>CAUYUJ010020857.1:72835-82835 GCA_963575745.1 Prorocentrum cordatum
GGAGGAGGAGGGAGGAGGGGAGGGAGGAGGAGGGAGGAGGAGGAGGAGGGAGGAGGAGGAGGGAGGAGGGAGGAGGGAGGAGGGAGGAAGTGGAGGAGGAGGGAGGAGGGGGAAGAGGAGGAGGAGGGTCAACTTGTTGCCGCCGCGCCCACGCTCAGACTTCTCCGCCTCGCGCGCGGGTTCCGCGCAGGCGGGGTCGAAGCCTCGCGCCGCACCGCCGAAGCATCGCCGATGCAGCGGCGATGCCAGCGCGAAGAAAAACAGCTCGGATCCCACGTCGAGCCTCCAACCCCGTCAGCTCGGATCTCGTGTCTTCGGGAGGCCTGGACGACCTCAGTCCACCGGCGCCGCGAGGATGGCGACGGCGCTGTGGGAGAAGATCCCCCCGTTGCCGTACACCAGCGCCCGCCTCTTGACACGCCCAGCATAGGGACGGAAGCAGTGGACACGATGCTCAGCAGCAAATGTTGTTCACACTGGCAGCGGCCGCTGAAAGACGGGGGATTGTTTGTCTCGTCCGCGGCGACGCCAACAGCGACTCCTGTTACAATTCCCACCGGCCCTGTAAGGCGTGAGCGGCTTAGGGGATTTCCTCTTCCAGCCCTCTCCATCACCTTCGGTAAGGAGTTTACCCCTCCCCTTACCCCCTCCCCCTGGGTCTGGAGGAGGCGTTTCGCGAGGCGTTGGAGCGTCCAAAACAACGTCGGCGAGAAGGCCAGAATCATCGATTTTAACAGTACGCGTTTGGGCCTCATGTGGGCCTCCTTGGGGGGGACTCTAATATGGCCCCCCTTCTCTGATCGAGCTCCTCCAAGATGGCTCCAAAATGGCCCCCGAGGCTCCCAAGAGTGCCCCAAGAGGGCCCCAATTGGCGCCCAGGAGGCCCCAAGAAGCCCCTCCTCTTCCTCTTCCTTATCCGCCAAATCCTCCTGATTTCCACCTCCTCCCTAGTAATGCCACTAATGCAGCAAGGCATGGGAAGGGGAAGCACCCCAAAGCCACACCTGCTGCAGGAAGATGATGGATAACTCCATTGACACGCTGGGAACCCATGACAGAATATCTGCTAATCGGCTCCAGGACGCCACGATACACATCAGCCGGGGGTGTTTCATCCCGCGGGCGCCGAGAACACAGCGGCCACATACAACACCAACAGCAACACTCCACCTCCAGGGAGTCCTTGAGCCAGATCTCTGCCAGCACCACGAATGCAATTACAGGACGTCGTGCACTCTGAACGAACAAACCAGCCATCCAACCACCAACCAAAGGCCTGTCACGTGCCGTGGGGGAAGCAGATTGCCACGTGTAAGGCGTGCCAACAGACGAAGATGAATACAGCGAGCTCCACGACCAGGCTGGGGGACCATGGTGAGGAGCTGAGCCAGCCACAAGCAAACTGAAGAAAGAGATGGCCAGTCTGTAAGCTACCTCTTTGAACAGCACGACGTGCCAGGCGACATGGTATACGT
This sequence comes from Prorocentrum cordatum, assembly GCA_963575745.1. Classification (NCBI taxonomy): domain Eukaryota; class Dinophyceae; order Prorocentrales; family Prorocentraceae; genus Prorocentrum; species Prorocentrum cordatum. The sequence goes on from CAUYUJ010020857.1 coordinate 74,311, forward strand.
CCAGGGCAGGCCCCCTGATGTGCAGGAGCCTGTCGGCAGCACCCTGGGACGGACCAGCCGAGCTGCTCGGAAGAACAAGCACGACGAAGCAGTCGCGGTACGCCCAGGGCGGACCCCCTGTCGCGCAGGAGCCTGCCCCTCCTCATCCTCCTCCTCCTCTTCCTCTGGTTCCTCCTCCTCCTTCTCCTCCTCCTCCTCCTCCTCCTCCTCTGGTTCCTCCTCCGTCCTCGCACTCTGTGGGTACGAACGGCTTCCCAACCTTTCTTCCACTGCGTGCTCCCCCACGAGCCGGGACAGGGCAACTCACCTGGGCATCTTTTCTGGATGGGCTGGTGGGGTTGCTTTTCGATCGCGCCAACGGAAGTGCCGCGCGCCGTCCAAAGCTACAGCAATCGACCAGCAGCCTAAATTGCACACGAGAGAGGCTGGTGGGGTTACTTTTTTGGTTCGCGGCTCCAAGGCGGATGATAGGGAGCGAGCACAACGTCCGGGGCGCATGACGATGTAAATTGGCCACCGAAGCGAATGCACGTGCAAGGGACAAAATGACCCTCATTAAGACGCAAGCTGCGTCGGCAGGAGACCGGCCCAGACATCCCGGCAGGTGGGGACGCAGGCGCGGCGACCGGCGGTGGAACGGGGGGGAGAAGTCTCCATTTCGGCGCCAAACTCCAGCCGAACCACATTCGGTGAGGCCAGGAGGCGGGGGGGGGAACAGAAGAGAGCGAAGCGAGCGACTAACACAGGCTCAATGCGGCACCCCGAGTCAACGATGGTGCGGCGAACGAGGCCTGACTGAACTTGTGGGGTTACGCGAAGCGTCTGGAATGACATTCGGAGGAAGGCCCATTAAAACAACGGTGGCTCTCCCGACCGGCCCAAATCCGATGGGAAAATCAAAATCTCCAGGTCCCTCTCTGCGTCCGTCCCGACCCGTCCTGGCCATCGCTCGGACGTCCATTTCCTGTGTTTTTGTTCGGTTTCGTGCGTGGTTTTTTCACGAAATGATCAAGGATGCTCCTCGATGGTCCTCGCCGAAGGAAAAATGCACACGTCCGAGCGATGCCAAGCGTCTTGCGACGTGGATCCAACCGTGACGATGAGGAGCCCCCGAGGAGGCCCGAAACGGACCACCCCAGCAAAAAACACCCTGAGAGCAGGCAGGCGAACGAGGCCGGCCAGAGGACCCCCCCAAGGGCCAGAGCACGGCCAGACGCACCGCTGCGCGTATGCTTTGCCAGGGATCGTAGCCGCCCGGACCGACTGAGAATGTTCCTAGGGTGGAGGGCCAAGGGTGAAATCCAAACGGGCCTTTTGCACCTCGAGGATCAATCCGTCCTGTGATTCACCCTCTGCAGATCTGAACCTCGAAAATCCATCGAAACGGCATGTCAAATGTCACCCCTTTTGAGCAGGGACCGACCGTCCTGACATTCCTCTAGTCCTACCACGAAGTGTTCTTAAGACCCCCAAAATGTCCAAAAACAATGTTCTTAGAACATAAGACCGATGTGATAAACCAAGACTATCTCCGCCAGAAATGTTCTAAGAACACTTCGTGGGAACCACAAAAGGTTCTCAGAACATTGTTTGGTAGGGATATAGGCAAGCCAGGACGCTTCGCCGCTGCTTGAATGTTAGACTTTACCTCTTTGCCCTCCACCCACAGAGAACTCTCGGACCTTACCTGCCACCCGGCCTCGAGGCGAGAGCGCGCGGCCCTGCCGATCATCGTGAGGAGGCCTCAAGCGGAACGGCTGCCAGAGGACCGCGCGGCCCTGGGCTCCCCGCCCCCCCTGGGGGACTCTCCTTGAAGGGGCCCCAGGACACACAAACAAATACACACAAATAAAAAGATTCCCCCTATTATCCCATATTTTCTGGGGAATCGAGGATTCATTGTGTCTGTGTGTTTCTTTCCCTCCTGATCCCGAATCATGACCGGCGGCACGTGCGCGGCCCGGGTTGGGGGCCAGGGACGCATTGAAACAAGAAGAGGCGCCATGAGATCTGAGGAAATAGCATGGCCCCCGCCACGATATCCCCCCCCGCCTAGTCATCACCCCCCTCTTTGCCGCCCCCGAACCACTGCCCCGGACATGCGACGTCCTGAGGTGTTCCACACGGGGCCCCTGGGACACCCCGACCCCGTTCCCCGGGACCGGCCTGTCCTCCCGAGTCGTCTTTTGGACGGCCCCGAGGCCCAGCGAGGGCCCCCCGAGGCCGGAAATGGCCAAAGACCTCCCGCCCTGATTTTTGTCACGACGCGACCATGCCTGGGACTCTCATGATGGGCCCGTTTTCCACCACCACCGCCACCATAAGTTGAAGGGGGAGCGGGTCCTCCTCCTCCTCCTCCTCATCCTCGTCCTCCTCCTCCTCGTCCTCCTCCTGCTCGTCCTCCTCCTTCCCCCCTCCGACTCATAGTGGTGGTAGTGGAAAACAGGCCCATCATCCCAGGTGATCTTGTCGCACCACTGCGAGAACCCTCCAGCGAAGCGCGGTGGGGGGACGTTGAACACGCCGGGGGCAGCCTCGACTGGCCCCCCCCCCGCTCCGAGACGGGAGAGCTAGGCTGCTGTTGTGGAGGCGGCCCGGAGGTCTGAGCTGGCTGGGCCCCAAGACATCACATTGGTACAGTTGGGGCCCCAGACATGATCGCGTTGTTAAAAAATACAGGACGAAGGGTTCTTGGCCAGTTTCGGCCTCGGGGGGCCCTCGCCGGGCCTCGGGAAAGTCAAACAACGACCTAGGATGAAAAACGGGTCCTGGAGAAAGTGTCGGGACTTCGCATGTCTGGGGCGTTGACCTCAGAAAGCCTTGGTTCGCTAGGGACTGGCTTCCCCCCCAAACGACGAAAAGCCTTCCAAAACCGTTCGGAAACCCTCCGGAAAGCATCCCCAGAGCCCTTTCTGGGAGGGTTTTCGGATGGTTTGGGGAGGGTTTCTGCTTTTTTGGAAGGAAACCAGTCCCTAGCGAACTCTGGACTCTCGAATGTTGACCCACAGAACGATCAATAAGGAGCGAGGCCCGTTTTTTTTTTTCTCTCTCTCTCTCTCTCTCTCTCTCTCTTCATAAGTTAAACTTTGATTTTCGATCGGCAACCAAAGGAAAGCCCGAGGCAAACTGGAGCACGGAGCCCCTCCCACACGAGAAAGGTTCCTTCTTCAGCGCTTCGACTATAGAGGGGGGGATGGGGCCGAATCCGTTCAACATCGTGCCCCTGGGGGAAATCAGAATGCACCGATACCGCTACTCCGTGGACCTCTCCAAGGGTGCGTTCTGACCAAGATTTCGGAGCGAATCCAACGGTGGCGACGAGGGCCTCCCAGGAGAGCGAAAAGGAGGAAATCGGGCGGCGAAGGGTAGCGGCGTGGATGCTTTTCCTCAGCTGACCCGGTCTGACCCCCGGGCTCCAGCTGACCGTCTCTGCCGCAGGGAAAAGAAAACGCACCACCACCACCACCTGGCTGGCCATCGCTCGGACGTCCATTCCCTGTGTTTTTTCGGTTTCGTACGTGGCTTTTTGGCCACATGATCAAGGATGCTCCTCGATGGTCCTCGCCGAAGGAAAAATGCACACGTCTGAGCGATGCCAAGCTGGAGGGCGGAGGCAATGGGTGGTCCGAGGTGGTGGTGGTGTATACCATTTGGGGCGCTCCCGCAGGACATCCTGCACGCCTGCAGCGCGCACATCCGCTCATCCCGACCCCCCCCCCCAGGCGGTGGTGGTGGTGGTGGTGGTGGTGGTGCGCTGCCTGCTCCCGGTGACGGTCTCTGGGCCCAAGCTCGCCCCCCCGAGGGCTGAACAAGGCAACAGAAACCTGCTCGAAGCCAGAACCTCGAACCCAGAACCTCGAACCCAGAACAAGGCAACGAACCTAGCGCTCTCTTCCCTTCTCGAACCCAGAACCTTGAACCTCGCCCTCATTCCTGCTCGCCAGAAGCCGGTCCTCGGCCACCTCAGGCCCCCGGCCGGCTCCAATGCTGTGGGCCTTCGTCCCCATGAGTTCCGTGTGGCGGCGAGGGAGGGGGGAAGTGAGAGGGAGACGGCCTCCTCAGAGGGCGGCGGGACTCCTCAGAAAGCCACGCGCTTTCTGAGAAGTTCTCTGCCTGTTTCGGGGGAGGCCTAAGAAGCCTCTCAGAAGGCCGGGGGACTTCCAAACCTTCTGAGAAGGCCCACCCCTTCTCACTTTTGAGCAGGGACCGACCGTCCCGGCATTCCTATAGTCCTACCACGAAATGTTCGCAGAACCCACAATTATTCTGATAACAAAAACAATGTTCTTAGAATACAAACCCGATGTGCTAAACCAAGATAGACCCCGCCAGACATGTTCTAAGAAGATTTCGTGGAAACCGCAAAAGGTTCTTAGAACATTGTTTGGTAGGGCTATATGGGGAGCCAGGACGCTTCGCCACTGCTTGACACTTCCCCCTCTCGCTCGCTGCCGATCCGTATCGGGCGTTGGCAGAACTGGGCTTAGTGGAACCTGGTTTAGTGATGTGTACCGGGGGGCGGCGCCCCCCCGCCCCGTTCCGCTGACCGGAACTGCCGCCACCCGAAAAGCACCAGCTACGGCAAACCCGGTTTCGTGACTCCAATCCATCTCTTGGGCTCCGGGGGCCGATCACCTGGCGAGCCGGCGTCCGTGGCCAGGACGCGACGACGACGACGACGACGACGATGACGGCCCAGACTCCCGACTCATCGAGAATCCATATTCCTGGCCATCGCTCGGACGTCCATTCCCTGTTTTTTTCAGTTTCGTGCGTGGTTTTTTCGCCAAATGATCAAATATGTTCCTAGATGGTCCTTGACGAAGGAAAAATACACACGCCCGAGCGATGCCAAGATTCGGGGTCCTGGCTATACCCCGACTCTCGCTCGCTGCCGACGATGCGTATTGCGTATCCGCTCCGACCGTGCCGAGCCTGGCGCCGGGCACCTGCCTGCCCCCTGCGCGCCCGGCCAGCTGCTCCACGGCCTCGATGACGTTGTACATGGCGGGCACCTCCCACGGCGCGCCGAAGGCCAGCAGGCCGCCGTGCGTGTTCACGGGCAGCCTCCAGGGGGAGCAGGGCACATCGGCGCCGAGATGCCCCCCTCCCCTCGTGCGCGAAGGGCTCGGCGTGTGCTATGAATCTATACACACATGCACACAGATCTATAGACACACACACACACACACACACATATACATACCCTGGGCACGTAGAAGGCGTGTCCTCCGGTCCTTTGCCTAATCCTCCAAGCCTCAATCCTCACTCTTTGGACGCCCGAAATCCGAAATGGGTACGGAGAAAAAGAGGTACACAATGCCCAACAGCAAATGTTGTCCCAGACCAACAGCGGCCGCTGTTGGGCGGGCGGCCTTCTGTCTCAAATGGTTACAGGCCGCAGCGGCGCGGGCAACGAGTCCCGTTCAAAATGAACAAGATCCGCTGTTGGGCATCGTACCCATTCTTTCCGTGCCCATGTCGGTCGTCCAGAGATATGCCCCCTCCCCTTGTGAGCGAGGGACGTAAGGTGTGCAATGTATCTGTACACGCATAGGCACAGATCGATATACACGTATACATACCCTGGGCACGTGGAGGGCATGTCCTCGGGTCCTTTGCCCAGTCCTCCAAGCCTCCATCCTCCCTCCTGCATAGTCCTCAGGGCCTGGAAGCCCAGAATGCCACATCTCCTGGGGCGTGGCGCGTCTTTTGTCATGGCTTCTCGCCTGGCCTGTTCGAAGCCAGGAGGGCCCCAGCACAAGCCATGGCCCCGAGAGACCCCCACAAAACGGTCCAAGCAAGCCACGGGCCGCCGAACTATCAGGACGCTCAAGATGGCCCCCAGACGGCTCAAGAGGCCTCCGAGACACTCCAAGAGGCCTCCCAAAGAGGTCTAAAACATTGAGTTTGCGTAGGTCTTGGGCGTTCTCGCCTTTTCGGCTCCCCGACGCTCCCACACGGCCCTAGAGGCCCCCAAGATGGCCCCCAAGATGCCCCGAACAGCCCAAGAAGGCCCCAGGATGGCCAGAGGCGCCCAAGACGGCCCAAGAGGCCCGACGGACGGCCCCAAGAGGGGGCCCAGATGAGGGACCCGAGCGGACATTTCGAGACCTCGGCCCAGAGGAGGGGCCCCCAGGAGGGCCCCAAGAGGCCCCCCCAAGAGCCCCCCCCAGGAGGCCCCCAAGAGGCTCTCGAGAGGCCCCCAAAACTGCCCCCAAGAGGCCCCCGAGCGCTCCGAAGAGACCCCTAGAAGCATCCCTGAGAACTCCGACCCTCAACCTACGACCCGTGGCGGGATGGGCCGAAGGCCACTATATATATACAAACATACATATATACACACTAGACAGGCATAACCATATATATATATATACACATCTATCTATACACATATACAAATGCACATGCAGTACAAATACAGGTACACACATCTATGCACATATCTAGACATACATGCATACATTCATACATGCATTCAGACAGACAGACATACACACATGCATGCATGCATACATACATACATACATACACATATGCTTACATACATACACTCACACACGATGTGTTATACATATGTGTGTGTGCGTGTATGTGTGTATGTACTCTACATGGATTCCCCAGTGCTTGAACTCAGGGGTTCTTACTTATTTTCTGAGGAACCGCGTCGGCGGCAGCTCTGGCCGCGAGGCAGCCGCCGTCGCCGCCTCGTCGCCGCCCGTCGCCTGGTCCTGCGAGCCGCTCTGGCCGCCATGGGGCCGCCGTCGCCGCCTCGTCGCCGCTCCTCGCCTGGGCCTGCGGGCCGCTCTTGCCGCCATGGGGCCGCCGTCGCCGCCTCGTCGCCACCAGCCGCCTCGTGGCCGCCCGAATTGCATTGCTTCGGACTGCTCTGCATCACATTGCATTGCTTTGCATTGCTATGCCATGGTTTGCATTGCTCTGCATCGCTTTGAAATGCTGTACATTGATTACCATTGCTTTGCAATGCTTTGCAATGCTTTGCATTCGATGTCATTACTGTGCATTGTTTTGCATTACGTCGCGTTGCTTCGAATTGCTTGGCATTCCTTGGCGTTGATGTGCGTTGCTCCGCATGCCTTTGCATTGGTTTGCGTTACGTTGTAGTGCTTTCGTTACTGTGCATAGCTTGCACGACATATATTACAACACATATATTGCAAGACATATGTTGCACAACTCTAGACTGCACATACCGCATAGATTGCACAACATAGTTTGCACAACCAATTTTGTACCACATAGTGGACACTACATCACTACATTGCCTGCAACGCACATGACAACCCACAATATGCTAGAACATGAGTCGGGTCCACGCTGGCCAGCACATACATGATTATATGGATTCGGATATACTGTTCAACACGTGCACACACACACACGAACCCACACACAGACACACACGCGCACGCACAAGCACACACATACGCACCCCCCCCACCCACACACACACACACGCAAACACACGCACACACAAGCACACACACAAGCACACACACACAATCACACACATACACACGCCGCTTTGTCGGCCAGGGAGCTGGGTGCACAGACGCCCGAGCTGCCCAACTTGTAGGGCGCTGGAGCGACTATGCACCAAACTCCTCCGCCGACTCTCGTAGCCCCCTGGCCGACCACACGACGCGGAGTACACACGTGAAGCTTCTCCAGTCGTGCTCGCTGCCTTTTGTGGGTCCTCCTGATGGGGGCCCTCGTCCCCACGCCTGGCTTCGCCTCGAGGGCCTGGCCAGAACGCGCCCTAGGGGCACCCGGTGCACTGCTCGGATGAGGGCAGCAGTGCCACATGAGGTCACGGCGACTCTCCCGCCCGATCAAGCTCCGCTCGACGTCGGCCCCCGGATCCCTCCCGTGGTCCATCCTGGTTCGTTTCCCGACGCGGAACCCGAGCCTCCAGAAGACACAAACAATGATGTGTATCTGAAACTATCTCACGACAACAACCCCAAGACTGTAATCAAGTGAAGGAAAAAAGGAAGGCTGCCGCTGTCTCGACTGGCCCTCCTCCGAACTGCTGTCAACACCAGTCATAGGTATGGGGCGCGAGGATGCAAGGCTCTCGAACAGCACGCCCGCAAGGGCGAAACATGTGCGGACGATGACGATCACCAACGGATGCAGAGTGCCCAGGGGTCCCTTGCGAAAAGGGCCCTTCCTGGACGTCGGCTCTGACTGTACTTCCTGATCCTCCGGGAGCCGAAGAGGGCCGCCGTTGTCTCGACTGGCTCTCCTAAATACCCAAGCATCCGATGTCTTGATATCTTGAATACCAGGTCCCGGCAAGTCCCGACCAGAACCATCCTTCTGGGCCAGCTGTTCGTCCCGAGTCGTTTCGGTGGCAGTCTCGGGGCCTGCCGAGGGCCCCCCCGTCTCGAATTTTTCAGCACGCTGAGTCTCTGGGGGTTTTGTACCCCCGGGGCCGGGAGGGCGCGTAGTCCGGTTCGGCCGAGGTCATGGCGTGCGCCTCCTCCACCCAGCTGCCCCCC
>CAUYUJ010020857.1:87835-100335 GCA_963575745.1 Prorocentrum cordatum
ACGGTCAACTCCGCACTCGGCAGCCCCAAGAATCTTCACGCCCGTTCTAGGGTGACACCCGCGCTCCAGACGTCTGATCGACATTCTCTGGTTGGCGGCCGTGCTCGGGACTTTGGACCTCCCTTTACAACGCTGCGTGAGGTTTCGCAGCGAGCCAAGAGATCCGTGAGCCCCGCACAATTTACAACAGTACACATGCAGATGACGGAACACGTCGTGCCCAAGGTCCCGAAATACAGAGAACTCATCTGACGGCTCAGGAGTGGCCACAGGAGTCGGGGGACCTTGGAATTCATCATTGCACACGCGCTGAGCCTCGTCAGCGGCGGCCAGAGCAACCCTCACCGCTTCAAGCTGCACGGGCCTAAAAGCCGCCCCAAACTCACGAAACCACTGGTCGCACACGTGTCGCTGGATCGATGACGGAGAGCAAACACTGTAGTCCCTGCTTGTGAGCAGGCTCTTGAGCGACTCTGGAGTGCGAGCTACGCGGCCACAGCTCCTGCACTTGTAAGTGCTGGTGGCCTCGCAGCGAAACAAAACATGGCTGGTGACCGTGACCTTGGGAGGGGCGGGGGCTCTCAGGAGGCGGAGAGGACGCTCGGGGTCGAGGTGAGTCCACGTGCCTGACTCGAGCAAACGCTGAGCAGCCCACGCGATAAACCGCACCGTGGACCTATGATATTTTAACTGTCCTGAAACCGCTGCACAGAAACCTTCAGCAAGCGTGTGAGAGCTGGCCCCTAGTTTGGCGAAAAAATCAGCCCACAGGTTCCCAGCCCAACTTTTGATGCACAGCCCACGCACCAAAACGTCGTCAAAACTCAGATGGGCAGGGAACCACGAGAACTGGGGGTGACTAGACTTCAAGTCAAAAATGGACCTCCAGATCGACGCATGCTTGGACATGCCTTGAGACAGATGCAGGCTCCACGAGTTGCCTTCGCGTACTACAGCCTGGAGGTCCGACACAATACACTGATGCTGGGGGTGATAAGCTAGACCCTGCCGCACTGCCCACCTTTCAGCACGACCTATGGTCTGACGCTCCCCTGGAAGCGCACCATATACTGCCCTCAACGGAAGCAGACAATCGAACAACTGCACAACGCTCCAACCAGCTCTGGAGACCTCTGGGACCCCAGAGTGAAAACAACTGCCGTCAGTGAAAGACAGAGGGCCCCAAGGCCCTGAGACGTCCCCGAACTCGAAAATGGGGGGGTTGGCAAGCGGAGCGGGAATATTAGTGGGCAGAGGTGGGATACCATAAGTTAAATAATTAGAGTGCACATCGGGCTCCCCAGTGATAGAGGCCCGAGACTCAATCAGAACACGCCTATGCTTAGCTAAGGCCTCAGGAACCTCGTCACCCAGCGCGTCAATCCCGTCGTCAGTGATGAACTTAGAACAGGCATACCACACGTGTCCGTACGTACCTTGAGGAGCGGAGCAGGCAAGGCACGCAGGTGGTACGTCATATTGTAGAGCAGAAAGTGCAGCAGGTAGCGGAATAACATTCCCCCAGACGGCCGCCAAGGCCCCAAGAGCCCGCTGGTCTTTTACAGCACGTATACCATTACGTAACGCACGAAACCAAGGCTCTCCTTCTGGAGGGTCAGTATTATAAAGATGCAGCTGCAACCGACGAATCTGCCACCGCTGCACACCTTCAATAATCGCAATACGCACGTCACTTGGACACACCACCAGCAGCGAAATATCTGTACCAAGATCGCTGCGAAAGGTGTGGGCATTGGTCATCGTCCAGCCAATGCGAAGCAGGCTTAGCCACACCGCCGACAGCGGACCTCGAGCCTGCTGCCACGTAGGGTTGTCGGACATGATGTCTCTCAGGCGGGTCCAAGCACGTTGCACTCTCGATAACTGCAACCTTCCGTCCCAGACGAACGTGGCGAACTTCACACACACACCAGTAGTGGAGTCGTAGATCGGGTCGTATTGCGGATCAGCCTGCGTCAGCAGATACGAGGTAATGCCACCGTGCTGCTTGGCCCCTGCGATCGTAGCCGCAAGCTGCCTCAAATACTTCAGCGCAGTGTCTGAGATGCCCGACACTGATCCCCCGTGTCCAGCTGCTGGGAGAGCTCCAGTCCTCCACAGTCGGGTTGCACGCTTGCCAGTAGCATGTTTCAACGCAACGAACTTGTCACGACGACGTTTGAGAGCCTGCAACCTTTTCTTCTCCTGCGTGCGAACAACCCGACCAGCAGCCAATTCATGCCCGAGGTTTCTCATCCACTTGCGAACTGGTAGGCGCAGCCGAGCAGCCATCCTCGAGAACACCTTCCGAGCCACTGTGTTCCCTGCAATGAGCCCCGACTTCTTGACATTGGAGTGGAGCCCCAGGACCTTGGCATCTTCAGTGAACACTTTCACCGCACGTTCCAGGAAGCGGACGTCCCGAGGATCCGAAGTGACGAGCTGAATCGATATGTCGTCGACTAGGGCTCTCGGTGTGATACAGGGCGAAATGTCATTGAGCCTACGCACAGCACGCAGCGTGAGAAGGAAAAGCATGCCTGTCGCATGATTGCACCCTGCAAGGATGCCTTGATGCGAGCAGAACTGCACAGATAGACTGCCGAAAGCTCGAAGACGCCGTGGCTGCCTGTACAGATCCACCAGCATCCAAGCTAGCCGCATTGGAAAGTGCAAAGCTTCAGCTTCTCTCAGCAGCTGCTCCGAATGCACCATCTCGAAACATTTGATCATATCTACGAGGACAGAAATGGAGATATCACCGACCAGCGCCGCCGTCTCGGCAGCGATGTTATGAGCAAAAGCACTGTCTGAGGAGCTGAAACCACGACGAGTCCCCCAAACAGCGTGGCAATCATTACGCTCCTGCCAGTCGAATGTGATGGGCTTGCGAACTTTGCCCCAGACACGGCACAGCAAAGAGACGAGCGCGATCAGTCGAGTCCCACCATCTGGTTTGGCGAGACGACACATCTCATTGCAAACTCGCTCCCTGGGCCAAGCCAGGTGCAACTCGCAGAGGTTAAAGAGTTCTGCAATCGCCGAGAAAGCCTGTCTAGGCAGGTGTATTAAGGCTCTTGGGTGAATCCCCATCATGCCTCCAGCAGTGCGAGTGGGGTAAGTGCGAACGGCATCCTCCACCTGAGCGGCCGTGATACGCGGCAGACTGGGCCAGCTGCTGGACCCCCGCGGAACCTCGAGAACCGAACAACCATGGGACAACCAATTCAAACCTCCCTCCAGGGATCGAGTTCCGCGTCGGCCTGCTGGTGGGGAGCCTCACGCGCCTGGTTGCTTAAAACCTCTTGGATGGCCTTTATCTTTGAGAACCTGTGAGCCTTCGAGGCGCCAGCAGAGAAAGCATCCCTGGCCCATTGCCTCCAGGCCTGGGACGCTGCATTCTCCGCGCGGGCGATGGCAGACTTCGCCCGAATGTAGATCTTCATAAGCATACTGGCAACGTCGGGACGTGCAAGGACGGCGAAGCCGCCATTGAAGAAATCACGCACGTCAGAGTCAAGGCAACCAAGCACTTTTTTACAGCGGGCAACGTTGGCCATGAACCGACTGAACTCCTCAAAAGCCGAAAGAAGCCTGCGACATTGGCGAGGCGCAGCAGCACAAGGAGCTTCGTAAACTTGCAACAGCCTGATTTGCCCACTAAGATGTTCTCTGGCCTTGCCAAGGTGTTTGGCCCACCCAAGAGCGACAGCCCAGGCGCGTGCCTGTGGATCCTTATAAGTCCTCCTTCTGGGGGGGGTCCAGACAAGCTTTTTGAACTGGACCTCAAGAGGCCCACTGCGGCCCACGTAGGCCTCGGCGGCAACGCCAACACGGTCCCACCTGGCGGCCAGCTCGAGGACCAAATCCCAAAAATCAGCAACTTTGGCAACAGAATCTACCTGCGGGGCAGCGGTCGTAAGAACTGCATGCCACGGATAAATCGGAGGCCTAGCACAGCCGATGGGAGGGGTCGACGGGAAAGCTTTCGGGACCTTGGCAACCCGAGCCCACGCGGGCGTCTCCCGAGCCTTCAAAGTCAGCTGGACGGGGAGGTGAGGGTATGTGGTGGCCGCCTCCAAAACGCACGTGCAGGGGTCAAGCTTTGGCGCCAGCCAGCTGCTGCAAATGAAATAATCTATGTGCGTGCCTGGTGAAACCTGCCTGCAAGTGGGCGCCTCAGACACGAAAGCCAGTCCTCCAGCCGCCGCAATCCAGTCGGACTGGTCCAGGGCGGTGAGCGGCATGTTGAAATCGGCGCCGATGATCCACGGAATCTGCATGCCGTTGAGCACTGACAGGTACTCGATGATCTCCCACACCAGCTCGGCATTGCACGGTCCGTAACCTTCACCGTCCTTGAGATAAGCCGACAGGAAGACCACTCCTCCAGGCAGAAATGACATGACGTGCGCTGCCACCAGCCTGCCAGGGACAAGTACATGGCTAGCGCGGCCAGGAGGCGCCTTGATGGGAATGTGTGACCTGACCAAAACAGCAACTCCGCCAGTAGTGCCCGACCCTCCATCTTGGTTGGGCACTGCAGGGCCCCAAAGCCCTCTCCAGCCAGTGTCTTCAACTTGCGACTGACGTTCACCCAGCTTGGTATCAGGCACATGATGCTCTTGCGCCAGCACCACATGAGCGGTGCTGTCCACCAGGTAGTCGCACAGTGGACCCAGCGAGCTCGAGTTAAGCGTCACGATCAGAGAGTCGCTTTTGCCCTTCGCCTGCCCAGCAAACTTGACATCAGGTCGACGAACCCCTGGATAGTCGGTACCCTCTGCCACGCGATGCCCAACGGGCGAACGTGGTGAGCAGTGTTTTTTGTTCCATCCAGCCAGAGGCAGAGTTGAACTCTCCGCGCCGTGCGCGGGGCCGGGGAGCAACTGTGCGAGGGTCACTAACGGCGCACCGCCGGGCAGTCCCCACTCGCACCGCGCCCCCCGCTGGGTAGACAAACCCACGCCTGAACGTGGTGAGCAGTGCGTGCTGCCAGGGTCTAAAGGATGTATGCCATCGAGTCGCCCAGTCGAGCCATCAACTCTCGTCGAGCGAGGGGCCGACCACGTCAAAGCGCACGGTGCACATGTGGCGCTCTCTGCCTGCCCCCTGAGGGCAGGTAAGTGTAGCGACCGAGACGATGGCGTAGCACCCGTGGTCGCAGTAGCTGCCCTTGCAGAAGACGCAGTAGGGGCATTCTGAGCACATGGCCCAGGCAGATCAGGCTGACTGTCCACAGCTTGATCAAATTGAAAGGGGTCAACGTCAGGATCGTCCAGAAGAGAACTCCTGTGAGCTGTGGTCGGCTCTTCTTGGGCAGTAGGCGACGTCATTGCAACAAAAGGATAGCAAAGACAGAACATCACCACAACAAAGCACCCGACCACTTTACGCAGCGGTCGCACCACTGGTCTTGAACTTCTTGGTGAGCATGTGAATTTGGGCCAAGTGACGCTTGAGCTTGTCCCGTAACTCACGCTCCTTTGTATCGTCAATCTCCTCATCATCCCCGCCCACGTCGACGTCGATGCCACATTCTTTGAGATGTTCACGGCAAGTGCGACCGTCCAAGCTATCGACATGAGCATTAGCACGATCCTGATCTTCAGCGTCGTCGATATCCATGGACTCTCGAGCCTCAGGAGGAGTGGACTGAGTTTCGTGCTGAGGCGGCTCGGGCGCGACTGCCGCCTCTGGGGCTTCCTTGAGCTTCTGCACCAGAGCGCGCATGGCGATGAGGTCGGCACTGAAACGCTCCGAGCCGCCCAGCGCGCGGACCACGGCGTCAAACTGCTCCACCGTGGCCTCCATGCCTGGTAAGAATGTGGAGAGGGATGGTGACTTGTCATCGAACTGCACCGCGGGACCGACCACGTGGCGCAACCTCTCCTCGAGCTCCAGGATATGTTTGTTAGCATCATGCTCATCCTGCTCGACCTGCGCCAGGGCCAGCTTGGCCTTCTCCAGCGTAGCTCGAGCAGCCTCTTTTTTGACAGCAATACTGGATAGCTTCGTGCGAGCGGTCTTGAGCTGGCTGGTGAGCCCCTGCAGATTGGCCTCGATCGGTTTATCAGCCTGGAGCTCGGCCTGCAGTCGCTGCTTCTCGGCCTCATACACCGCACGCTGCTCGGCATCTTCAGGCCCCGACAGGATCTTGAGGAGGCTACCAAGCTTGGCGAGACGCTCACGCTTGACCGCCACACCAGTGCCTTTAGCCCAGGGAGGAATGGCGGGCTCCTTGGACTCCAACTCCGTACCATTGTGACTTCCAACCAGCTTCTGCATGCGCTGCTGCAACTCCTCCAACTGTTTAGCGAGAAGCTTCTCCCGCTTTGTGACCAATTCATGAGAGCGCTGCACTGGAACTTTGGGCGGGGGCACCCCGTGAAAGGCGGAGCCTTTCGGAATGCCGCACTTCCCGCACCACTTCTGATCACCACGGTTGATCCAACTCGTTGCCGTAGGCTCATGCTTGCACCATTTGCAGTACCATGGGCCAGCCTCTGTGCTGCGCGACCTGGGCGCCATGGCAGGTCGGAAGAGCACGCGGCAAGGAGCCACGCGAGGCAAAGCAACAGGGCCGTGGTGGGGCTGGGCCGTGCGGGGCGGACCGCACGGCGCTCACGCGCAATCCCAGACATGCGACGTCCTGCGTCTTTCCATACGGGGTCACTCTGGAAGTCCTGGCCCTCTCCCCGGGACCAGTTGTTCATCCGGAGTCGTTTGTTGGCGGTCCCGAGGCTCGGCGAGGTCCCCCCGAGGCCGATGGTGGCTAAGATCCTCCCGTCCTGATCTTTTTGTTACGACGCGATCATGTCTGGGAAACATCAACTTTTGGCGCTCCGCGCGGATTTCTTGGATCTGCACCTGGGCCCCCCCTCCCTGGCGCGCGGAGCGCGCCATGCAAGGGCGGCGCCGGAGGCGCCGCCGGGAGGGTCCAGTTTCGGATCCAAGAAATCCGCGCGGAACGCCAGAAGTTTATGTTTACGTGTTTTCTTCATCTTTGAGAGGTGTCGGTGTGTAGGAGGCCTGGAATTGCCTCCAGAGGGGGAAGATACTCCTAGATCTCGGTGTTGGTGGTAATAGTTCGGTCACCCTGGAAACCAGAATCTGACCATCATCACCGAGAACGGGAGCTTCTTCCCTCGGTTCGGCTACACGCAAGAGTGACCCTGGGTAAGAGTGACCTTTGGTGCGCGGATTTTTGGGGGCCGCGGTGGGGCCAAATCCAATCGCGCAAAACGCTACCATCGCATGCCGCTCGGCGATCGGAGGGCCCCAGTGGGCCCGCACCAAAGGTCACTCCGGCGAACGGTCACTCTTACGTCCAATCGGTGGCGGCGCGCCGCCGATATTGGTGTTGGTGTCAACCTCTAGGCCTGCGACTCTGTGCCTCGGCGGTGGACAAACCTCCCTTTAAGAAACCTCCCCTTGGTGAAAACGGCCTGGGGCCGAAACCGACGGACCTGGACCGCAACAATGACGGCCGCGACGCCCTCTCGCGAGCCGAAAACGGCCAATTCCTTAATCGACGTGTCAGGGTAGGAGGTCTGTCTAGGGGAACAGAAACTGACATAAACATAACAACTCGGAGGTCCGCGCGGATTTCTCGGATCGGCGCTGGACCCTCCTCCCTGGCGCGCGGAGCGCGCCAGGGGCGGCGCGGGAGGCGCCGCCGGGGGGCCCCTGCGCCGATCCGAGAAATCCGCGCGGAGCTCCGAATTCTTATTTTTATGTCACGTTTTGTTCCCCTAGATCAACCTCTGGGCCTGCGACCGTGTTTAAGCAGGGACCGACCGTCCCGGCATTCTTGTAGTCCTACCACGAAATGTTCTTAGAACCCGAAAATGTCCTAAGAACAAAAACAAGGTTCTTAGAACATAAACCCCATGTGTTAAAACAAGACAATCTCCACCAGAAATGCTCTAAGAACGTTTCCTGGAAACCACAAAAGGGTCTTAGAACAATGTTTGATAGGGCTATGGGCACGCCCGGACGCTTCGCCACTGCTCGAACTCTGTGCCCTTCTCCGTGGCCCCGGCCCCGGCCTTCGGCGCCAGGCCGACCGCCTCCACCGCCCGGACGAAGCAGACGGGGCCCCGGCCCCCCGACGCCGCTCAGACGGAGTACGCGCCGGCACGGCGCTTTTCTTTCGGAGCTCCGCGGAGCACCGCTCCTCCTGCTCCTCCTCCTGCTCCTCCCTCTCGTCCTCCTGCTCCTGCTCCTCCTCCTCCTCCTCCTGCTCCTCCTCCTCCTCCGCGTTTTTTTCGTGTGAAGTCGGTCCGCGTTGAAGCTCAGGAGGATTTTGGGCGAAAACTAAAAAACACTCAAACAATACCCCCCAAATATTCAATACAGTCAAAAATCATAATAATGACGCGCGGTAAGGACGCAAGACCCTTGGAAGCCGAAGTTGGGATTTCTGGGGCGGCGGACGACGAAAACCCCAAGGACGCAAGAGCAAGGAAGAGCAAGGACGCAAGGGTACCCTGAGCAAAGTCGCGCGTCCTTATTAGGGCTTTTGACTGTAAGTCGGTTCGCGTTGAAGCTCAGGGGGATTTTAGGCGAAAACTAAAAAGCACTCAAACAATACCCCCCAAACTCTCAAAGGTAGAGAGAAAAAATCAAAATATTGCCCCCAGACAATTTGTTGCCTATTTTTGAACACTCCCCCTGTAGAGGGACAAGCCCGACTTACATCTGGTGAACGCTTTTGTTTGCTCGGGGTCTCGACACTGGGCGGAAATAGGAGAACGAACAATGACATACTTACGCAGGCCGAAAGATTTTCCTCTTGAGCCCCACATGTCGGAAACGACGCGCCGATCCCTTCCGTTCTCCTCCCACCTCCTCTTGCTTCTTCCCTCATCCTTCCCCTCTTCATCCAGAGAAAAGACCCCCCTCCCCCGTAGAATCATAGAATTGGTCTGCAGATCCACAGCTCCGTGGATAGCATGATGCTTCACTTGCGGTGCTCCGCGGATCCCATTTCCCCTGGGTCCCGGATGTTAATTATTATTATCATTATTATTATTATTATCATTATCATTATTATTATTATTATTCTTATTATTATTATTATTATTATTATTATTATATATATATATTCCCGGGAAATAAATGGATCCATCGTTTTTTTCCACACAGGAAATTGGATCCGCGCAACACAGAAATAGGATCCACGAAACTCTCCCACGCCCGAAAAAGGGATCCAATTGGATCCATCGGAGTTCTCGTATTTTTAGTCCAAGAAGAAAAAATTCGGCCTGGGGATGTAAACATCAAAACTCGGAGGTCCGCACGGATTTCTCGGATCGGCGCCGGGGCCCCCCGGCGGCGCCTCCGGCGCCGCCCCTGGCGCGCTCCGCGCGCCAGGGAGGGGGGTCCAGCGCGGATCCAAGAAATCCGCGCGGACCTCTGAGTTTTGGTGTTACTTTTTGCTTCCCTAGGAAAGAGGCTGGGGGTTGGGGGGGTGGCACGCGCACGCATGGAGTTTCACGGGTCCGTGGACCTGGTGAGCGTTTTTGTTCTTTGCTCGGCGTCTCGGCATTGGGCGGAGAGGGGCTGGGGGTTGGGGGGGTTAAGGGAGATCGGGGTTTGGTGCATGGAATAGTTTGTATGGTGTCTGGTGCTTGGGGTTTGGTGTCTGGGTCTGGTGTCTGGGGTTTGGTGCTTGGGGAGTTTGGGGCTTGGTGTTTGTGAGCGTTTTCAAATTTGTTTTTTTACAAGACATAGAAATAATAAAACAAACAAGAACGGCGTTTCGACATTGGGCGGAAACAGGGGGGGGAGGGGGGGAAGGCCTGGCTCCCGACCTCTGCTATAGTGCGACGGTTTGCAAGAGTGCGTCCTGTGGGGGGGAGACCCCACCCGCTCGAAAGGGGCGCCAACACAGCCAAGATCTACTCCATGGCTCCCCGTCGCTCGGACGTCCATTCCCTGTTTATTTTCGGTTTCGTGCGTGTTTTTTTGCTCGATGGTCCAGGATGGTCCTCGATGGCCGTCGCCGAGAAAAAAATGCACACGTCCGCGCGATGCCAAGATGGGGGGCGGAGAGGGAGGTGCGAGGGCCCGCGCCGATCGGCAAAACAATGCATAAACCACGGCCACATGCGTATGGGGCGTGGGCGCCGCGTTGCATCCACTGCCAGGTGCGACTCTCTCTCTCTCCAGACATGATCGCGTCGTATAAAAAATATCGGGACGGGAGGTTTTTGGGGCTGCTTTCGGCCTCGGGGGGCCCGGGGAAGGGGTCGGGACTTCCACGGACCCCGCATTGGAAACGATCAGGACGTCGCATGTCTGGGCCTCTCTCCTGAAATCCAGGCGCAACAATTGTTTCACACCAGGCGTTTTCGCCGGCATTCGGCCCACGGGACCACCCCATGATTAGCAGCCTGGCTCGAAGATGCCGATGAAAAATCGAGTCCAGGGTTCCAGTCGTGACTGTTCGCTCTGTTTCATGTTTGTTGCTACCTCGGATCTCAGGAATTGCCAGGTGTGACTCTCTCTCTATCTCTCTATCTCCTTCTCCTCCTGTCTCTGTTCGGCCAGCGCTGCGTTTCGTCAACTGCCCGGTGTGTGTGGATCTGAAGCAGTGGGCGCCAGATCCACGGATCGGGACGAACCATTCGGGGGTTGCTAATGGTGCCCCTGGCCCAAGATGCCACCAGCTCTTCACTCCATTTTGGAGTCCCTGGGGCCCTCTGGGCCTCGTGAGAGGTGCTCTGGAGGCCGTGGGGGCCTCCTTGGAAACCCTGTGGGCACCTTGGGCCAGGGCCTGGGGCACTTCTTGAAGGGGCCCTGGGACACACAAATAAATATACACAAATAACATAATGTCCAATATTTCCATGTATTTTCTGGGTGTTTGTCTTCCCCCCCACTTCCAATATGTTCCCATATCTTCTGGGGAATCAACTATTACTTGTGTATGTGTGTTTCTTTCCCTCCTGACAGACGTTGCGAAAATATCCAGCATCATAGCTGCCCTCGAGCAGCCTCGAAAACAGGGAGCTAGAAAAAAGCCCCTCGAGCGTGTGCCCTCCATCCTGAGAGAGTCCTCACGACGTCGGGGGTCCGATGGCGTGGATGCTAGTTCTGGGGACCTTCCTGGAGCCACTCTCTTCAATCATGCGCCGATGCTGCGTCGAACGACGGTCGACTTGAGTCGACTAAGAGTCGAGCTTGAGTCGAGCTGGAGTCGAACTGAGGAGGCGAAGTACAGAGTCGAACAGATCTGCCAGGTGGGTCCCAGGCGCAGGAAGGCCCCGCAGAACAAAGCCCCAACGATGGGATAGCAGTCGTACAACCCCCACCTGGGGTGACAGAAGCACTGGTGCTGCTGCTCCCCGGACCTCTCCTGGGGCGCACTCTGACCATTGTCGAGGCGGATCCAGACGTGACGACCAAGGAAGCCGTGGGCAGGACACCTGCAGGTCCATCGCCGCGAACTCGCGGGCCAGGCCCTGGGCCGCGACCGCATGGATGCGGGGCGTGTGCTCGCGGAAGCCCCGCACTCACGCACAGTGGAGGCCAATCCACAAGAAACCCTCCACAAGAAGCCCAACCCTGAGACCCCAGGACGTCCATTGATTTTTGGTGTAGGAACGCCATGCTTCCCATAGCACAACCATCGAAACTCAAGAAACCCAGGGCACCCTGAGGGCAAGTGGGGTGTTTCTTGGCATAGGTCTCCACTGTATCCGTGCGACCGCTCGCATCACGCCGCAGCATCCAGACCGCGAGGGCGTGGACATGGACATGTTCGGGGTTCGCAGGGAAGGGCAGCGAAATCGGCATCTTCCCGGAGATCTGGACGTTGCACAAAAAAATGCAGCATCGCAGAAAAGCACGACCGGGGCCCTAGACGACATCTTTCTGCTACATGTGTCGAGCCAGATCGACCTGTGATAGCCCCGAGGCCCGAAGCCTGGCGAACACGGCCGTGGCGCACAGAACTCGCAACGCTCGAAAACGCCCGAAGAGCCCGGCGAATACGCCTGGATCTCCGTGGACTTTCTTCCCCCGGAGACCAGTCGATGTCGCCAGGCAGCAGCTGCGCCTGGGCGAAGGCGGCCCGCGCCGCGTGCTCGCAGCTGAACATCGACTCGTCGATGACCGGCGGGGGGTACAGTGGCCCGCTCGCCTCGCCGCCGCCGAGGATCACGGCGCCGCCTCCTCTCGGAGGGCCAGGGAAGCCCAGCCACCCAACGTGATTCAGGTCGGGCATGTCCCCCTACAGGCGGGTCTTGGACGAAAAATCAGACAGACTCCTCATTCAAATTATCCCAGTGCGACCCTACCTAGGAGTTGGAGCCCCTAGGAAAGCAGCATTAGTAGTAATAACAGTAAAGCTAAGCTAAAGCTAAGCTAAACCTAAGCTAAAGCTAAGCTAAAGCTAAGCTAAAGCTAAAGCTAAAGCTCCCAGGGGACTGAGGAAACCGCTCCCAGGGGACCGGGGGAACCGCCCGGGGCGGGGTCCACTGCCCAGCCCC
>CAUYUJ010020857.1:110335-127362 GCA_963575745.1 Prorocentrum cordatum
CGGCGGCTGGAGCGAGGAGCAGCGCGGGCACGCGACGGCCAGACATCGACACAGGGTGTCTGTGGGGTGCCCCAGAAGCCTCGCCTCTATCAGGGAGGCAGCGTGACCGAAACTGTGCCCGAAAAGCTGCCCCAGTGTGACCGGATTGTTTGGTTCGAACCCACGACGATTCACGATGGCAGTCCCAATTTCTGCCACACCACGTTCTCGGTCACAACTTCAAACACGTCTTTGGTCACCGATTTTGTTCGGCCACGTACCGTTCGGCCGATAGGTGCGCGGTGCCATGAGAGATGCCCCGTCCCACGAGCCCCCAGAGGCTCAAAACCTCCAAACTGGACGCCTGGCCTCTGTACAGTCATCACGCTGCCACCGGGAACGCCGAGAGAAAACGAGGAAACTGCTCTGCAGCGCCGGCACATGACAGGCAGAAACCGGCACAGCGTGTCCGTGAGATGCCCCACGTCGCCAGAGCCCCCAACCTACGTGCAGCCATCACGCTGCCACCGGGAACGCCGAGAATGATGGGCAAACTTTCAACCACCACTACCACATGCAGGACGGGGGGAAGGGAGGATGAGGGGGTCCTCCTCCTCCTCCTCCTCCTCCTCCTCCTCCTCCTCCTCCTCCTCCTCCCCCTCCTGCCTGTGGCAGTGGCGGCACAGGGCGCCCCCCCCCCGAGGGCAGACAAAAACGCCAGGGGGCTCTCCTGGCTGGCCACGGCCGGCCCCCGAGACAGCCCAGCAGGCTCCCCCGACCTCGGGGCCCGAGGAGCAGCCCCCGAGCGCGGCTGGCCAGGGCCATCCTGGGTCCTTTACCAGCCTGGAACACATCCCTGTCCCTATGCGGGGCATCTCCTCATCACGATGCCAATCTTAGGGATTCCCTTCTTTTCTGAGGGCGAATCCCAAAGATTGTCATCGCCTTTTGGCGTGTCAATCTTAGGGATAGGGATAGGTTCGAGGCTGGTAAGCCCTGGCATGGTGCATGCTGAAGGGGCCCTGGCATGGTGCATGCTTGCGAGAATGGCGCCAACGCGGCACGACGCACAGCTTGTCCAGCCCTGGGGGCCGGAAAGCTATGCAGCGTACCACCACCCCTGGGTCGAGGATCGGCGACGCCTCGAGAGGCGTTCAACGCGGTACGGTGCACACGTGTCGTCCGCGGAATGCTGAAGTGGCCCTGGGACCTGGTGGGCCCCCGAAACGGCAGGGCCGTTTTCTCACCGCTTCCGAAAAAAAACCCTTGAAAATGGAAGCGGCAAAAAAACGGCGACCGGAAACGGCAACAAAAACGGCTCCAGGATTGGCACCGGAGCGGGAACCCGCAAAAGAACGGCGTCGGAACCAGTAAAAAAACGGCGTCCGAACCGGCAACAAAAACGGCAAAACGGAACCGGTAAAGAAACGGCCCTGTCGTTTCCAGGGCCCACTAAGCCCTGGCATGGTGTATACTGAAGGGGCCCTTGGACACACAGATAAAAAGACACAGATGGCAGGATTCCCAATAGTTCCCTATATTTCCTGGGTCTTTGTTCCCCCCTCCCCCACACTTCCCACATTTCCCCTACACGTTCTGGGAGATCGACGAGTCGTTGTGTCTGTGTGTTCCTGCCCCTCCTGAGATACGCCCTCCTGGCCTCGGCCATACGGGCGTATAAACCATCCTAGGGCCCAGGATGGCCCTGGCCAAGCACGGTGGTGGTGTGTAAATGCCTTCGTCGGATCCGAGTGGCCTCGTCATTTCCCCCCGTCCCGCTAGCTTTCGCGCTGGTGCAGCCGACGGGAAACAACAACTATACCGAGTGCTCCTGGATACTCTCTGAGATCTGAGGAAGGCGCCAAACTCTAGAAAACTACGGTTTTCCAGACACGCACTGAAAAAATTGCACAGGAGGGCGGATCCTGGTGTATGCGGGATCCTGGTGTGTACACTTTCGATGTTTCCCAGGGGGAACGGCGAAAAACATATACACGACACCGCTCCGACGTCGTCCCCGACCCTCAAAAGGCCTGGGATTGAATAACAGCCCGCCGCTGGCAATGTATATGTCCTTGTTTCGGACTAAGAGGGCTTCAGATGATAAGCCAGAAACGAAGGACACCCCCGGAGCTCGGTCCTGCTTCCGGCAGGAATCCCCGCAGCGACCTGCCCGAGTTCGCAGCCTGTTCCAGCTGGCCCTTTCTGACTGTTTCCCAATAGCAAGTGTGCTGTTGAGCTTCCAAGAATGTATACTCCCAGAGCCTTCCCAGAGCTCCTTAAAAGGACCGCCCAGAAGCTTTTGTCGTCTCGCCATCCAGGTTCTGGACACCACAAGTGTAGCTCTTACGATCGAACCTGATGGGCCTGATTTCCACCATCACCACCAACCAGAAGCTGGAGGTGGGAAGGAGGTGGAGGACGAGGAGGAGGAGGAGGAGTAGGAGGACGAAGAGGAGGAGGAGGAGGAGGAGGAGGAGGAGGAGGAGGAGGAGGAGGAGGAGGAGGAGGAGGAGGAGGTGGAGGTGGAGGAGGAGGACGAAGAGGAGGAGGAGGAGGAGGAGGAGGAGGAGGAGGAGGAGGCTTTCGGCTTTCGGCTGCCGAGGCGCAGGTCTGTGACTAGCACCGAGCAGTGATGAGGGCCAGGGGTGAAGGCCTGGCGACTGGGGGTGCTCCGCGCACCGAAGACTGGCCTCCAGCGTTGTGGAGTATGAGCGGGAGGCCGACTCAGATTCAATCAGAGTCCGAAGCAGGCTCCGACGGGGCCTGAGACAAAACCGTGCTCGCAGCATTCGCTCGGGCATCGAGCGAGGCTGCCGAAGGCGGGCAAGGACGTGGTGTACGACGGGACGACGTCTCGACACGACCACCACAGTGTCTTTGCTCCATACTATCCTGGTTGGCCGAACACGCAGAGCTAGCCCTTGGTCCAGACGCCTCGGAAGACGGGAAACAAACGGCACCAGGCTCCGAACCAGAAACAAGGGCACCATCCCACGGACCCAAAACCTCGCCCGTTTTGGGGTGGCAACCTACCTCTGCGTGTCGCCAGTACATGCGGTGATTCTGAATCGTGCTGGCTACCTTGGCCTCCCCTTCGCACACTCGACCAAGCTTGCGGCATTTGCCGTCGGGGAGGATCCAGTATCCAGCGCACCTCTGACAGATGATCACCCTACCGTGGCGGACGGGCCTGTGGCCCAGAGCAGCGATGGCGTTCAACCCAGCCCCCACCGCGGCGTCGGGCACGGAAGGAGAGGAGGGGTCCTGGCCCAGCGAGGGAGGAACAGGGTCTGACACCGCGGGGCTGCTCGCAGTGTGGAGACGAGCCTGGGGTTCGGCAGAGAAAATGATGTCAGCGCGGCAGCGCTCCAGATCACTGCCCTGGCACCGCCTAGCAGCCCCACTGCACATCACTCGCAGTGTGGCTTCGCTCCTGGCCGACATATTACACTTCCTGCAGCGCCATTCAGCACGAGTCGGCAGGCGATAAATCTCGTGCTCCACGAGTGTCAAACTGATTCGCTCCACGGGCTGACCAACGGGGGTCATTGGGGGCTCAAACGCCTTGGAGTACTCCCCAATGATATGGACCGCGCGCGCCAAGAAACCCCAGGTGGCTTTGCTGGCCTTCAAATGGGCCTTCTCCGCGTCCAGACAAACCTGCGCGTACTGATGATCCTGGGCTCCAAGGCGCGCAAAAAAATCGGCCCAAGAGTTACCCAAGTAGCGGGTGATCTGTCCTTGCTCCAGAGCCATGACATCGTCGATGTCTCTGTGGGCAGGGACCCATTCAAACTCGGGCGGTGGCCTATGTTGCTCGAAGAGCTGGAAGATACGGCGCCACACATCCGCGTGTCGGGACAACCCACAGGCAAGCTGGGGGCTCCAGCTCTGGCCTTCCTGCACAAAGGCTAAATGATCACTATATATTGTGGTCGCCTGGGGGGCTACCGAGAAAGCCATCAAGCCCGCGCACCGCTCCGCACGGGGCACCGATTGGCGCCCAGGGAGCGGCCCAAACACCGCCCTCACGGGCAGCCCAGAGTCCGACAGCTCCACCGCGGCCCATCCACACCTGCGCAGTTCAGGGCTCGCGTTCGCGAGCCCCGAGCCGTCAGTGTAGATCCGCCGACCCCAGGGAAGATGCGTAGCCCCCCAGTGGAACACAGGGCTCTGCGTGGGTTGGGGCGAAAGCTTAATGGGATGGTAAGGCAGCCCGTACAGCTCCAGAGAATCCCACTCTGGGTCGCCTAGCCCATTGTCCCCAAGACCCCGCAGATACGCCCTGCGCTCCAAGACCTCCTCTGAAAGGGATTCAACAGGCAGCTCCTCAGGTGGGTGAAGGACCCCCTCACAGTTGTACAACTGGTGCCCCAACGTGCCAGCCTCCGAACTCTCACAAATCTCGCACTGGTGACTGTCAGAGATCCCAAGAGCCTTCTTTCTCGCTGGGGGCCACAATGCGGAGCCGAGCAATCTGCGGGCGCAGCCTCTATGGATCGGATTCTTCAAGCTGAGAACTGAGTTGCGAAGTGCTCGCCTCCAGACTCCATGAGGATTCCCAACTATGGGTTGCATGTGGCTGACAATGCGAAGCATCTGCCATCGTCCAATGCTCTGTCGCAGCAACAGCTTCACATCCCAAGGCGTAGTGGTAAGAAGGTTAACGAGGGTGCCCTGATCGTCGTATAGCATATGTGCCGACGCCATCTTCCAGTCCACCCTGTGCAGGCTGAGCGAAACCGCCGAGAGAGGCCCATTACATCTGGCCCACGTGAATTCACCATTCCAAGATTCCATCATGGCAGCCCACGCCCGCTGTAACTGACTGAGTGGTACCAATCCATCCCAAACTGTGATCGCGTATCTGCAGACTAGCTCGGTCGTGACATCGAAAACCGGGTCAAACCATTCATCGCTCTGAGTGGCAAGCCAAGCCGTAAGACTGGCGTGTGATTTGGCTCCCACCAAAGAGCCTGCCAGCGTGCGGAGCTTTGCCAGCGTGGCAGGGACGACGCCGCTAGCTCCCGCTCCATGTGCAGCAGCAGGCAACAGGCCCGTGCGCCACAGAGTGTGAACCTGGGCTCGGCCCCGTTGCAACGCCGCCAACTTGCCCCTCCTGGCCAGGACGCCCATGACACGCTTTCTCTCTTGAGTACGTCTGAGTCGCACCCCCGCAAGCTCGTGTCCTAGATTGCGCATGTGCTTGTGGCAGCGAAACCGAATAAGTCCACCAAGCTTCTTCGCCACTCGCGTCGCCGCAGTAGTGCCACCCACACAACCACTTTTGTCCACCTGAATGATGAGACCCAGTGGCTGCACCTGGCGAATAAACCATCGAACCGCATGAAATAGGACGACCGCCTGAGAAGGTTCTGCCCCAATCCATTGAAAGCTGACGTCATCCATCAAAGCCCGTGGCACCACATCCGCATACTTACTGCGTAGGGCCTCCAAGGACTGGCAGAGGAGCAGGTGGACCATGGCGCAGGCGTGAGAGCATCCCGCCAATATGCCCTGCGCGGAGGTGAATTTGGTGGACAATGACCCGTAAGCTCGCACCTGCCGTGGTGCCTGATATGTGTGAATCAGCATCCAAAGTAATCTCATCGGAAATTGCATCTTACTAGCCCTGTCAAGCAGCGCAGTAAATCGTATCGTCTCGAAACACTTGTACATGTCAATCAGTGCACTGACCGTATGCATGCCATTGAGCTTCGCCGTTTCCGCAGCTATGTTGTGTTGAAACGCAGCATCGGTAGAAGTCGCACCAGGCCTCGTGCCCCAAAAGGCGGTAGAAGGGTTGGCGAGCTCCCACTGCTTAGAGATCCGTCGTCGTAATCGGCTCCAAATGCGGACCACAGTATTGATGAGCGCAATGAGGCGGTGGCCCCCCGTGGGCTTGGGAAGCCTCACTAGCACCGTGGTGACCCTCTGCGTCGGCCAACACGCCAACTTCTCGCATTGCTGATAGAGAGATGCAAGGACGCCCAATCCCATGTCCGATACTTGGGTCAATGCGCGCGGTTGAATCGATACCTGCCCAAGCGCCGTGGTGGCTTTGAATCGTCTGAGGGTGTTACGAATGTCGTCGATTGTGATCTCGGGTAGCTCCTCCCAATCTGCTTGAACTGCCGGCGTGGCGACAGCTCGATCCTCATGAATGGTCCAGACACCCTTCCAAAACTCCAAGCATTCATCAGCCATGTGGTGCGGTTGGCCACGGTCCTTCTCGGCATACTGCAACGTGGAGGTGGAGGAGGAGGAGGCGGAGGTGGGGGAGGAGGACCCCTCCCCCTCCAGCACACAGTGGCTGTGGTGGAACAGCAGCCCATCGTAAGCGCTTCTACTTCGTCCGAAGGTGCACTCGGGCTCATCCGAGCCAGGCTCTGGGTCGGCGGCCTGCGTCTGGAGAAACGCTCTCTCTCTCTCTCTCGGTTTTGATGGGGACCGGGTCAGGGACCTCCTCCTCCTCCTCCTCCTCCTCCTCCTCCTCATCCTCCTCCCACCTCCTCCTCTTCCTCCCAGCTCCTCCTCCTCCTCCTCCTCCTCCTCTTCCTCCTCCTCCTCCTGCTCGTCCTCCTCCTCCTCCTCCTCCTCCTGCTCGTGCTCCGCCTCCGCCTCCTCCTCCTCTCCTCTTCCTCCTCCTTTTGTTTCCTCCTCCTCCTCCTCCTCCTCCTCGTCCTGTTTCCTCCCCCTCCTCCTCCTCTCCCCGATCGTTTCGGTGGTGGACCCCAGAAGCAAGAAGGGGCCCCAAAGACCGAAGCCAGATCCGCGGAGTCGGGGAAAAATGTCCACCCCCACCGTGCCGAGGCTACTGAGCGGAGGATCCTCAGGTCCCTTGGAAGCCTCAGCACTGATGAGCTCGTTCTCCTCATAACACAGAACGCGCCATTGCTCAGACGTTCATTGCCTGTGCATGCTTCGATGTCGTTCGTTCATTTTCGCAAGATTATAATTCAGGATGCTACTCGATGAACCTCGCCGAGGCAATGCACACGTCCGAGCGATGCCAAGAAACCACATGAGGTTGTCTCTTGCGGCGTGCCGCAGACAAGGCGTGAAACCCAAGCGCGGAGGAGGGGCTCGGCGAAGAAGCAAGTGGACGTGGTCTGCAAAGCGGGGGCAGCGCGTTGGTGTTTACACCAACGCGCAGTGAGAGCCCCTCAAACACATAGCTGCAAAACAGCACGGTGATCAGCAGCTTCTCTGAGAGTTGCAGCGACCGGAAAGCGGCACCATTGGCCTAAACACCACCATATGGGGAGGACGAGGGCGAGGACGACGAGGACGACGAGAACAAAAGAAATGGGAACGAGGAGAAAGAGAGGAGACTCCTCCTTTCCCGTCAGTCATCGTCGTCCTCCTCCTCCTCCTCCTCCCTGGTCAGGGGCGAGGCGCTGCTGATTCAAAACGAAGGCCCCGACTGCCATGTGATGGTTGGGCATGGTCCCAGCGCAGACCCCCGAGCACTAAGATGGTGCATCATACCAAACTCTCAACGCAAAGCAACACGATGCCGCGATGCGCAACGCTCGGGCCGGGCGAAAGGGGGGGGATAGCAAAGGGGGGGTTTGAGAATCAGCTCACGTAGCTGAGTTTCCCGGCGCCTCCCGGCGCCTGGAGGCGGCTGTGTATCGAGGAATGGGCCCCTGGGTGAGGCCGAAACCAGCTGCATGCAGCAAATTTCGTAACCCCCCCTTTCCCAATCCCCCCCTTTCGCCCGACCCGAAACGCCATGCGCAACGCAGTGCACAACGCCATGCACAACACAGACGGCGAGAAAGCAGCCCGGCCCAGCGGGGCGGCACCGGCAAGGGCCGCGTGGCGGCGACGGGCGCCCTCGATCCGACGGTCCGGGAATCAGGAGGCCACACGCGAACCCTACCCCTATCGGGGAGACGTAAGACCCGGGTACGGGGGACTCGGAAATCCCCGACGAGGTCGTCAAAAAAATGACGAGGCCGAGCCGCGTCGCGGTCGTCAAAAAACGATGGCGAACCCGAGTCCCGGCAAACCCGGGTCTTACGCTCCCCCGACCCTAGCCCCCACGAGTTCCGAGGGGGGGGGGGGGGGTCACTTCGCTTGGGAGCTCCCGAGCGAAGTGAACCCCACCCCTCCCCCTCGGAGATCGTGGGGAGTAGGGGCAGTGACGGACGAGCAACACACACCCATACCCATAGGGGAGTCGTTGAGAGGAGGACTGGCTATGGGTATGGGTGCGGGTTGTCGGACCCTGGGGAACGCTCCCGTTCGAGCGGGGACCCCCATCCGACAACACGCACCCATGGCCCTCTCCGACCACCCTATGGGTATGGGTTTGTTTTGTTGGTTCGTCAGGGTAGGGCTCGCACGAGGCCCCGGAAGAGTGCGGGGCCCAAGCCGGGGCGGCGGCGGGGGGGACCGCGAGCTGGACACCCGGCACGGGCGCCCCATTCCTGGCACCACGAGCACGTGGGCCCCCCCGGGTGCCCGGCAGCGGACAGGAGCGGAGCAGGTGCCGAGAGCACGGATCCACGGCGAGAGTCGCGGTGCCGGCCCTCCCGGCCTCCCACCCCTAGGGGGCCACATGCGAAGCCTACCCCTACCCCCCACGAGTTCCGAGGGGGAGGGTGGGGTTCACTTCGCTCGGGAGCTCACGAGCGAAGTGAACCCCACCCCTCCCCCTCGGAAATCGTGGGGGGGCAGTGGTTGGGTTCGCATGTGGCCCCCTGACCGCTCAGACAGCGGCAGCGCAGCGCACGAAGGTGAGAGAGGTTGCTGCTCACTGGCGTAAGGCCCAACAGAGGCGTCTCTAATCCGTGCCTCCTCGCTTCCCCTCCGCACTGCCAGATTATCACTGTTGTCGTCATCGTCGTCGCCCCTGTCGAGGTAGTTTGTTCATTCGATCCACGCTATCGGCCCCGCCGTCTCGGGATCCTCTTGTAGCTCTCCCTCAAACGAAGCCAGGACGAGGATACAACTCGGTGAGGATAACTCGAGAATCTCTGAGATCCGTCCGCTCTGGACAATGCCTCGGGCGCCGCGACCTTCTCAGAGCGCTCCGGATCGCTCTCAGAGCGCTCTGGACGCTCTGGAACGTACGTCCTAACCCCGTCCTCCTCCTCCTCCTCCTCCTCCTCCTCCTCCTCCTCATCCTCATCATCATCATCATCATCATCATCATCATCATCATCATCATCATCATCATCATCATCATCATCATCATCATCCTCATCCTCATCCTCATCCTCATCCTCATCCTCATCATCATCATCATCATAATCTTCTTATTACTCTCCTTCATCATCATCATCATCATCATCATCATCAGCATCATCATCATCATCATCATCATCATCATCGTCATCGTCATCCTCATAATCATCATCATCATCATCATCATCATCAGCATCCTCATCCTCATCCTCCTCCTCATCCTCACCCTCACCCTCATCCGCCTCCTCCTCCTCATCATCATCATCAGTATCATCAGCACCATCATAAGTATCAGTATCAGTATCAGTATCAATATCAGTATCATAATCAGTATCATCATCATCATCATCATCATCATCATCATCATCATCATCATCATCATCATCATCATCATCATCATCATCGTCATCGTCATCGTCATCATCCTCATCCCCATCCTCATCCTCATCCTCATCATCATCAGCATCAGCATCATCAGCATCAGCATCAGCATCATCATCATCCTCATCAGCATCTTCATCCTCATCAGCATGAGCATGAGCATTAGCATCAGCATCAGCATCACCACCATCACTATCACCATAACCATCACCATCACCATCACCACCACCATCACCATCACCATCATCATCATAATCATCATCATCCTGATCATCATGATCATGATCATGATCATGATCGTGATCATCATCAGCATCATCATCATCATCATGATCATGATCGTGATCATCAGCAACATCACTATCATCATCAGCATCAGCATCAGCATCAGCACCATCATCATCAACATCATCATCATCATCATCGTCATCATCATCATCATCATCATCACCATCACCATCACCATCACCATCACCATCATCATCATCATCATCATCATCATCACGGTAAATCCTGATCCGGTGCCGCGGCCTTCTCAGAGCGCCCCAGAGCGCTCTCAGAGCCCTCCGGGACGCTCTGAAACGGATTATCCTCGTCCTAGCCCCGTCCGATAGATGGGGTCGGAGGATCACGCCATCGCCGAGGTATCGCCGATGCACCAGCGATGCGATGGCGACGTCGCCGACGCACCGGCTCCGCCAGCGTGAAGAAGCGGGCTTCACATCGAGCCGCACCGCCGATGCATCGGCGCTGCGGCGCGAACCTCCAACAAAATCTACTCCGACACGGACCTGGTTCGGTTAGCCCCTTTCGACATCCTCCTCCTCATCCTCATCTTGTCGGCGCGCACAAGGAGGCAGGGGGAAGGGGGGAGGCTTCTTAGGAGCAAGCCGCTTCTTAGAAGGCGGCGGGCTTAATTACGTCTGTTCACAAGGCCCGCGCCTTCTAAGAAGCAGGGTTGCTTCTAAGAAGCCTTCCCCCCTCCCCCCCCCTCTGCGCGTGGCTGATCATCATCGTAATTAGTCTTATGTTGTTCCAATCCTACTTACGGAACGCATCCCAGA
Organism: Prorocentrum cordatum; assembly: GCA_963575745.1. Lineage (NCBI taxonomy): Eukaryota > Dinophyceae > Prorocentrales > Prorocentraceae > Prorocentrum > Prorocentrum cordatum. Next base: position 120,961 of record CAUYUJ010020857.1, read on the forward strand.
AATAATTTCGAGCACCCCGAAAAGCGTCAAAAGAGTGTCGAAACAGTGTCGGGCGAGTGTCTCTCAGGGCCCGACAGGTGAAGATCCTTGACTTTTGATACTCTTTTGGGCGCCCGAAATTCTGCCTGGTGATCAAGGCTAAAGTAGGTTGGAGCATCATCATCGTGGTCCTCCGCATCGTCGTAGCCCTCCTCCTCCTCCTCCTCCTCCTCCTCCTCCTCTTCAGCCTCTCCTCCCTGTCCTCGTCGTCGCCCCCCTCGTGCCCGCCCTCCCTCCTCCGCGTCGTCGCAGCCCTCTTCCCTGGGCAGCCCGGCCCTCCCTTCTGGCGCACTCCAGCAGGTTTGTGGCCGGGGCGATGGGCCTCGAGCGCATCACCTGGGGGGGGGCGCGAGAGAGAGAGAGAAGCACGAGGAGGGGGAGTGCGAGAGGCGAGAGGCGGGGGCGAGAGGAGGGGGCGCGAGAGGAGGAGGAAAAGGAGGCGATAGAGAGAGAGAGAGGCGAGAGAGAAAGAGAGAGGCGAGAGGAGGGGGGGCGAGAAGGCAGGAGGCGGGTGGGAGGCGAGGAGGGGTTGCCGCAAGTTGTGCGGGCGCTGTCCGGCGCCCGCCGCGTTCCCTCTCCCCCCCCTCCGCTCCTCTCCCCCCTCTCGCCTTTTTCCTTCGTCTCGCCGCAGGGTGTGCGCAGAGGAGGGGGGAGGCGAGAGAGAGAGAGAGGAGAAAGAAACCTGATCGGACAAGAATGGGAAGCGCCGATGTTGTCCATGGGGCTTGTAGGGGGGCCAAGAAGAAAGGGATGAGGGCGACAACTGCTAACTGGGCAGCGGATGTCGAGGATGGCGGCGTGGATGTCAGGGAGGGCAGCGAGGAGAGCAGAAGGACAAGGAGTGAGAAGACAAGCGCGAGGAGGAGCAAGAGATGTAGGAGGACGAATACAAGGAGGAACGAAGGGGAGGAGGAGAAGAAGGACGACGACGACGACGACGAAGAAGGACGGTAAGGAGCCCGACGAAAAGGACGTCGAAGAAGAGAGGGGTCCTCGTGATCTTTTGAGGCTACCCTGTGGGCTGTTGAGGCCGTCTGGGGCTATCTTGGGGCATCCTGGGGGCCTTTAGGGGGCCTGTTGCAGTTCTCTTGGGGGATGGATTTTCGGCTTGCGGTCCCCCTATTGGGCCTCTGTCTTGGGGTGCCCTTGAACCGTCATGGGCCCGTCTTGGGGCCCCTGCAGGGACCTCTTCGGCCATCTTGGATCGGTCTTAGGGGCCGTCTTGCAGCGCCGGGATGCCGAAACGGCGGCAACTCGAATATCGGCCCAAAAACGTAATAGGATGCACTGGTTCCTCATCGAGAACCAAAGAACGCCTAACTCTACTAGCACGATCAAGACGTGGCCTCATTTAGGTTCCAGTCTTCGCTTTGGGGGTACTACATCTGAGCGGTTTGGCTTCATACATCTGCAGAGAAGACCCTCTATTCCTGCTTTGTTCGGCCCCCCTAGGTTCGGTCACCTCCCAAAAGGTTCGGGGGTACATTTGTTTGATCAATGTGTTACTCTTGGTGCTCTCTTGGGCGGCCCGTTCGAAGCCTCTTGGCGCATCTTCGGGCCTCTTGGGAGCCTCGTGGGGACCTCTTCGGCCCGCTTGGGGGCTTTTCCGGGCGACCCGGGCCTCTTGGGGCGGAGGGCTCTGCTGTGGGTTCGCGCTCCCCTTCTCGGGTCTCTCCTGGGGCTGTCTCGGGTCCCTCTCAGGCCGTCTTGGGCGCCTCAGGCACCGTCTGGGGGCCATCGTGGGCCGTCTAGGGGCCCTCTTGGATGCCTCTTCGGCTATCGTGGAGCAGACTTGGGGGCCTCTTGGGCCGTCTTGGATCGTCGGGATGTCAGAAGGCTGAGAACTCGAACATCCGTCAAACACCGAAACAAGACATCCATGGATTTTGCCTCTGGGAGGCTTTTTTTCTTTTTGCTCTGCGCGATCTGTGGACGGCGGTTGTCGACAGGTGCCCGAACGGGGGCCTCACAATTGGAGACAACATGCCCGAACAAGCACCTGAAGGCCTGAGCAACAAAACAACGCCTCGCCACGCATACAGTCAACCCGTGGACTAAGGATGCGCGATAAGGACGCAAGGGCCTTGGACGCCCATGTTGCAGCTTTTCGAGCGGGGCGCGGCCAACGAGAGCGGCCAAGGAGGGGTCAAAGGGCAGATATGCAAGGGTACTGTTGGGAAAGTTATCCATCCTTACCTCGCCATCGCTCGGACGTCCATTCCCTGTGTTTTGTTCGGTTTCGTGCGTGGTTGTTTCGCCAAACGATAAAGGATGCTCCTCGACGGTCCTCGCCGAAGGAAAAATGCACACGTCCGAGCGATGCCAGGTTACTACGCGGGTCGACTGTGGATCGGTCCGTTCGGGTGGCGTGAAAGGCGAGCTGCGCAGGCGGCGGACCGCGAAGGCCTGCAGGCTTTTCCGAACTTTGGGTCTCACAGTCGGAGGCCTTGGCAAAAAAACCCGCGTGGATGGAAGACCTGCACACGGGGGCGCAGTCCGCTGGTAGACTAGACGGCGAGCGAGGGGGGGAAGTGAGAAGGGGCGGGCCTGCTCGGAAGTTTCGGAAGGCCCCTGGCCTTGTGAGAAGTGTTCTAAGCCTTCCCCGAATACAGAAAAAACAACGTCTCGGAGGGCGCGAGGGCATCTGAGAAGCCCCGCCGCCTTCTGAGAAGGCCTTCTCCTTCTCACTTCCCCCCCTCGCTCGCCGCTGGTAGACGGAACCCGTCCAAGTGGACGGACTGCCGCGCCCCTGGGCGACGGCTCCGCAGAAAATGTGCCCACGTCACCTCCAAGGGGGACACAAGCGTCCACCAGCATCTGCAGACAAAGGCGCAAACTTCTACTCGCATCCAAGCCTTGCAACACCCTGCAATAATCACTTACTAGCCGCGGGCTGCCATTGGCGGCTTCTTGAGGTTGCAGTGCTTGTGCTCGAGCCACTTGGCAACAGCAGGGAATGCAGCGGTCCTTTCTCCTAGAGCCTTGGCATTGGGGAACTTTGCAAAATCGTATTCGCCTAAGGTGGCCTTGAACGGGATCAGCGCCTGGGTGAGGATGAGGATGACCAAATCTGCCTTGGTCGGCGCGTCGAAACCGTTCACGAACCCACTTTCTGGAATGTACTTGCTCAGATGGGTCAGTGTCTTTTCCATGAAAGGAACCATCAAGGAACCGTCGTAACCACTAAGGACGATGCCTGCGCCAAGACCCATGGCATCCTCCAAAGCACCCTCGAACATGTCATCCTTGGCCTTCTGAACTGGGTTGACAGGCGGGTACGTTGGACCGATACCCATCAAGTAATCCTGGACCGCGGCGCTCTGGTTTATCTTGAGGCTACCATGAACTAATATTGGCAGACCGCAACCTTCCATACCCATCGCTTTGGCCGCTTTTGTGTGCTCGGATTCCATTGCCCCCGCCTTCGCCTTGTCGGCAACTGATGCACCATTGGCCTGAAACGGATACTCTACCACCTCGAGCTCGACGCCACCGACAGCAGCGATGAGCTTGCTCAACTCGCCCCGCCCACTGATATCGAAATAATGGAGGACGGGTTTACCCTCCGGAATGGCGCCAGAATTCTTACCTTTGGGCTCTTTAGCCTGTCCACATCCCATGTTGCCTGAATGGATGTGAAATATGACTCTTCGGGCGGCGTGGTCCAGAACGGCTTGAGCCAAAATGGCTACGGACCCCCGTCTGGGGAGCTTCTTGGGGGCCTCTTGGGGGCCTCTTTTGGGGCCTCCTGAGAGCCTCTCGGGGTGGAAGGCTCGGGTTTTCGGTGTGTGATACTTGGGCCCCTCTTGGGGCCGTCTTGGAAGCCCTCTCGGGCCGTCTTGGTCGCCTCTGGAGCCCTCTTAGGGCCCTCTTGGGGCCGCCGTGGGGCCGTCCTCGAGGCCTCTCGGGCTGTCTTGGAGCGGACATTGGGGCCTCTTGGGCTGTCGGCCGTGGAGCGTCGGGGAGCTGAAAAAGGCGAGAACTCGACAATCCTGCAAAAACCGAAGGGAAATCCATGATCCCTGCCTCCTGGGGCTCCTCAGGAGGCCTCCTGGGGCGCCTTGGAGGCCTCTGGGACAGTGAAGAGCTAATTCTGGGGTGATCTCGGACCGTTCTGGATCGTTCTCGCGGTCGGGAAGCGCCATTTCTGGCGATCCGGGACCGTCTTCGGGCGATCTTAGAGAGCCCCTGGCGCCCCGGCATTGCCCCCCGGGCCCCCATGCGCCGTCGATTCCTGGGCCCTGGGCCCCGGGACCTCGTACCCAGGGATCTGTATGAACAGAAAATTCCACATGTATATCGATATAGCCATAAAACAATCAGAATTCACACAAACATCAAGATCCGCCGTAGCCTCAAGGGTCAAACGCTGCCGCAAATGAAGCCATGGCGCAACCCGCGCGGGTGCGCTGCAGTGCCCCCCATGGCACCCGTGACAGCACGGCGGGCGGGAGGGGAACGGCCGAGAGCGGGGCGAGGGCGAGCGGGTGAGCCCGGGCGCCCGACGGCCCGGGAAGCAGTTCTCCGTACAGTCATCGGCCTGACCTAAGCTAGGGCTCCCAACTTCGCGCTTCGCGCTGCGCGAAGCGCGAAGCGCGAATAACTTCGCGCTCTCGCGCCGCCCTCCCAAAGGGAGAATAGGAGGACGAGGAGGAGGGGGAGAAGGAACGAGGACCGCGAAGCGCGAAGCGCGAATAACTTCGCGCCCTCGAGGGAGCCCTTGCCTAAGGAACGATGAATAAGGAAGGAAGCCCCTTTTTTCCCCAGGGAATATCGCATGAGAAGCGAGAAGTAATGCCTAACGCATAGGGGACGATGAATAACGCATGCGAACCTGAGGAACGACCGAGCCCCTTCTGAAAAGCAGATGCTCCTTATGCAAGCCGCTCACTGTGTGCCTTGCGTGACGACGACCGCTCGTCTCGAGCTCGCCTGGGCCGCCAAGAGTCTAAGCGGGTGGAGGAGCCAGTTCTTGACTCGTGTATATATTCGGGCGGCGGCCAATGACGTTCCCCGCTCAACCCTTCGAAGCCGGGGCGCCCTAAAGAAAAACTCCAGGAGGAGGAGCGTCGGGCTGCCACTGGAGAGAGGAACGAGCGAGGAAGAGGAGGGAAGGCTTGCGGCGCGCACTGAGGGGGCAGGGGGTCGGGGGAGGGCTCCTTGGAAGGAGGCTGCGTCTCAGAAGGCGCCGGCCCCACATTTATAGACAAGAACCACGCCCTCTTAAGAAGCAGGGTGCTTCTAAGAAGCCATCCCCCCTCCCCAATACCCCCCTCTGCGCGTGGCCGAGAGGGCGGAATGGAGGGAAGAGATTTAACCAATGAGCGTCGTGACGGCAACCGTGATAAGCCTTTCTAGACAAGCGCGTTCCACCACTCGCAAAACACCTACTCGCAACTGGCCTGGTGCTGCCATGCGGGATTCACGATACCTTAACTTGATACAGACATGTGTTTTTCAAACGTTTGCGAGTAGGCACTTTGCGTGTACAGTAGGAGCCCGACCGCAAGAAACCTTCCATAAGAAACCCAACCCTGAGACCCCAGGACGTCCATTGGTTTTTGGTGAGGGAGCGCTACGTACGCTCTGCATCGCAAAAGCAAGGGAACCCAAGAAACCCAGGGCACTCTTGAGACAAGCAGGGTGATTGTTGGCATGGGCCTCCACTGTAGTGGATCGCGCTCGGTGAGAGAGGGGGATGTCGGGGGCGCGCAAACATGGACTAGCGATCCATGGATTTGGTGCGCAGTCGCCGAATCCATGGATCGGGAGAGGCGCCCCCCCCAAAAGAAGGCCAGTGCCGCCTCGCTCGGAGGCGGACATCCGCGATTTCCCATGGAAACTGGACCCATCGCTAATCCACGCCCCCCTGATCCTGGGGAAACGAAACTCAAAGGTACCGATACCGCCACTCCCTGGACCTCTCCTGGGGTGCGTTCTGACCAGGATTTCGAGGCAAATCCAGCGGTGGTGACGAGGGAGGCCCAGGATGCCCAAAAACGGGGAAACCAGGAGAGGGTAGAGGCATGGGTACTGAGAGGTGGAGGGGAACCCGTAGCCGTCGTGACGGTGAAGGTGATGACCCTCTCGGCTGCCCGCGCGGATCTCCCGAGAGCCGCAGCTGGCCCTCCCTCCCTCCCACGTCATCTCCGACGGCGCACGCGAAGCGCGCTGAGGGGGCGGCGACCCGCAGGCAGCGCCGCGGGTGTGGGGAGAGAAGACCCGGCGCCGCTCCAAGCGACTCGCGCAAACCTCCGCACGAGGGAGGAAAGGGAAGAAAGAGGGGGGGCACGAGGAGGAGCACGATGGGCCAACCTTCCGCCACCACACCACAGGCAGGACGGGGGAGAGGGGAGGGGAGGT
>CAUYUJ010020857.1:127462-137462 GCA_963575745.1 Prorocentrum cordatum
CCTCCTCCTCCTCCTCCTCCTCCTCCTCCTCCTCCTCCTCCCTCGCCTGCCTATGGCAGCGGTGGTGGGACATCGGCCCCTCCGAGCCGGAGCGCGAGACTGCGCGTGGAGGGCGCGCGGCCGAACGTCGGCTGCGAGCCTCGGGCGCGCGGCCTCACCCGTAGCAGCGGATCGTGTCGGTGCACCCCTTCGCCGCACTCTGGGGGCTGCCGCCGCGCCCGCCCCTCTCGAGGTACTGCTGGTGGTAGTCCTAAGAAGAAAAAACACTACAGTCGGGGCGTTGACCTAAAGAACCCCAAATAAGGAACGAGGCCCCTTTTTTCCATAAGTTGAACTTCGATTTCCTATCGAAAACCTAAGGAAAATCCAGGGCAAGCTGCGAAACAATTAAGAAACACGGAGCCCCTTCCCAACGAGAAGGGTTCCTTCTTCAGGGCTCTGACTGTATGCACACACGCACCGCTTCTGGCCAGGCTCGGGGATGGACAGACACCCCTTTAGTAAAACGTGGTTTAATGAAAAAACGACCTCTGAGGCCCAGACCTGGCGGGCGCAAACTTGGACAATAACGGCCACGGTGCCCTCTCGAGAACGGAAAACGGAGAATTCACTAATCGACGTGTCACTGTTGGGAGTTCAGTCCACCCCCGACAGGCCCATCCTGAACCCAGGATCGGTGCATACGCCCTCCGACCTTGGCCAGGAAGGCATCTGCACCGATCCTGGGTCGAGGGTGGGCCTTGCCAGGATCGGTGCATGTGCACAGTTCTCTTTTGGTCCTCCGCCAGCCAGAAGGGCGCCGCTGGCTCCACCTTGCACGAGCGGCGCACGGTCCGCATCCGCGCCCTCGCGGTCTGCATTCCGGGGCGCGATGCCGCGGATACACCGTCGCACGGATGCGTTCCGCGCGGGGCGTCCGCGAACAAAACACGCCCCGCATCCGCGGGGGGTCGCGGCCCAGGGGCCCAACCCACGAGGCCGCGGATACGGATACGTTTTTCGCCCGTGAACCTCTGTCACAATCGGCTCGGAGAGCGTGGCCTGCAGCTCTGCGACGCTCTGGTCCGCGGCGGCCTTCTGCTCCTCGCTGTGGTAGTAGACCCCGCTGCGGTACTGCGGCCCCGTGTCGTTGCCTGCCCGGTTCAGGGTGGTCGCGTTCTTGCCCACGCGCGGCCAGAAGACCTTCAGGAGCTCCTTGAAGGACACCACCTGCGGGTCGAAGACGACCCGCACCGCCTCTGTGTGCCCGCTCTGCGCGGAGCAGACCTGCTCGTACGTCGGCTTCTCCTGGTGCCCCTGACAATAGCCGACGCAGGTGGACTCAACGCCCGGCACCCGCTGGAAGGCCTGGGGCCAGAATGATGCTATCATGCGATGTGCTCAGGATGCGTTTCGGTCGGACATGTCCTCCTACAGGCGGATTTGGGACAAAACAGAACTTCAACTAAATGCAAACATTGTCAATAATAGTTGAACAAATGGTCCCCAGGGCATGTTCTACCATTTTAAATACTCCTGTTGTACAACGGACATGCCTGCCTTCAGGATACGTTCCAGGACCTCCAAAGGATCTGCCAGCCCTCGTTTCTTGAGCCCGTGCGGAAGAAAATGTTATATAGAAATCCCTGGAAGCCTTGAACATCTTGGAACGTATAACCATCATCATCATCACCACCACCATCATCATCAGCATCACCAGCATCATCATCATCACCACCATCACCACCATCACCATCAGCATAAGCATCACCGTCATCATAATCTTCTTATTCTTCATCCCATCACCATCACCATAAGTGGACGCACAAGGGCATACTGGTACTATGTGTCTTCCTCGGAGGCGCGCGCCCGACACGAACATATAATAGACCCATAGTGTCATAGATTGTTTCCCAAGCGGTGAGGCCAGAAAGCGCCGGCCACGACGCAGATACTGTAAGATTTCTCGGTGCGCGCGTCGCGCATGGGGAGGCGACACACATTTAGTAAAAGTATGTGGGGGTGACGCCGAATCATCATCGTCATCACCATCATTACCAGCCTGGAACATATCCCTATCCCTACGCTGGGCATCTCCTCATCACGATGCCAATCTTAGGGATGCTCTTCGTTTTTCAGGGCGAATCCCTAAGATCGTCATCGCCTTTTGGCGTGTCAATCTTAGGGATAGGGATAAGTTCGAGGCTGGTGAAAAGTATGTGGGGTGACGCCGAATCATCATCGTCATCACCATCAGCACCAGCAGCAGCATCATCACGATTTCTTGCCCCTCTGAAGGCCAGCTCGACGCCCCAGAAGCAGCCCGCGGCGAAGGTGGCCAGCTCCCGACCGGCGGGCGCCTCCGCCGGCGCCAGCAGCTCCTCTCGGCACCCATCGGGGAGGGACAGACCCCCCTTTAGTAAAACGCGGTTTAGTGAAAGCGACCTGAGGCCCAAACCTGGCGGGCGCAAGCCTGGAAAATAACGGCCGCGGCGCCCTCTCGAGAGCCGAAAATGGACAATTCACTAATCGACGTGTCACTGTTGGGGGTTCTGTCCACCCCCGAACCCATCATTCGCCTGCCACTGTGGGGGTCTCAGACTTCTGGGGGTCGGGGTGAGCGACAAGGTAACAGCTTGAAGGAAACCTAGACATGATCGAATCGAAAAAAACTGTCAATTTTGGGCTATATTCGGCCTAACTGGGGGCCCTCTCTGGGCCTCGGGACCGTCAAAAAGCGACTCGGGATGAAAAGCCCGTCCAGCGGAAAGGGTCGGGACTTCCAGGGACCCCGTATTGAAAAAATCAGGACGTCGCATGGCTGGGAACACGTTTTCAGATAAAAGTGCAAAAGGGCTCGTCCACAAGAGGCCTTCCACAAGAATCCCAGCCCTGAGACCCCAGGACGTCCCGTGATTTGTGGCCTGGGGACGTCACCCTTTCCACAGCAAGACCACCGAAACCCAAGAAACCCAGGGCACTCTGGAGGAAAGCAGGATGTTTCTTGGCATGGGTCTCCACTGTAGTGGACTGGGGCGCAGAGGTGTCCGAAGGAACTGCCAAGGCCCAGCCAGGGCGGACACATGAGCTGAGGCGAATGCTGCCTTCACCAAGGAACACCCACGGAATCGAGATTGACTTCTCCAGACCCCCAGAAGGCTGAGCCCCACGGGCAGGCGACGGAGCCCGACACGGGCACGGGCAAGCATTGGCACCTTGGGAGGCACTCCTGGGAGGTCTTCGTAAGAACGATTACCCGCCAGTCCGAAGAAGAACGTGGAAACATGAAACATGACGTAGGTAGGCGGACAGTGTAAGTTGGGCTCGGGCCCGCCCAAGTGATAACAAACTACGGCAAACAGATGCTTGAAGCAGGGAGGAGCCTGAAGTAGCTTGGAACCTGGATATCCAGCATACCTACTTTCAACGACCGCAGCGTAATCATGGAAACAAGATGAGCCACCACCACATTAGAATTAGGTCGGGCCTGTCTGTCCCCCTACAGGGGGATTTTGAACGAACATCTTTTTTATATAAAAATCAAAAATATTCCATCTCCAAAAAGATCGTCGCCTGACTATTTTTGACTATTTTTGAATATTCCTCCTGCAGAGGGACAGGCCCGACTAACCTCTGTCCCCAAAGGTCAACCCAAGATGGTGGAACTCCGCTCTGGGCACTCCCTGAGGGCGCGCCATGGATGGGGCGTCACTGGTTTGGGGAGTGGAGCGGCCAGACCCCCTAGCTAGTGGTGGTGCTTCATTTTTTCTCTGGTGCATTTCGGGCAATCAGGGGGCCGTCAAGCCGGACTGGGCCAAATCCAGTCAGGATCAAGCCGCCCAGATTGAGCGGGGATCCGGCAGGGTTCGGCGGGATCGTGCCAGACTGGGCCAGCTCTTGTTTCGGCACGGATCTGCCAGCCCCGATACCGAACTCTGCCCCCCACCAAGTGGCTCCTGAGGCAGAATGACCAAACACATCTGAAGGGGCCCTGGGACACACAAATAAATACACACAAATAAAAAGACTCCTCATTTTTGTCCATACTTTCTGGGCTTTTGTCTTCCCCACCACTTCCCGTATTTTCTCATGTTTTCCAGGATATCGAAGATTAATTGTGTCTGTGTGTTTCTTTCCCTCCTGAACATCGGCGATCCCCTGCGGGCCTGTACTGAGGGACAACGATCAGAGGAGGACTGGCAAAGGCGGGGGAAGCATCGAGCTTCAATCGACGACACGACCTGGAATCCAGCGCCGACGCGAGAAATCCGCGCGGACCTCCGAGTTTTTATGTTTATGTCACTTTTTTTTCCCTATATCCCCCCCGAGCGTTGCCCGATAAATTTGTATCGATCAAGGGCCCCGGCTCCCTTGGGACGGCGCTCGGGGTGCATGGCGCCCTCTGCCGCTGTTCGCCACCCGAGGAGCCGCCACGCTGCTCAGCACCACAAGCGTCGCCCCAGACTGGCAGGGACCGCGGCTGGGCAGGCGGCCAGTTTGCTATGTTCGCGCTTCGCGCCTCGAAGCAAGGGCTCCCAACTTCGCGCGTCGCGCTGCGCGAAGCGCGAAGTGCGAATAACTTCGCGCTCTCGCGCCGCCTCTCAGGGGAGAAGAGGAGGACGAGGAGGAATCGGAGCCGAACCGCGAAGCGCGAATAACTTCGCGCCCTCGAGGGCGCCCTTGGCTTGCTATGTTCGCGCTTCGCGCCTCGCAGAGCGCGGAGAACTGTAGGTTGGGCATGTCCTCCTGCAGGCGGATTCTGGAAGAGGCACAAAACCATCAAACATGTTCAGAAGTCAGCAGGAGTCGAACAGTCGTCCCCAGAGCATGTGTGTGTGTCTGGTTTTGAACATCCCTCCTGTAGAGGGACATGCCAGATTTCAGCATAACTTTGCGCTCGCCCCCCCCCCGGTGAGCAGGAGGACGAGCGGATCGCGAACACACGAGCCGCGAAGCACTCTGCGTCCCCGTGGCGGCCCTCGAGGTCTGCCCCGAGCAGGCAGCGCCCTTCGAGCGACGCTGGCAGCGATGCGTGCTCTCAAGAGAAGGCAGGAGATGCCGTCGGTCCATATCCCCACTCTTAGAGGCCTCCCAGAGGGGGTCCGAGCAGATGGGGTAGGAGGATCGAGCCGCATCGCCGATGCATCGGCGACGTCGGCGGTACATCGGCGGCGCCAGCCGAAAAGACTGGTACGTCGGGCGTGTTTGCTTTTCGTGGCGATCGTCCTTGAAGCCCACGAACTCGATGTCGAACAGCAGCGTCTTGCCCGCCAACCTTGAGGGGGGGCAGCGATGGGGGGAACAGCTCATTTTACCAGCCTCGAACCTATCCCTATCCCGAAGATTGACAATCCAAAAGGCGATGACAATCTTAGGGACTCGCCCTCAAAAAAAAGGGAATCCCTAAGATTGGCATCGTGATGAGGAGATGCCCAGCATAGGGATAGGGATATGTTCCAGGCTGGTAATCATTGGCGGAAACATGAGCTTGGAATTGGCGATGCCTCGCCGGCAGATCGGCGATGGGCCCTCGGCGATCTCTGGGCGATTGTGGGTCGATGCGTCCCCCACCGAGCCTCACCCTTGGTGGTTTTCGGGAACGGCCAAGAGGGGGGTGTCCAAGAGGGGGGGGGGCAAACCATGACCGGCGGCATGTGCGCGGCCCAGCGGAGGGGCCAGGACGTAATGAAACAAGAAGAGGCGCCATGAATTCTGGAGAAATATCATGGCCCCCGCCATGATAGCCACCCACCCCTAGTCATCACCCCCCCTCTTTTCCGCCCCCGTGGCTTCCGGGTCACACCTCGGGCCTCCGTCGGCTTTTCTTCGGGACGATCCGGGCAGCCCCGGCACGTCCTCGGCGAGGCGCAGCTGCGGAAGACCACCCCGAGGTCAGAGGGCCGCCGAGAGCAGACGAGAACGTGCGACAGCCTCAGACTTCGAAGCCCCGAGCCCATCCGCCCCGAACGCTTGGCGGCGTGCTCAGGGGGGATGCTCAGGGGGAAGGGGGAAGGCTTCCTCGAAGGAGGGGCCGCTTCTTCGAAGGCGCTGGCCCCTACATCTACAGAAGCAGGGGTGCTTCTAATACAGGAAAAATAACTATGCACGTACACCGATTCTGGCCAGGCCCATCCTGAGCCCAGGATCGGTGCATACGCCCTCCTACCTTGGCCAGGAAGGCACATGCACCGATCCTGGGTCAAGGATGGGCCTTGCCGGGATCGGTGCATGTGCAGAGTGTTCTTCGCCCGATCTAGGAAGCATTCCCCCGTCCCCCAGACCACCCTCTGCGCGTGGCCGCGACGTGAACTTATGCTGTCCCCATCGTCCTGACGGACCACCTTCGGGGATGGACAGAACCCCCTTTAGCAAAACGTGGTTTAGTGAAAACGACCTCGGGCCCAAATCTGGCGGGCGAAAGCCTGGAAAATAACGGCCACGGCGCCCTCTCGAGAACCGAAAACGGACAATTCACTAATCGACGTGTCACTATTGGGGGTTCTGTCCAGCCCCGACACCTCCCCGACATGTTTCCGAGCATCCAGGAAGGAATCGAAACAGTGTCTGCCCGACACGCTGGCGAAGTTGTCGAGCGAACCTCGTCTTCGTGCTCGGACCTTCACTCTGGCGATCAAGGCTACGACAGGTCGGAGCAGCAGAACCGTTGCTCGGAGGGATGTAAGACTCGTGTTCGGAGGACTCGGGTTGGCCCGACGGGGCAATCGTGAAAATGACGAGACCCAGTCTGAAATTTGGCGCGAACTACCATTGCAAACGGCCTCTGAAAGTTGGACCGTCAAGATCCAGAACGTGCTCGTCAACAAGCATTGGCAAACCCGAATTCTGGCGTACACGTCGGTCGGACGTAGTAGGTAAAAAGCATGAAGTAGGAAGCCCGATAAAGTAGGTTGGGTTCGGGCCCTCCTAAAGAAAAACAAAACATTGCAAAGGACATCGATTTTTGAAGCAGGAAGGCGCCTGAAGCAAATTGGGATCTGGGAATCCAAAGATACCCACTTTCAGCGACCGACGGGCACTCGAGCCTTACGCTTCCCAGATCTGCGCGTGGCCGAGACGTTAACCCTGAAAGGCCTTTAGAGCATCCCCCCACTAGGGGGTAACCAATATTTTCCGAATTGAAGGACTGGTGTCCCACTTATGGGGTACCTAGTTATTTTTGTCCGCGGCACCCGCCGCGCAACGACGACGCCGACAGCTACGACTACGACGACGAAAAGAGGAGAGGGGGCAGGATGAGGAAGAGAAAGCAGAGGAGGTGAATGAGGAGCAGGAACAGGAGAAATATGAGGAACCAATGTTGGAACGAGCCCTACTCACTGCCGAGACAGAAGGGAAAGACCAAAACAAAAGGCCTGCCTCGCTTAACTGGGGGAGGAGGAGCCGGAGCAGGAGCAGGAGGAGGAAGAGGAGGGGGGAGGGTGGTGGGGGAGAGGAGGAGGAGGAGGTAGGAGGTGGAGGAGGAGGAGGAGAGAGGAGGAGGCGGAGGAGGGGAGGAGGAGAAGGAGGAGGAAGGAGGAGGAGGAGGGGAGGAGGGGGAGGCGAGGAGCAGGAGCAGGCGCAGGAGGAGGAGGAGAGGAGGAGGTGAGGAGGAGGAGGAGGAGGAAGGAGGGGAGGGAGGAGGAGTTCGGAGGGGGAGGAGGAGAAGGATGCGAGGGGGATGGAGGAGGATGGGGGGGAGGATGAGGAGGAGGAGGAGGAGGAGAGGAGGGGAGGAGGAGGGGCAGGAGGAGGAGGAGGAGGAGGAGGAGGAGGAGGAGGAGGAGGAGGAGGAGGAGGAGCAGGGGGAGGCCTCGGGTTGGCGTCGACCGTCACGGCGCCGTCCGCCGCCACCTCCACCACCGTGGCCTGCACGGCCTGCCCGCTGGCGGCCTGCATCTGCACCTGCGCTCCGACCTCGAGCCCCTGCGGCGCCCTGTCCTTTTGCGGGGGGGGGGGGGGGGCGCCGCACGCGCGCAACGAGACACACATCGCAGGATTCCACACGGGGTTCCATGCTTTATTTGTTTGGTGTTTTTGTTGTTTCTTTGTTCTGGGGGTCGACGTACGTTTCTGTGTGCTGTCTCCTGATGTTATATGGAGGGCAACGAGTGTAAGGTGAGCCCGAGAGACCCCCAGGAGCTTCCCGGCAGGCCCCCCAAAGGCTCCCAGGAGCCCCCCAAACCACCCCCCAGCAAGGCTCGACCTAAACAATGTTTTCCGTTATCGTGTTGCTGTTGCGTTTTCTCTCGTTTTGTGTTCGTTCCGCCTTTGCTGCAAAACGACATCAAAACGAACCGGCCCATGAGATCGCCAAAACATCGCTCATGTCGTGCCCTGCTCCCCAGAGGCCCCCGAGAGCGCCCCGAAGAGACCACGAGAAGCAGCCATGAGGGCTCTGACCCACGCCAGCATCGTCCTCGTCGTTGTCCATGGTCGGCGGCACCGGCCGTAAGGCTTCTCCACTGGCCAACTCATGAGCTCCGTACGATCGCTGGAGCCATGTCTCTCCACACCGCGCGAATCACAGCCAGGCAGCAAGGAGCTGAAACGCCGCAGCTCCGTCGCCGCCGCAACCGCGGGGGAAGAACCAATAATCTTTCGCCACTGGGAGCGCTGTTCCCCTCCCCCTCCCCCTGAGAGAAGACGGGGGGGGATCCTTCCTTTCCGATTCCGGGGCTGACATTGCACTAACGTAACGTGTGCGGACCTTCGTCCGAGAATTCATGTACGTATATGTGTTGCTGCACGTCTCACGTTCGCGAATCTGCCCCGACGAATGTCCACACTACGGCGCGCTGTGGCGGTTGCAACTATGGGGTCCGAGCGGATGGGGTCTGAAGATCGCCGGTGCATCGCCAATGCATCGGCGATGCATTGGCGACGCTTGCGTGCGTCGAGAAGGTCGGGCTCCAATTCGAGCCGCATCGCCGATGCGGCGGGATCCGCCGACACCATCTACTCTGACCCTTTTCCAGGAGGCCCGGGGAGCTTTACAGGCGTGCTCCTGCCCCCGATCCTTGTCGATGGTGAGGACCAGCTGCTCGCGGCGCTCTCCGTAGGCCTGCTCCGGCGGCAGGGTCACTGACACCTTCTGAGTAGGAGATCGACTACATAACTGACTTACACCAGGCTTGATTTTGTTCACCGGATCCACGAACACATACGTGTAAGCTCAAGATGCATTTAAGACCCCTCCCTTTTCGGTAAAAGGATAAAGCTTCCCAGCCAATATCCCCCCCTGGATTGTGTTGTTGCGCGGTGCTAAGATAACGGTGTGGGGGGTTATTAAATGCTTTTTGAGGTTCATGTTCGTAAATATACGGGACATTCTACAATTTGTTTTTGCAGACTCCAAGGCGGATGACACCAGGCTCACACACTAATCAATCCAATGGCTACCTCACCGTGCCCATGAGGTGGACCCCGATGTCCTGCCTTGTTTGGGAAGGGCAGCGCTCGGGGCAGACACTCACACTGACAGCCCCGCAGGCAAGTCGCCGACAGCCACATGACAACGAAGACTGGCCGGACACTTTACTTGCAAGCACGCAGCTCGGGGCAAGAGGAGCAGGGGGAGGAAGAGGGGGAGGAGGCGGAGGCGGAGGAGGAGGGGCAGGAAGATAGCAATGGGCCGCGGCGGCACCTTTGGATTGCCCTACAGGGATAAAAAGGCAACACAGAGGATCGGGCCGAAAGAGAGCCGCAGCTAGATGGCTGGAGGGGCGGGCAGGGGAGGAGGGCCGGAACGGAACATTCTACGCACTGCTTGTACAGCGTGGCATAAATAGAAAACGTTTGCCAGTCCGCATGGATTTCCCTTATCCGCGCTGGGCCCCCCTCCCTGGCGCGCGGAGCGCGCCAGGGGCGGCGCCGGAGGCGCCGCCAGGGGGGTGCCAGCGCAGATCTAAGAAATTCGTGCGGAGCGCCAAAAGTTCACGTTTACGGCGTACTTTCTTCTTGGATTGTAGACTCGACGGATCAGTCAACTTTGGGACACAACGGTGCTGTATTCGATCTCCTC
>CAUYUJ010020857.1:139962-148882 GCA_963575745.1 Prorocentrum cordatum
TCCGAACCACCCCGACGCGCGAAAAAGTCTCGCAAACGCACCCGGAGTTCGCTCGGGCGCGCCCCCCTACAGGGGGGGGGGGTCCGGGCGAACGATAGAATCGGCGGTGGACACTCCTCCCTTCATCGACGTGTCGGGGTAAGAGGTCTGTCGACCTCCGAACCACAACGACGCGCGAAGAAGTCTCGCAAGCGCACCCGGAGTTCGCTCGGGCGCGTCCCCCTACGGGGGGGTTCTGGGCGAAAAACAAAATCGGCGGTGGACAATCCTCCCTTTAGTAAACCTCCCGTCAGCGAGAACGGCCTGGGACCTAAGCCCACGGACCTGGACCCGCAGACATGACGGCCGCGACGCCCTCTCGCGGACCGAAAACGGCCAGTTCCTTCATCGGCGTCTCGGGGTAGGAGGTCTGTCAACCTCCGAATCACCCCGACACGCGAAGCCGTTTCGTAAGCGCACCCAGAGTTCGCTCGGGCGCGCCCCCATGCAGGGGGGTTCTGAGCGAACAATGAAGAAATGCTCAACAGACGCCCCCCAAAATGCTCAAACATACTCCAAAGATCGTCCCCGGACAATATTTTGATTATCTTTGAACGTTCCCCCTGTAGAGGGACGGGCCCGACTTAAACCCAGAGAAGGAATGGTACAGGGCAGGGCGGTTGGTTACTCAGAGCCCAGGGCCGATTAGGAAACGCAGAGTATCGTGTCCGGGTGGTTTCCCCCCTTGAGCGTAAAACAAGAGGCGCGGTAGGGATCTGGGCGTCCGAAGTGGGCACGACGAGCGCGCGTGCGATGCTCAGCAGCAGACGCGGTTCGACGCCGACAGCGCCCGCTGTCAGACAGGCGGCCACTGTCCCAAATGGAGAACGACCGCGGCGACGCCGACAACGAACCTTGCTCAAGATGAGCAAGAACTGCTCTTGGACCTTGTACCCGTTCTTTCCGTACCCGCTTCGATCGTCCCGAAGGGAGGTGCAGGGGCCTCGGAGGGCCCTGCCGACACGTTCCGAGCGGAGCGCGGCCAGCGAAAGTGGCCACGAATGGGCCAAGGAGGAAGGATGCAGGGTGACCGAGGAAAGTCGCTCATCCTATCTGTGCGCCCTGACTGCACAGCGCATACCAGGGCTGAACCTAAGCGATGCCTTTCGTTTTCGTACGGTTTTCGTTGCCCCTCGCCTTTGTCTCGCGTCCGCCTTTGACGCAAAACGACATCGAAACGAAAACGGGCCACAAAATCGCCCAAAATACACCTGTTAGGTCCAGCCCTGGTGAAAAGAGAAAAGTTGAAATGAAATATCCTGTCACTTAAGGGGTAATAATCTCATACATGTTGAGTCATTGCACTGTCCATGCCGGTGCTCGCCTCATCCGCGGGATGGGCGTGGCGTCGGTCAGCATGTCTCCCTTGCCCTGCATACTTTACATGGAGTGCTCTCCAGAAGGGGGGGCCTGCAGGCCCGAGCCCCGGAGTCTCTGGCGGGGGGGGGGGGGCGCGCGCGCCTCTCCGGGGGCACCCCGCCTGCGCCCGCAGGATGTTCCCCATCAGAGGCCAGCGAGCGCCGAGAGCCGGAGAGGCCCCCGGAGGTGCCCCCGAGAGGCCCCCCGAGGGGCCCCCGAGATGCCCGGAGAGGTGACAGGATGCCCCGAAGAGGCCCCCGAGGTGCGTCCGAAGAGACCCCGAGGCCTCAAGGGGCCTCATCTTTTTCATGATCCTCGGCCTCCTTCTCATCCCTCTCCTCCCCCTGTCCTCTCCCAAGCGTTCCCTCTAGGAGTTCCACAACGGCTGGAGGAACACATGTTCAAGTAACTTGGCCAGACTTCGGCCCAACGTTTGGTGTTTGGCCGCATGGGCGTTTCCAATAGGCAGATCAGAAGGCGAACACCCTCCCACCCCAGCCTCAACTCCCACCCCCGAACCAACGATCCAGGGGCTCGGAACTGGGGGTGGGGGTGTTTCCTCGATACCTGGGCACCGAAAAACCAGCTCCACCCCGTCCCCACCCCCTGGATCGCCGGTTCGGCGGTGGGATCGGGACTCGGGGGGGGGGGGGGTTCGCCGCGTGCGCGCTTCCTGCTTCTAGTTTAGACCTCTTCCGCCCTGTCGCCGCGCGCAGGGCCGCGACGCCTAGAGAAGGCTCTCGCCTCCCCACGAGCAGGGGGCGGCGGTGATTCGCCGCAGGCGTCTTCCATAGTGCACCCGCACCACGTCCCCGTCCGCGGCGGCGCGAGCCTCCTCGGCCTCGGCCAGCGCCGACACGGCGAGCCCCCGCCTCCAAGGAGGCAGAAGCTCCCTTGGGGCGGGCTCCGACAAGAACTCCCCAGGCCACCGAAGGTCCCCGGGGGAGCAAAGACGATGGGCCTGTTTTCCGCCACCACCACCATAAGTTGGAGGGGGGAAGGAGGTAGATGACGAGGAGAAGGAGGAAGACGAAGAGGATGATGATGAGGAGGAGGTAGGAAGGGAGGAGGACGCCCTCCCCCTCCAACTTATGGTGGTGGTGGTGCGTTGACTTTGCAGCCTCACCAGGCATCCAGACGACAACGAAGGAGCAGCATGCGGACGTGCTCCCACCGGCGGCGTGCCACTGATGGCTCATAGTTTCCCTCCCGATGCGCGTATCCCGCCCCGCGAGGCGCGACGCGCGGTGATCTTCGCGCCCCTTCAGGCCGCGACGCGCGAAGCGCGGCTGCCTACGCGCCCCCAGTCGGGCGCGGCCTAACCTAAACCGGACACCTCCTCGCCGTTCAAGCTCACCTCCGGCCCACCTCCGGCCGCAAGCATACGTCTTGGGCCGAGGCGAGGGGGACGTCACGGAAGTGGATGGTTTGCCAAGGGTCGGTCAGGCCGCCCCCGACCCAGGGGTGACCCGAGGACTCCGAGGCGACCCCAGCGGTGGCGACGAGGGAGGAGGACAGCGGCGACAGCGGCATCGGCATCGGCACCTCCTCCCCTCGCCTGATTACACTTAGGTCGTGCGTGTCCTCCTACAGGCGGATTTTGGACGACAGAAAGAATAGTCAACAAATACTTCCAAATTGTCAGGAATAGTCAAAAGATCGTCAGCGGATGATCTTTGACTACTTTGGAATAGTTCTCCTGTAGTGGGAAATGCCCCACTTACGATCACACGCAGGAGTGACCCTGGGCAGGAGTGACCCTGTGGAGCGCGGCGTCCAGGGGGCCGCGGGGTCGCGCCGCCTCGCCAGCGCGGGCGGGCCAGTGCTGGGGGTCCTCCTCCTCCTCCTCCTCCTCTCTCCTCCTCTCTCTCTCCTCCTCCTCCTCCCTCCTCCTCCTCCTCCTCCTCCTCCCCTTCTCCTCCTCCTCCTCCTCCTCCTCCTCCTCCTCCTCCTCCTCCTCCTCCTCCTCCTCCTCCTGTGTAGGTCGCTCCGACGAAGGGCACTCTTGCTTGCAGTCGCTCCTCCTCCGACGCCTCCCCGCGGCGCCCCGCGCTCGCGGCGCGCCCAGCAGCGACGCCAGCGCGGCAGCAGAAGATCGCGTCCGACGAAAGGGGGGCTCAGTAGAGAGGGGGGGGGAATAGCGACTCTGCTCGCGAGGCGGACCTCTCCGGCGCCGCCCCGGCGACGGCGGCGCCTGTGCATCGAGGATAACTTTTCTCGGCGGCGGAGCCGAAGCCAGCTGCCTGCAGCAGATGTCTGGCCGTGCCCTCCCCCTACGAGGCCTCCCAGATGGGGCGGCGCAGCTGGGGTCGGACGATCGCGCCGCATCGCCGACACATCGGCGATGCATTGGCGATGCATCGGCGATACATCGGCGAGGCACCAGCGATGCATCGTGGACGTCCGCGGTGCATCGGCGACGCCGGCGTGGAGCAAATGGGACACCGCATCGAGCCGCATCGGCGATGCATCGGCGGCGCGGTGCGATCCTCCGACCCCATCTACTCCGACCCCATCTGGGAGGCCTAGACCTCCACTTCTCCCATACATCCAACGCCCAAATGCTTCAAATCCGCGGCCCCAAAGACCCCGGCACCATCCCCGGCGGCAATGTCTCGCCTGGGATCCGTTCATGCTGGCCCTGGGGCCCGGGGCCAACAAGAACGGATGAGTAGTGGTAGAGGAGGAGGAGGAGGAGGAGGAGGAGGAGGAGGACAGGACAGGACAGGACAGGACAGGACAGGACAGGACAGGACAGGACAGGACAGGACAGGACAGGACAGGACAGGACAGGAGAGGAGAGGAGAGGAGAGGAGAGGACAGGACAGGACAGGACAGGGCATGACATCCGCTTAAGGGGGTTCAACGTCAAAACACCTACGCTGGTGCCCTGCGTGCTTCTGACAAAGGAGAAGGAGGGAACTTACGATGGAGGAAAGAGAAGGAAAGAGAGGGATAGCGAGAGCTGAACGGGACCTGGGCCGAGGGGGAGCACGGGGGCCGAAAAGAAGCGTGGGAGCACGAGGGGACCCCCCCTGGAGGCGGAAACCCGTGCAGGGCATGCAGGCATCTGGGCCCGACCCCCACCCCCGGTCGTCCGACTCGAGAAGAGGCCGCCGCCGCCGCCGCCGCCGGCGCGCGCGCGAGGGCGCCCACGTGGGGGGCAGCGACAGGGGAGGGCGGGCTCAAAGGGGGGGGACCAGCGCGTATGGGGTCAAGAAAGCGCAGGCTCGGGGGCCGTCGACGGCTCGGTCGCTCCCAGAAATTCGTGGGCCGCAGGCAGAACCGCGGTCGCGACGGGCCCGTCCAGAGCGTTCCCGGAACTCTGCGGTAACGGATGATATCTGGGTGAGAGCTTTCCGGAACGCAGTCGAACAATCTGCCACTGCCCGAGCCCAATCCGAAGAAGTCACCCACCGTTTCGGAGGCGTGTTAACGGGGAGCGTTACAGCCACCGTGCTACGATCAAGAGCGCCGAACAAAGAACGACGTGGCTTTTCTGGCAACCGCGAGCCTCGGCCACGAATAATCTCAGGAGGTCTCTTTAGTTTTGATCCCCACCCCACTTTTCACTCGGCGGTGAATAGGACTGGTCCTGAAACCTCTTCCTCCTCCTACCCCCTCTCCTCCTCATCCTTCTCCTCCTCCTCGCTCCTCCTCCTCCTCCTCCTTTTTTCCTCCTAGTCTTCTTCTTCTTCTTCTGTTTCCTTCCTCCTGCTCCTCCTCCTCCTCCTCCTCCTCCTCCTCCTCCTCCTCCGCTGGCGGTTCGGTTCGGGCCCCCCCCCGGCGAGGCATGTGCGCGCCTGGGGGCCGCTGCTTCCCCCCCCCCGGTGTTCGGATTAGGTCGGGCGTGTCCCCCTACAGGGGGAGATTCGACGAAAAATAAAACATACCCAACAAAATGCTCAAAACAATTGCCCAACAGTACTCACAAAATAGTCCTCCCCAGGCGATGCTCTGCCTGTTTTTGCAGTTTCCTCCTGTAGAGGGACAGGCCCGACTTGACCCTGGTGTTCGGGCCAGAGCTCGGGACTCCGGCGGCGGTGCGGGACGACCCGGGCATCCCCACGGCCAGCTCTCGGCGAGGCACGGCCGCCGGAGAGCGGCCCAGGACGCCGGAGAGGAGCCCGCCGAGAGCGGCGGCGGAGAGGTCCGACAGGCACGAACTTCCAGCCACCCCTGGAGCCTATCTCGGGAGCGTACAGGAGGGGGACGTCCGAGAGAGGGGGGGGGGGCAAATCATGGCCGGCGGCATGTGCGCGACCCAGGGGGGGCTCGGGAGGCAATGAGATAAGAGGCGGCGCCATGACATCTGGGCAGATGTCATGGCCCCCGCCATGATGTCCACGCCCCTGGGTCATCACCCCCCTCTTACAGTCAACCCGTACAGTAAGGATGCACGATTAGGTATGCAAGGCGCGAGGGCCTTGGAAGGCCATGCCGACACATTGCGAGCGGGGCGAGGCCAGCGAAAGCGGCCAAAGAAGGGGCCCAAGGGGAAGGATACAAGGGTGACCTTGGAAAGTCGATCATCCTTGCTGTGCGGGTTGACTGTAGCCGCTCCCACCTGGAGCCTTCGAGTAGGGGATCCGACTGCAGAATTGAGTTAGACAAAAAATGGCTTGTTCATCGACGAATCTGCGAACAATGCGTATGATGACGGTAGATCTACGAACATTATGGGCACTTTCGTAGATTCGACAAACAAATCAAATTTGGGGTAAATCAACTCTGTAGTCGATCCCCTACTCATCGATGGCAACTCGTTGGGAGCCTCCCAAGCCATCTTGTCGGCTCTTGCGAGTCGACGCTAAATCGACGCCAATCGACATTGATCGACGCAAAACCACGCTGGGCTGTCTCATCGCCTCCAAGCCGCTAATCGATGGATGCTAGTCGATGATGACGACAAAACTGCAAGGGTATACCAGGCTCCCACTCATCATCTGCTACAGAAAGAGTCGCGCAGCGCGAGCAGACCTACGAACACCTTCGCAGATTCTGACGAACACACCAATCTTGGGGTTGAATCGATTCTGCAAGGGCTCCCAACTTCGCGCGTCGCGCTGCGCGAAGCGCGACGTGCGAATAACTTCGCGCTCTCGCGCCGCCTCTCAGGGGAGGAGAGGAGGATGAGAAGGAATCGGAGCCGAATGGCGAAGCGCGAATAACTTGACGCCCTCGAGGCCGCCCTTGATGCTGTAGTCGATATCCCCTGCTCGAGGCCACGTCCCCCCCCTCGAGGGCGCCCTTGATTCTGCAGTCGACATCCCCAGCTCGAGGCCACGTCCCTTCCCCCTCGAAGGCGCCCTTGTTTCTGTAGTCGATATCCCCAGCTCGAAAGAAGCCAATGCCACGTCCCCGACGTCCCCCCCCCCCCCCTGACGCTGCCCCGACCCGCGCGCGCTGGCCGCGGCGCCGGCCGCGGCGCGCCGGGCGGCCGGCGAGCCGCGCGGCACGCGCCGGCGTGCGGGCGTGGGGGGCCGCCGGGGCCAGGGCGCGCAGGGCCATGGCCCCGGCGCCGCGGTGGAGGGTCGGGGATGGACAGACCTCCCTTTAGCAAAACGCGGTTTGGTGAAAAAACGACCTGAGGCCCAAACCTGGCGGGCGCAGGCCTGGAGAAGAACGGCCGCGGCGCCCTCTCGAGAACCGAAAACGGACAACTTCACTAATCGACGTGTCACTGTTGGGGGTTCCGTCCACCCCCGAGAGGGCCGCGGGCACAGGCGAGCGGCGCTCGTGCACAGCGGGCCTCGGCCGCGAGGCGCGGCGCGGCCAGGGAGCGACACCGCCCGGCAGACAGGCGGGCGAGCGTGCTTTGGTTGATTCGGCGTGTCGGCGCTGGGCGGCAAGAGGGGGGGGGGGTCGAGGGGGGGTCTGGCTCCGGAGCTCTGCTGCAAGCGACTGTTTGCGGCAGGGCGTCCTGCGAGGGGAGGCTCCACCTGCTCGGAGCAGATGCCAGAAACGGCCAAGACCTACTCCATGAGGAGGGGGGGGAGGGGGGGGAGGGGATCTCGCGCCGATTGGCAAAACAATGAATCAAAAAAGGATCACTGGGCACACCAAGCCCAGGATTCCCCGTGTGTGTGTGTGTCCATATTTTCTAGAGCTCGGTCTGCCCCTCCACACGCCCCACAGTTTCCCATGTTTGTTTTTCTGTTCTTTCTGGGGATCGACGCTGATCTGTGTCTGTGCGTGTGTGCTTGTTTCCCTTTTGGCTCGAGGGGGGCCGCACGTGTATGAGATGAGCCCGAGAGGCCCCGAGGAGCCTCCCAGCAGGCCACCAGGAGGCTCCCAAGAGGACCCCAAATTACCCCCCAGCAGGGCTCGACCTAAACAATGTCTTTCGTTTTCGTTTTGTCGTCGTTTTTCATCGTTTCGTCCTCCATCCGCCTCTTTTCACAGACTCCCGGCGTCATGATTTTTTCATTACGCCGAACCCTGGAGGTCTCGACCCATTCCCCTGGACCGGATTTTTCATCCTAAGTCGTTTGACGGTCCCGAGGCCCGGCGAGGGCCCCCCGAGACCGAAAACGGCGAACAACCTCCCGCCGTGTCTGTGCCATTACCCGAGAGGGGTCCGCTTTTGCTGCGGAGCGAGGCCGAAACGAACGGCGCACGAAATCGCAACAACAGCACCGTTTTAAAGAACCGAACTTTACACACCGATGCTTTTTTCCGGTTCCACACTGAGATTCGCAGAAGAGAACGGATTCTGGTGTACACGGCATCCTGGTGTATACTTCTGTTGTCGCTTCCACGTCAAAACGGGGAAACAAGTATACACCACACCACCCCGACGTCGTCCCCGACCCTCAAGACATTCTGGGATCGAAAAACAGCTCGCCGCTGGTAATGTATACGTTCCAGTTTCCGACGTTTGGCGTCGGGCCCTGGACACACGGCGGCCCCCCGCGCGGTCGCTGCCACGCGGGAGCGCCCGCACGGCACGCCGCGCCCGAGAGGCGCGGGGGCAGGCTTGCGCGCCCGGTGCTGTCGTGCTGCTCCCCACCGCTGCGAGGCGGGGATGTGTCCATAGCCACCGCCTGGGAACCGACGTCCTGGTGCGAGGCGGGGAGTTCTCCATAGCCACCGCCTGGGAACCGACGTCGTCCCGGTGCCCTCGCGGGCGGTGGATATGTATATATATGTATAATATAGATATATATATATATCTTATAACAGCATCAGCGATGATATAGAATACATATATATATATATATATATATATATATATATATCCGCCGAATCCGGCGTGTGAGTTTCCAAAGAGCGTGGGCTTGAGGCTTGAGCAGCATTCTCTGCGGGGGGGGGCGACCTCATTTCCGACCTAATTCCAACCTAATTCCGACCTTATTCAGTGCTTCGCCCCCCCCCCCTCCCAGAGCGGAACCCCCCATCCCCTGCAGAACGCCCCCTCCCGCTTCCTGCAGCCCAGCCCCCCCCCCTGCAGAGCGGACCTCGCCCCTGTAGCCCCCCCGCCCCACTGCAGAGCGACCCCCCCCTCCCCCTGCACCACCCC
>CAUYUJ010020858.1:0-60000 GCA_963575745.1 Prorocentrum cordatum
CTCCCAAGGCGGCCGTCCTTTCCCCCCGGGGACGGCGGTCCTTCCCAATCCCATGGGAGACCGTCGTCTTCAGCCCTGCCATCCCCTTGGGTGGCGCTAGGCGCAGGCTCTAGGAGCATACTTCCCTCCCCGACGGCTGGGTTTTCCCCCAGCCGGCCCGGGGGTGTGACGGGGAATGAGGTAGTACTTGGTGAACTGCCGGTGAGACTGGGCACCCCCCAGTCTCATTTCAGCCTAAGCGCCCTACGGGCAGGAAATGTTTTTTTTGGTTTGGGGGCGGGGGCGGGGCCGGGGGCGGGGCCGGGGGCGGGGCCCGGGAGGGACCCAGGGGCCGGGGCCGGGGACCCAGGGGCCGGGGCCAGGGGCAGAGGGGGGGTCCAGGACGCAGGGGGCTGCGCGGTGGGAGGGGGAAACGCTCGTAAATTTTCCGCGAGCGTTTTCCTGTCCAACGCGCAGTCCCCGGAGCGGCTTAAATTCCTTTGAAAATGCGCGCTCGAAGGGGGAAACGCTCGCGAATTTTTCGCGGGCGTTTTCCTGCTCGGGGCAGAATCTCTGCGAGACGGAGCTTCCTGGAAAGAGGCGCTTGGAGAGGGAAACGCTCGCGAAATTTTCGCAAGCATTTTCGTGCCAGACGCCCGTTTTGCAGATTGGCGCGCCGTTTTCTGGAAATCGGGGCTGTGAGGGGGATTCTAATGCGGATTTTCCGCGCGAGTTTTCCGCTCCTGCGTGCGTTTTCTGGAGCGTTTCGGCCAGGGGTAAAGATGATGCGGAGAAAAGGGAAGTCTGGGTCCCGCGCGGCGGCGGCGTTGAAAATCGTTCCGGAGTGCGTTCAAAACCCCGAGGAGACGCCAAAAATCGGTTGGGAGGCGATGATTTTTATAAGCGTGTGCTCGCCGGCGAAATTTCCGCCTTCGCAGCCAGCGACGACGACGACGACGGCGACGACGACGACGACATCTGCCGCGCCCCTGTCCGAGCTTCCGCAATAGCCATTGCTTTAGCTGAGCAGGAGGAGGAGGAGGAGGAGGAGGAGGAGGAAGAGGAGGAGGAGGGAGAGGAGGAGGAGGACGAGGAGGAGGAGGACGAGGAGGAGGAGGAGGAGGAGGAGGAGGAGGAGGAGGAGAAGGAAAAGGAGGAGGAGGAGGAGGAGGAAGAGGAGGAGGAGGGGGAGGAGGAGGAGGAAGAGGAGGAGGAGGAGGACGACGACGACGACGACGACGACGCCGACGACGACGACAACGGCGACCGGGGCCGGGACCGGGACCGGGGCAGGGACCGGGACCGGGACCGGGAATGGGACCTAGACCGGGACCGGGACCGGGACCGGGTTCTGGCCCGGGCGGGGGGCGGTGTCGGTTCTTGGGGGCGGTGCGCAGAGCGCCCGGCCTCGGCCCGGAAGTCGCGTGCATGGGACGACCGGGTGCAGGACTGTTTGCGCGCAGAGCACGCCGTGATCCATGAGGAGGTCGTCGATGATTCCGCGCTGGAGGCGGCGGAGCGCGAGCAGAAATCGCTCCGGAAAGTGTGCCGCGCGTCGTGCCGGCGGGCTCGGTGTGCGCGGCGGGAGGCGGAGTGGGCGCAGCGGACGGAGGCGGCGGCCGAGCGGAACGTGCAGCTTGCACGCCGTGTGCTGCTCCCCGTCGTGCCCCGCTTACTGCAGCGCGACGCGTCGCCGGGGCGGGTCTCGTCTGGGCGCACCGCCCGGGGGGCAGCTCGCAAGAACGGGCGCGTGGAGCAGTTCCTGAACGCGCGCGCGGCCCGTGCCGTCGACCCGGACGAGCCGCCAGCGCGCGCCCCCCGCGCCGCCGCCGCGCTTGCGCCCGACGCGTCGTCGTGGACCGTGGGCGACGCGGCCCTGCGCGCAGCCTGCGTTCTCGTCGCTCTCGGCGTGTGCCCGCCCCAGGAAGACGGCAGTGTAGTGATGACGCGGAAGGTCGCGGCGGCGCGCTGGTGGCGGCAGCGGGATGTGTTCGCGCGGGAGCTCCCGGACGCGCCCGGGCTGGCCGATCGTGAGGCCGCGGTCGTCACCGCCTGGTGGTTCTGCTGCGTGCTCTACGGGCTCTCGGCACGGACGTGCGGCGGCCGCCGCGTCTGTGCGCGCCGGTCCTCCCCGGGCGTCGGCATCGGCGGGGCGAAGTGCCGGGCTGCGCGGGAGTCTAAGGTTTTCGTCGGGGACCTGGCCGTGCGCGCTGCTTGCGCCATGATCGCTCTCGGAGCGTGTCCGGCAGGGTTCAGCGGGGCGACGCAGGACGGCGCCGTGCCCATGTCTGGTGGTGCATTCGGTGCCGCTCGCCCACCGCGCCCACGGCCGCGCGGCGGACGCGGGCGGGGGAACCGCCGCGCGCGCGCCAGTTCCCCCGTCGAGTGGCGTGGGAAGTGCCTGCAGAGCGCAGTGGCTGAGGTCGTGGGGGGCGACGCCGCGGGGCATTTCGGCCGCGCGTGCCAGAACCACGAGGGTTCGGGCGCTTGTGGGTCGCTGGTGGAGCGCTGGAATCTTGAGGTCGTGGTCCAGCACTTGCGCTCCCGCTTCCTGCACGTGCGCGTGTTCTCTGCGGAATGTGTGGAAGCGTTCCAAGCGCAGGAAGGAAGGCGTGTGGCGTGGGCGCTGGGGCACGCGACGGGCTTCTGCGCTGGTGCTCTGCTGTGGCTCGACGGCGGCCACGTGTGCGCGGTGGAGGAGTCGGTGGGTTCTGGTGACGTGGAGTGGGGGGCAGCCGAGAGCGCGCCGTGGTGTCGCGTCGTCGCGCACGGGCGTTCGAGCTCGGCGTCGCGGTCGCCGCGCGCGGGTGCGGGGCGTGGCGCGCTGAGAGGCGGGGCGCCGAAGCGCCGTGCGGATCAGGGCGCCGCGGGGGCGCAGGGCGCTCGCGGGGGCGCGCGCGACGGTGTGGACGCGGAGGTGTTGGCCCGGATGACCCGGAATCAGTTGCATGAGCTGGCAACGCGACTCCGGGCGGAGGGCGACGAAGACGCGCCATCCTCGCGGCAATGGGATGGCAATGGGAAGCGGGTGCGCTTGGAGGCCGATGCGCACAGGGCCGCGCTCGCGGCGCACCTGGGCATCGACATGATCGGTGTGCAGCATGCTGGCGCGGAGGCGCGATCGCGGGACCACTCGGAGGAGATGCTGGGCGAGCTGGCGAGGCACGTTGAGGAGCACGGCCGCTTGCCGCAGGTGCGTGTGTCCGCGCTTGGAAAATGGGTCGATCACGTGAGTTCAGGGGAGGTGGCGCTGACCCCCGAGCGGCGCGCGCGGTTCGACGGGCTCGTGAACCGGCGGGAGGAGAGGCGCGCGCGCGCCCGCGCGATGCTGGACCGCATCGCGGAGCACGTGGAGGTTCTCGACGAGCTGCCGAAGCGCGGGGCGGAGGACGAGGAGGAGGCGAAGCTGGCGAAGTGGATCGACCATGTCACCCAAGGCCAGAACGAGCTGGACGATGACAACCAGGAGAGGTTCGATAAGCTGGTGAACAGGCGCGCGTGGCAGCGGCGGACGGCGCAGCAGCGCGTGCTCGAGGTAAAGCTTTTCGTGGAGACACACGGGCGCGCGCCGCGGAGCAGCGGTCATGGCGACGATCCGCGGGAGCGCCTGCTCGCGAGGTGGATCGGGAACGTCCGAGCGCGTGGCGTCGAGGGCCTCGACGAGCATTGGCGCGCGCAGCTGGAGGCGGCGCTGGACGCGGATCTCGTGCAGGTCCAGGCGCTGGAGGCGTGGTGCGAGAAGCACCAGAGGATGCCGGTGGAGAAGGCCGAGGATGACGAGGAGCGCAAGCTGGCCAAGTTCATCGCGAATCGCGAGCGTGGGGGCCGCGAGGCGTCGTTTAACGCGCCCGACACCTTCGACGCGCTGCGGCAGAAGTACGCGCAGGCGGCCGCCGCGCGTCGCGACGCCGAGAGCAGGAAGGCGGAGGCGCGGGCGCTCGAGGCGCAGCGGCAGGAGCTGCTGCAGCGCGCGGCCGAGGAGGAGGGGGAGGAGGCCTGCGGGGAGGAGGAGGAGCAGGAAGAGCCGGACCCGGCTGATTGCCTCGCGGAGGAGCGGCGCGCGGAGGTCACGCAGGATATGTTCGCCAGGTTCCAGAGGGCAGACAGGGCGCTGGCTCGGCGGGTGAAGACCGCGCTCGTGGGCGCCCTGCTGTCGTACGTGGACGCGCTGCAGGGCGCCGCGCTCGGGCTCGACGTCTTCGCTGCCCTGGCCAACGCCCTGCTGTCGTACGTGGACGCGCTGCAGGGCGCCGCGCTCGGGCTCGACGTCTTCGCTGCCCTGGCCAAGACAGGCGGGTCCGTGAAGCCTTGGCCGCCCCGGCGGCCGAAGAGCCGCGCCGCGAGGCGCTCGGGGAGGAGGATGAGGAGGAAGACAAAGAGGAGCAGGAGGAAGAGGAGCTGGAAGAGGAGGAGCAGGAGCAGCAGCAGCAGGAGCAGGAGGAGGGCGACGACGAGCGTCGAGAGCAGGAGGAGGGAGACGCAGAGATGGCGGACGCGGACGAAGAGCCGCGGGGCATGGCGGACGAGGGGGAGCTGCCCGCGGGCGTCGGCGAGGAGCACGAGGATTTCGTGCGGTACGTGCTGGCGACCTGCATGCTGTCGTGGGTGCCTGTCTTGCCCAGGTTCTTCGCGGGGGAGGCGCCGGAGGCGGAGCTGCAGCGGCAGGTGGCGGAGCTGGAGCGGCTGCGGGACGTCGCCCTGGGGCGCGACGCGGCCACGGCGCAGGACAACGTGGCGCGGTCGCAGGCGATCCGGCGCCTGCGCAAGGCCGACCCCGAGCTGCTGCGCCGCACGCCCGTGCCCAATTCGGACGTGCGGGAGCCCTGGGAGCAGTGGCAGCGCCTGCTCGACCGGCTCGAGCAGGAGGGCGTGGAGCGCGAGGTCTGGGTCTGCTGCCGTCGCGAGCCGCTGCGCTGGCGCGCGCCGCTCCGCGACGACGGCAAACTGGGGCCGGTCCGCGCGCCGCCGCTGCCGTCGCTGGACGCCGCCGAGGGAGAGGTCTGGAGGCCTGGGGAGGTGCGCGAGGCGACTCGCCAGGCGCGGTACGCAGAGCAGGCGCGGCTGGACGGCGCACCTGGCGCCCCGGTGCACGGCAGCGTGCTCCTGCGCCTCGCCTCTGATTTCCTCTGCTACAAGTGCCAGCAGGAGTTCGAGCGCGAGCGGGGCGGAGGGGACGTGATGAGCGACGAGGAGGTCACTGCGTGGTGTGAGAGGCTGCATTTCCCGTCGAAGAAGAAGCTGCCCAGTTTGGCGGCGAAGCGCGAGGCGGTGGAAGCGGAGCGCGCCCGCGCCGTGCGGCGAAAGCAGGCGGCCCGGTGCGCGGCGAGGGGGGAGAACGGATTCGCTGAGTTCCGCGGTCTGCTGCTGGAGAACGAGTGCTTTCACCAGGACAACTGCGAAGCGAGCGTGAAGCACGACCAGCGACACGCCCTGGAGCCCTGGTACCAGCGCGCGGGGCCCGACGGGAGCAGGCTGGCGCCGTGGCCGCGCGTCTTCGGTATTCCGAAATCGTGGGCCGGCCATGGTGGTGCGTTCTTCTCCGAGGCCGTGGAGTCGGGCTTCCCCGCCGACACGTTCCCCAGGGGCGGCGCGGCTACTACACGGGCGAGCCGGGCGACGTGCCCGCGGAGCTCTGGCTGTTGCGGGCCTGGTGCCGCGCGCGCGGCGGCGTCGCTCGCATGGGCGACGCCCTGGCCGCGCGCTTGCAGCAGCTCGAGGGCGACCGCGACATCATGTACAGGGTGGAGGCCGCGGAGGGCGCCGGGCGATCCCCGGGGAGTGGCGACCTGAAGCCGCCCGTGTACTTGGCGGACCTGAAGCCGCAGGCGATCCCCGAGTGGCCCGTCTGGCAGCAGCTCCTCAAGCTGAAGCCTCAGGCGGCGCGGCAGGTGGCGGCTTTCGTGCGCCGGGAGCGGGCGGGCGTGGGCTTGACGTGGAACCTCGCCGCGGGGCACTGGGACCTGGACCAGCAGCGCCTGCTCGCTGCGCTCGACAGGGATCCCGCGTTGCTCCCCGCGGCGGAGAAGGACGCCGCGGTTACAGACACGGACAAGCGCGCTCTGAGTGACCTCGCGAGTTCCGTGCCCGTCACGGCGGTGTCTGGCCGGACGCGTTCGCCGATCGGCGCGGGGTGCCCGATTTCAAGGAAGCGAAACTCGCGCGGGGTGTTGCAAGGGTGGCGACGAAGTATTCGCAGGAATTCGTGCGCATCTGGTTGGACCGGACATGCAGCGAATGGCTGCGGCTGGCGGGGTGCGGGGATGAGGTGGTGGGAGGAGGGGCCGGCGGCGACGACTCTTCCGGGGGCGGCGGCGGCGGCGGCGGGTCTTCTTCGGGCGGCGGCGCGGGCGGTGGACCAGCGTCGGGGTCGGGCTCTGGTGCGCGGGGGCCGGGCGACGGTGGCGCGGGCGGCGACGGCGACGGGGGCGCGGGCGGGGGCGCGGGTCCGGCTGCTCGGCGGCGGGCCCAAGAGGCCAGCTCCCGAGGGGCCAGGCCCGCGGACTCGCGGGGCGGCGAGAAAGGACCAGGAGCGGTTGCAGCAGGAGCGGCTGCGGAAGGAAGAGGAGGCGCGTCTCGCGGGGAAGACAGTGAAGGCAGGGGACGTGGAGGTGAACGTGGCTCTCGATGACCCCCACGTGAGCAGGGAGGGCACCCTGCCGGCCTGGCTCCTGGACCCCGCGCCGTGCGTCGCTGGCAGGTGCGTCGCGCGCGTCTGGCACCCGCGCCAGGGCGTGCACGTGCTCGGGCAGTGCCGGCATTCTTGCAAAGGCGAAGGGCAGTTCTGTGGGGGCCACGGCAGACCCGAGCAGCGACCTTTTGGGCAGTGGGACCCGGACCAGCGCCACAGCTCCCTGACGCGCGAGTGCCCTCAACGGCATGGCTTGGCCGTGAAGGAGGCGCGGAAGCGCGAGACGAAGGCCGGCGGCGCCCCGCCCGCGCCGACCCCGGCCGTCGCTGCCGCTCGCAAGGCGCGCGTGCCAAGGCTCCCGCCGAAGTATGTGCATCTGCCTCTTGACGAGCGCCGCCCTCTGCGGGCATTTAAAGAGACCCCAGAGGCCCTCCCGCCGTTCCCGTGCCGCCTCTGCGAGAAGAACTGCGCCGCGCATGCCAGCTTCATGCGCCACGTGCGTGACGAGCACCGCGGGTGGCCGGAGTACAGGAAGCGCCTGTTCTACCTGGCCGAGCAGTGGCCGGAGCGAGATGACGACGTGCGGCCCGTGAGGCCCCAGGAGTGGCGGCAGTGCGTGGAGGCCTTCTCTGAGAACCTCGTCACGGGGTCTCACGACTGGCCTGCCTGCGCAGCGCCCGCCGACTCGGGGGAGGCCGCCGCCGCCGCCGCTGCCGCGCCGGACGCGCCGCGCACCTGGTGGAAGCCGCCCGGCGCGGAGGGGGCCGCGCCGCCCGCGGGCGTGGACATGCCGCCCGTGGACATGGACGCGCTGGGCGCTGCTCCGGCGGCGTCGGACACCGAGGGGCCCGAGCCCGGGCAGAGTCGCCGCGCCGTGCGCTCGAGGGTCGCCTGCTGCGTCTGCGCTCGTCTCCACTGGGCGGACGAGCTGCATCGCGTGCACTTCTGGCAGCAGCCGGACGGCGCCGGGGAGCCTTCGCTGCTCCGCGACGAGTTGCCGAAGCGGCCCGCGCGCGCCGAGCTCGACGCGGCGAGGGGAGAGGCATCGGAGGCCGCCGGCGCGCAGGCGCAGGCCATGCGCCTGACGCAGCGGCAGCGCGCCCACGCGCTGCTGGACCCGGCACGGTACTACGCCCGGTGGCGCTTCGTGCGCGAGGGCCCCGACGGCGTCGAGCGCCCGGGCGGCATCCCCCTCGAGGAGCTGGAGGCGTCCGCAGTGCGCGACCCTGGCCCCGACGGGAAGCTGTGGCTCTTGCACAAGAAGTGCTTCAAGATTGACAAGCGCCAGTCAGACGGGGTGCTCGTGGCCGACGCGACGCAGAAGGTGCCCATCTGCACAGGTTGTCACGGCGCGCTCACCAAGACGTTGCCCACGATGCCGACCTGCGCGCTGGCCAACGATCTCTGGATCGGTCGGCTGCCACCGCCGCTGCGGAACCTCACGCTGGGCGCGAAGCTTCTGCTGCCCATCGCGCGGGGCATCGTGCGGCGGTTCAACTGCAAGGCCGATTCTGGCCAGTGGGCTCCAATCGACCAGCAGATCAAGGCGTACGTGGGGAACTTCGTGGCGTTCCCGCAGGCGGACGGCGGTCGGCAGGTGCTGTCGCTGCCGCCGCGGGAGAGCGATCTTGTCGAGTTCGTGCAGATTGTCTTCGCGGGTTCCGATCCCGCCACCCTGCAGAAGGCGCGGTTGGAGGAGCTCGGCGTGCCCCTCGACGATTTCAAGCGCGCTTACGATACCTCCGCGACACGAACGAGCAGTACGCCGCGGTGCGGTGGGACGAAGAGGCTGCGCGAAACTTCGCGGACCCCGAGGGCGACGGCGATGGCGACGGCTCCTCGCTCCTGGGCCTGCCTCGCTGTCTCGCGGCGTGCGTGGCCGTGGGGGGTAAGGGCGGCGACGCTCGCCAGGAGGGCCCGGCCGATGCCGTGCAGCCCGGCGCGGGCTCGGCCCCGCCGAAGCGGGCGAGCGCAGGCGCTGCGAGCGCGGAGGGCGACGCGAACGCGGCGCCAGACGGCGGGGGCGAGGCAGGGGGCGGGGGCGGGGACCCCGCCGGTGAGGGCGCTGCTGGCGCTGGTGGGGAGGATTCAGAGGGCGATGAGGGCGAGGCTGGTGAGGGAGAGGGCGGCGAAGGTGTCGAAGAGGGCGAGTATTGCGCCGCCGTCGCGGACGCCGACATCATGGCCGATCTGGACAAGCAGTGGGCGACTGTGCACCTCAGCCTCCAGAAAGCGGAGGAGATTGCGTGCGAGAAGCAGCGCGTGGAGGCACTCACGCGGCAGTTCGAGGGTATGGAGAAGTTCGAGGACCGAGATCTCGACCGGCGATTGGCGGCGGCCGCGGAAGATGCCCGCAAGGCTGCGAAGTTGCTCACCAACTGCAAGAAGGAGGCACTCACAAAGAAGCTGGAGCAGACGGAGCAGAAGATTCAGGCCACGCGGCCTCCTCCGGGAGTTGCCGGGAAGCGCGCGGCTGGCGGCGGCGGCGGCGGCGGCGGCGGCGCGCCGGCCGGTGGCGCTGAGGGCGGGGGGGCGAGGCGCGCGGTGCGGGTCGTCGTGCCCACTGGAACCGAGCCTGTCAGCATGTTCTCGCCCGGTTTCTGGAGCGCCTTCGACCCTGTCGCGTTTCCGTACGGGGACGGCGTCTTCGGACTCGAGAGGGAGGCGAAGTTGACGTACGACGAGTGGTGCCGGTGCCTCATGGCTCGCGAGGAGCTCGAGTACGAGGTCCCCGACGACGTCTCGGCGCCCGACGCTGCGCGGGCGCCCGCGCCCGACGCTGCGAAGGCGCCCGCCGCGTCTGAGTCGCCCGTGCCGCGCTGGCGTCGCCACGCAGACCTGCTCACGGCCCAGTATTGCCTCTGGCGCAGAAAGGCAATCATTCAGTCGGCCAGGTTATTCGTGCGCAAGCACC
The DNA here is from genome assembly GCA_963575745.1 of Prorocentrum cordatum. Classification (NCBI taxonomy): domain Eukaryota; class Dinophyceae; order Prorocentrales; family Prorocentraceae; genus Prorocentrum; species Prorocentrum cordatum. The sequence continues at coordinate 9,522 of CAUYUJ010020858.1, forward strand.
GCCTCGGGGAAAGCATCGCGGACCTGGCCGCTTTGACGCCGGAGGATCTGGCGCTGGTCGTGGCCGAGCTCGGCAGGGGGGCGGGCCTGAAGCAGGCCCTGGGCCACGAGGGCGTGCCCCGGAACGTCAAGAGCGCGCTGCGCAGCATGCTGCTCAGCAACCGCGATGTCGTCGGCTCCGACGCGCACCGGACCACGCTGCGGCACATCAGTACCAGCTACACCCGGCTCTTTGGTCCGCCCCTGGTGTTCACGACGCCGAACATCGCGGACACTCGGAATCTGATGGTGTCCCTGATGTACGAGGGCGCCTCCGTGCAGCAATGGCGGCTGCTGGAGGAGACCTCTCCCGTGATGCCCTCGACGCGGGAGATGCTGCGGCGGGTGGCCGCAGACCCGGTGTCGCAGGCCATGGTCACGAACCTCATGCTGGAACTGTTCCTGGAGCATGTCGTCGGCGTCACGCCGCAGCGCGGGGCCACGGGCGTCTCCGACGGCGTGGCCGCCACGGGGGCGTGTGGAGCGTTCGGGCTCGTCCGCGCGTACTTCGGCCCCGTGGAGTCGCAGGGGCGCGGCGGCATCCATCCGCACATCCACCTGTGGCGCCTGCACCCGATGACTGGCGCGTTCCTCGCGAAGCTGCGCTCGGGGGACGTCGAAGGCCTCGAGGGGCGTCTGAGGAAGTGGAGGGAGGCCGTGCTCGCCCGGGTCGGCAGCGTGCAGTTCGACGCGGCGGAGGAGGTGGGCCGGCAGCTGGGCTTGGACGGGCGGGGCGGGCGGGAGTGGCTGCCGCCGCTTCCGCTCGCCCCGCGGGATCGACGTCTCGCGTTCGCGGACGGGAAGCTGGAGGAGGACGACCTCTCCTTGCAGTACCATACGATCGCTGGCGCTTCGCGCCGTCAGCTCGGGAAGCTTCTCAAGCCGGAGTACGACGCGGGGCGCCGCTCTGTCCGTGATGACAAGAAATTGTCCACAGAAGAGCTGCGGAACGAGGTTGCGGCCATGATGAAGATCGATCTCGGAGAGGAGCGAGCGATGCTGCAGGAGCAGCCCGCAATTGAGGGTCCGCGCCGGCAGCGCCCGTTCGCGCCGTGTGCAGATCCAGAGCCCGATCCCCATGAGCAGCGGGCACAGTACCCGGCGGTCTTTGGCGAGCCTCTCACGGGTGCGCACGTGACGCTGCAGCCGCAGTACCGCCGCAAGCCTGCGTACCGCGAGCGCGCGGGCGGCACCGCGGCCATGCACTTTGCGGACCGCCCGGACGAGGAGGCGCGCACCTGGGCGGGCTGCTTCGCGCGGGACGCGCGCAAGTGTATCATCCGTGGCCACCTGCACAGGTGCGGTCCCACGTGCTGGAAGCACAAGACGAACGACGATGTGCCTCAGCACTGCAAGGTGTGCCGGCTTGGCTTCTACCACGAGTACGAGACTGCGGTGTACAGCCACCCGTCCAGGAAGCGCCCGGCCGCCTCTCTCGTCTGGCGGCGCCTGCGCAAGGGGAAGGATTTGGTGCTTCCGGAAGGTGCGAAGGTTCAGTACGCGTGCGGCCCGTTGGAGGAGGGGCAGTGGAACCCGCCTGGCGAGCGCCTGGATCTGGGCGACGTTCCGGCTGAAGGCTACGGCCCGTGGGCGCACCGCTGCAACCGGTACGGCAGAGCTGGTCGCGTCGACGTGGTGCGGTACCACCCGTACCACGGGAGCACGAACCCTGTGGGCCAGGTGTGTCTGCGGAGCAACCTGGACGTCCAGTGTCTTGACCGCGTGGTGCTCGACCTGCCCGGCGACGACAGCGTCGGGGGCGCGTCCGCGGCCGACGTCGACCCGGCCGTGCCGCCGCCTCCGGAGCCTGGTGCGTTCGCCGAGCCGGTCGGCGACGCGTCGGAGGCGCTGGCTGGGGCCGAGACTGGCGGCACCGGTTGCGACGAGGGCGCCGGGCAGAGCGGAGGTTCCACGGACTCAGGGGTGTCGGCCGCAACTCAGGGCGTGGGCGGAGCGGGCGAGGGGTCGGTGCGCGCGCCTGCGGCGGGGGGGGCGCGCCTGCCCGTGGGCCGCCGCCTCGGCCTGCCCAGGGGAGGCGGCTTGCTCGGCGGGGCGCCGACCACCACGATGGACGATCCCGACGCGGGGGACATCTGGGACATGGGTGGGGGCGATGAAGATGTGTTCGATTTGGTCGATGCGTATGACCTGGGTCCGCCGCCTCCGCCGACGCCGGAACAAAGCGGCGTAAAGCAGGCAGTCGGGCCGGCAGATCCACAGGGCGAGGACACCGCGAGCTTCTGCGCGGCTTCCTGTTACGACGGCAGCCGGCCCGGGTTCGTGTTCAAAAAGGGGGAGCAGGGCCTGGGCTACTACAGCGACCTGCGCGCGGAGCGCGAGCTGGCAGAATCAGCCGTCGAGACAGAGCCGAGGTCGCGGGCGCCGGGCCGCGCCGCATCGAGCGCGGCCTCTGGCGGCCCTGCATCGCGCGCGCCTGCCTCGCCCGCCGCCTCCGCCTCAGCTGCTGGCGCGAGCGGCAGCGGTCCGCCGGGCAGCCTGCGGGAGCACGTTTTGCACTCCCTGGAGGCCGTGTTCATGGACGCCATCAATATGGCGCACTACCAGACGGACTACACGACCAAGGCGGGGCCGATCGCGGGAGACCTCGGAGTGCTGCACGCGCAGAGCACCGGGTTGGAGTGGCTCCGACTCCAGCAGAGGGCGGAGCGGGAGGCGGATGAGGCGGCGGAGGAGGAGGGCAAGGAGGACGTCGACGGGGCCCGGGCCGCTGCTGTCGCTCGTCGCAGCGGCTGGGGCGGAGTGCTCGACTCTGCCAGGCGAACAATCATCAAGCTCACGACCAGCTCGCACCGGGCGCTCCTGAAGAAGTTGCCCGAGATGATGTTTCAGATGCAGTATGGCCACGAGTGCTACTGCTCCCATGACACCTGGACTCTGTATTGCAAGGGGATCGTGGCGCTGGCGTTCCAGGCAAGCCACGCCGTTCACGAGAAAAGGGACGACTTCTGGACCGACCCCCGCGCAGAGGACATCGAGGTGGACCAGCCGGCCGCGGGAGAAGAGGACGGCGAGGGGGGGGGCGGTATCATGGATGCGCTGGGCGAGGGGCGCGCAACGCTTCGCGCCGAGGTCGTCAACGGCGTCGTCGGGGAGGGCGCGGGTGCCGGTGCTGCTGGGGAGGGCCAGCCCGAGCAGGAGCAGCAGCAGCAGGCCGTCGAATACCGGGCACGGCAGGAGCACGACATGAAGATGGACTGGCTGCATCGCGGCGACAGGGAGCCCCTGAAGTCCATGGGCATGTACCATTACGCCATGTACGTGTACACAGCTCAGGCCAACCCGCTCCACTTCGACGCGCAGGACTTCGAGACGTACGCGTTCGCAGACTCGCACCCGGCCGCCGCCTCCCGAGTGCAGAAGCTCCGCGTCGGCGCGCCGTTCAGGGTGCCCAAGTTCTTCGGCTTCGCGATGCCTTCGAAGGAGAAAGAGGAAGAGGTGAACGCGCTGTTCAAGTCGGTGATTTTTCGCCCGTTGCAGCCGGCTGAGAAGGGGGCGGCAGCCTGGGCGCCCTACAGGGCCGGTGTCGACGCGTCCGGGAAGCATAAGCCTGCCTGGGAGGAGTGGTGGGCGAAGCAGGTGGCGTTGTCCAGGCAGTACGAGCTTTGCGAGCGGCGAGCTGGAAAGTGGTTCACGATCGAGGACATCGATCTGGATCGCGGCTCCGAGGAGGGCCCGGGCCATTTTGCACAGCGCCCCAGCGCCGCCGAGTTCATGGCGCGCTGGACCGTCCAGGTCGCGACGAACCTCGACGTGGAGGCGGAGGCGAAAGGGCGGCCGCGAATCAAGACTCGTCCGGAGGCCAAGGACTTTGTGTACTCTGAGCTGCAGCCAGCGGAGAATCGGCCTGCCGGGGAGGCGGACGAGGAGGAGGGGGCGGGCGCCGGTGGCGGAGCCTTCGACGGTTTTGCTGAGGAGGTGGACGAGGGCGAGGCGGACGAAGCGTGGGCGGCGCACCGACAGAAGGCCAGGTTCGCCGTGCCGGATAGCGAGGTGCCCGCGGTGGCCCAGTTGGAGCAAATTCGTGGGTCGTCACAAAGCCTGGTCTATAAGAACATCTTCCTTGAGGGTTATGCGAGAGACCATAAGCCGCAGCCTGCTGCCGCGAGTACTGGAAGGCAGACCGGATTCGGTGGTCTCGACTTGGGCGACTCTCAGTTCGAGGAAGGCAAAGCACAGCAGAAGGAGGCGTTCCGATACAGGAAGAAGGGAGCTGAGGGCTTGCCTGGGGATGGCGACGGGGGGGGCGGCCTCGCGGGTTCGGCGCCTGCCGCGCTCGTGCCTGGTCGGCCGCCGGCGCCCGCGGTTGCCGGCGACGAGAAGCGGCCGCCGCGGGCGCGCGACATCGCGCAGAGGCTGTTGGACGAGTGGGCGACCAGGGCGGACAACCCGGTGACGTTCAATAAGGAGCAGAAGGCGGTGGTCGCCCTGGTCGTGGGCCAGGTGGAGGCCATCGTGGCATACGAGGAAGATCTGCGCAGCGGAAAAAGCCCCAAGCCGGTGGAGCAGATGGCTCTCCTGTTGCACGGGGAGGGCGGGACGGGGAAGACGGAGGTGGTGAAACTGCTGCGGCGTCTGTTCGCCGAGGTGTTCGGCAAGGGATCGGAGATCGCCGTGGCCTCGTCGAACAGCGCTGCGCGCGTCATCGGGGGGGAGACGATCCACAGCGGCTTCGGGCTGAGCGGGCAGCAGGCCTTGACCATCGCTAGGCTCTCCGGGCAGAAAGTCGAGGATGATTTCGTGGACCGCATGAACGCTCTCAAGGCCGTCATCGTGGAGGAGGTGTCCATGGTGCCGCCTGCGCTTCTCGGCGCTGCATCGTTTCGCATGTGCAAAGCCCGGAAGGCGACGCACAATTGCGACGTGGACCTGTACATGGAGCGGGGACACATGTTCGGGAAGGCTCCGATTGTCATGTTCCTGGGTGACTTTTATCAGCTGGGCCCTGTGAGCGGCAAAGGCAAGAGGTCTTCCCTGCTGCAGCGTGAGGCACCCGACCAGTGGGTTCACGTCCGCAATGGGCAGTCGATATTCTTGGACGGCGTGACCCACGCGATGTTTCTGTACGAGACGCACCGCTTCAAGGACAGGCTCGTTACTCCGCACGCGCCCTGCCCTTTCATGCCGGGGTTCTTGAAGACCATGAGGGAGGGCAAGAAGTTCACGGCCGAGCAGAAAAGGGTGGTGCAAGGGTGGGTGGTCCGACCCGGTAAGAACGACAAGCGGCTGCAGGACCCCGCTGTCAAAGACGGGTTCGAGATGGGCATCGCCTGGGAGGCCGTGCACAGGCAGATGCAGTATCGGGCCGTGCGAGAGGCCAGGGAGAAGGGGCAGATGCTGCTGTACGTACAGGCCGTGGACTTGCCCCCAGCCCCCACGGCCTTCGGTGAGGAGCATTACAAGGCCATGCTGCAGGTGCCGAACGTGAACAACACTGGTCACCTCATCGGCATGTGCCCGCTGTACATCGGCATGCGTGTGCGGCTGACCGTGAAGTTGTCGGCGAAGCACCAGATCGTCCAGGACGCCGTGGGGGTAGTCAAGGACGTGCGGTTCCACCCGCGAGAGTTCGAGACGCCGGGCGCGGATTGGCGCGAAAAGAAGACTCACGACGCCCACAGGCTCGGTTATTATCGATGCAAGCGTTTGCCTCGCGGTGTCCTCGTCAAGTTTGATGACTTCACGGAGGACCTAGGGTTCGGAGCAGGGGTCGTGCAGATCGCGCCGCACAGGGCGTCCTGGGAGTGGAACCATCACTACTACGAAGACGATGGCGAGCGAAAGCTTCGGAAGGTGAAGGTTACGAGGTACCAGATCCCGTTGCTGCCAGAGAAAGTTCGCACCGTGCAGACGGCGCAGGGCTTGGGCATGGATGCGGCCACCATGGTGCTCCAGAAGCCCATGAACATGGGCGCCGATGACTGGTGGCTGCACCTGTACGTCATGCTCAGTCGCGTTCGCGTGGCCCATCGCGTCCTCGTCTACAACCTGCCGCCCTGGGAAATCCTGCAGCGGGGCCCGCCCCAGTACGTCCGCGAGGGGGTCCAACGCTTCGAAAGCAGGATTTTCAAAGCGAGTTACGAAATCGCCAAGCAGAGGGCGCAGGAGTACGGCTGGGACGTGGGGGATGGGCCCGCGGGACGGGGCAACCCGGAGTCGAGCTCGGCGCCCGCGCCGCCGACGGTGCCTCGGGCGTCGCCGCCAGGCCCGCCTCGCGCCGTGGGGAGCTCAGCGGGCGTCGGTGACGAGGTGGGCGACGACGACGACGACGACGACGCCACTGGATCAGCGCCTTCGGACGGGGAGGTGGCCCCTGCGGCGTCTGTGCAGACGCCTCTGCCCTCGCACGCGCTGCGCCCGGGCCAGGCTCTGACGGTGCCACCGGCATACATTGCGCCCGACGCAGGGCCTGCGGGGCGGGGCAGGGGCCGCGGCCGCGGCGGCGACGCGACGGCGACCGCAGATGCGGCGGCGGCACCGTCCACTGGGAGCGCTGCTTCGCGGGGGCGTGGGCGCGGGGGTGCCGGCCGCGGCGCCGGTAGGGGCACCGTCGTGCCGAGGGATCTTTGGGGGGAAATGTTTCGCACGGCGGCGACTGTTGGCGATGGTGCAGAGCCGCCAGAGCTGCGCCCGCTGGACCGGGATCTGTGCATGGCAGCTTACGGCGTGTCCCAGGAGGAGGTCACCAGGGAGCTGCAGTGGCACTGCGGCCGCGGCTCTGGCGTGGGCATCGCAAACCTCGGCAATACTTGCTTCGTGAGCTCAGTCGCGCAGGTGCTGCTGCGCCTGGCTCCCTTCCGTCGGCTTCTCCACGAGCACGGCCGGTGCCCTCTGGGTGCAGACTCTTGCGCGGCGTGCGCGCTCGGAGCTCAGGCCGCGGCTCTCTCTGTCCAGGGGGTCGACGCCGTCGCGCCACTCGCTATAGCCGCGCGCAAGGGGCTCTTTGGTGAGCGAGAATTTGCAGAATTCGATCAGCAAGGGAGACCGAAGCAATGCGACGCGTCAGAGTTCTTCCTGGCCGCCCTCCATGCCGTTACCGCGGCCGAACACCCCGTTTGCACCGCAGGGGGGGCTCACGGGCAGCGCAGTGTGCTCCAGCAGCACGTCTGCGGCATTGCGTTTCGGCAGCGGAGGCGATGCGCCGCGTGCACAGCAAGTTCGGACAAGGGGGAAATTAAGACGTTTCTCAAGGTGGTGCCTTCCGAATTGCTCGGCCCCGACTACCGGGGGCCGTGCGATCTGGAGGAGTTGATCCGGCTGGAATTAAGGCATGTCGGTGAGCCAGGGCAAGGATGTCCGGCGCACGCTCACCTCGATGATGCTCAGAGGGCGGCGGCCGGGGTCTGTCAAGGCATCAGGGTATATACAGGCAATCGCTGGGAGCGGTCGCCGCCCGTGCTCTTCGTGATCGTGCAGCGGGTGATAGGCGAGTGGTACGACAGACGCCCTGTGCGCTTTCCTCAGATTCTGCGGCCTGTGGATTCCGAGTGCGAGTACGATTTCTCGGGGGTCGTGGTGCACCAGGGCGAAAGCGCGACGAGCGGACACTACTATGCGTATGCATCCGTGGGCGTGAACGAATACGCCAAATTCGACGACAGTACTGTCCACCTCCAGACTTGGGCGCAGATCGCCAGAAACCACCAGGTGCACATGGGCGCGTATGTGTTTGCGTATGTGCGCAGGGCGGGTCCGCGGGGCGGAGGCGGCGGGCGCGCGGCGGCGGGGTCTGCGGGGGGCGCCGGCGGCAGCGCTGGTGCGGGACCGTCTGGTGCGCCGCCGGCTCCGCCGACTGCGCCTCTCGGGCATGCAGGCGGGCGCGCGGCGGGGTCTGCGGGGAGCGGCGATGGCGGCGGCGGCGCTGCTTCCAGCACGTCTGCCGCGCCGTCTGCGCCGCCGAGTGCGCCCGCCGGGCAGCAGGCGTCGGGTGGCGAGCCACCGGGCAAGCGGCGTCGGGCGGGTGGCGGGGATCCTGGCGCTGGCGACGGGGACCCCGGCGCTTCGGGGCAGCCGCAGCCGCCGTTGCGCAGGGGCAAGAAGCGCGGGCTGTCCCCGCCTGCTCTGGGCAGCACGGGCGGCGAGGACGACGACGCTGGCAGGGCCTCGGGCGTCCCGTCCGCGGGCCCGGCTCCTGCCGCGGTCGAGCCAGGCGTGGGGGCGCCACCTGCCGACCGCGAGTGGCATCGCTTTACGCCGAAGACGATCGATGAAAGGAAATGTTTGGCTCGTACTTGGGGGGATGGAGTGGGTGCGCAGTGCCGCAGTTTCCCCGCGGAGGGATGCGGCGTGTTCTGCAAGAGGCACTTCGGCCAGCAAGGGGCAAAGGGGTGGCATGGGCGCGTGGACGGGGCAATCCCGGAGGCAAAGTTGAAGGAGTTCCAGGAGCGAGCGGCGCGCAGTGCGTCGGGCGCTGTTTCTGCGCCGGTGGTTCCAGCGGCGGGGACCCTGCCCGAGGCTTCGCCCGCGGCTGCGCCTCCAGAGGTGTTCGCCCAGGGCGGCTTCGAGGGTGCGCGAGAGGCCGCCGCGTCCGAGGGTGCTGGGGATGCTGGCGCGCACTGTGGGGCTTCGGCCCCGTCAGTGGGCGGTGGAGGCGGGGCGACGACGAGGATTGTGGCTGGCGTTGTCGTTCGTGTGGGCGCCGGCGCTGGCACGGCGTCCACCGAACCGCCGCGCCCTCAAGCGCGCCCGCGCATCGCCACAATCGGGATTCCGGACGTGGAGGCTCACGAGAAGGCGCAGCAGGCGAGGGAGGCGGAGACCGCGCGCAGGCGACGCGAAGAGGGCGAACGGGGCCGCGTGACAGACAGGACAGGCGTAGACCTACCCCGCTCTGATCCACACAGGTTGGGATGAGATCGCCCCTCCATGGCCGCTTGCCAGGGCGTCCCTCATTGAGTGTGCGGGCGTGCGTTTGTGTATTCGTGTGTGTGTGTGTATGTGTGTCTGTGTGTCTTAGTGTGCGCGTGTATGTCCGCGTGTGCACTTGAGACCCGCGCTCGCGCCTGCGACGCGGCGCGCTTCCTGAGGAAACGTGCGTCCTTGTGTGTGCGTGTGTGTGTGTCTGTGTGCGAGCACGGCGCTGGCACCCCCGCCGCCCCCTTCCCCCTTCTCCCCCCCCATCTCTTCGGCGCTCCGCGAGGGCGGAGTGGCTGGAGTGGAGGGAGGGCCGGCCCCAACATGGGGCGGTGCCTCCCCCCTCCGGAGCGCCGGCGGGGAGGGCGGTGGCGCTTGGGGGCGGCTGGGGGGCGCGGGGGTAGAGTGCGCTGCTTAGTCGGGGAATGGGTCTGTCACCGCGTTGTCGTCTGTGCGTGGTTAGCCGCGGGTGTTCGCGATTGCGTCTGTGTGTGCGCTTGTGTGTGTGTGTGTTTGTGGTGGTGGTGGTGGGGGGGGGCTCGCGCGTGTCTCGTATGTGTGTGTGTGTGTGTGTGTGCGCGACCGTGTGTGCGTGTGCGCGTGCGTGTCTGGGTGCTCGCGCGTGTGTGTGCGTGTGTGTGTAAACGTTTGCGTGTGTTTATGTCTGTGTGTCTGTGTGGCTGCATGTCCTCAAGCTCCTCAAGCTGTGTGTCAGATTTGTGGCTGCATGTGTCTGTGTGTCTGTCAGGCTGCATGTGTGGCTGCATGTGTCTGTGTGTCTGTGTGGGTTCTTGTGTATATATGTGTGTTTGCGTGTGCGCGTTTGCGCGTGTGTGTGTGGACCTTTGCGTGTGTGTGTGTGTGCGTGTGTGTGCATGTGTGTATGTGCGCATGTGTGTGGAGCATGCTGGCGTACGTGTGTGCTCTTGTGTGCTAGTCTGTGTGTGTGTGTGCGTGTGCTTGCTTGTGTGATATCCTCTTTGCCATCCTGTTCGTTGTTCGTCTGCGCATGTGCGTGTGCGCGTGCGTGCGCGCGGTGCTGCCGCCGTCCGCGCGCCCCCCACCCCTCCCCCCTCCCCCCCCTCTGGCGCTCCGCGAGGGCGGAGTGGTTGGAGCGGAGGGAGGGCCGGCCCCAAAATGGGGCGGTGCCTCCCCCCTCCGGAGCGCCGGCGGGGAGGGCGGGGGTGCGTGGGGGCGGCAGGGGAGCGCGGGGGGGGGGGGCCGAGTTGGCTGCGGTGCGTGCGTCATCGTGTGGTCGTCAGTGCGTAGGTTTCCATGGATGCTTGCGTGTGCGTCTGTGTGCGTGGGTTGTGCGTGCGCGAGTGTGTGTGTGTGTGTGTGCGTGTGTGCGTGTGGGTGTTTGTGTGTGCCCCCGTGTGTCTATGTGCTTGTGTGATCCGTGTGCGTGTGCGCGTCCCTGTGTGTATGTGAGATGTGCTGTGTGTTCGTGTGTGCGCGTTTGCGCGTGTGTGTCGCCCTTTGCGCGTGGATGTGTTGCGTGTGCGTGTGTGTGTGAGTGTGTGCGTGTGTGTGTGTGTGCGTGTGTGTGTGTGTGAACATGCTGGCGTATGTGTGCGTTCTTGTGTATGTATATGTGTTTGTATGTGTGTGTGTGTTCGTGTGTGCGTGCTTATGTGCGTGTGCTCGTTTGTGTGAGTGCCTCTTTGCTATCCGGGTTTTGGACGCTACCAAGTTGGCCGACCCGGCCAGAACGGACAAAGTGGTAACTTTTGGATGGTTTTGCCAATATTTGAAAGATATTTGACCATTTATTTTGAGAAAGCAGATTTTTCGCACCTGTAGACGACTATGAGGGCCTCTGCGTCTTAATATGAGCTCTGTAGATGCGCTTTTACTATCAAAACACTTGGCGAAACCAACTTCATGTCGACATGGAAAAAATCACGTTTTCTTATTTTCGAGAAATGCTTCCAGAAGCCCTCTCTTTTGATGCTGAGCACTCTCACGCGTGCCAGGAGCTCTACGAGGTTCCCGGCGGTGTCCAGGTTGACGGTTCACCGCCGGCGCCAGTTGACCGACCCGGCCAGAAAGGACAAAGTGGTAACTTTTGGGTGGTTTTGCAATTTTTTGAAAGATATTTGACCATTTATTTTGAGAAAGCAGATTTTTACTCCGAGCATTGGCATATAAACTTTGTTCCCTGAGCAGCTCAGCTCTCTAGAGCAATTTTCAGTTCCAGTTCACTTGGAGCAACCGACCACATGTTGAATCCGAAAAAATCTCAAGTTGAAGTTTTATAGAAACACCCAAAGAAGCTCTTCGCTTTCATCCTGAGCTGCCTCGCGGATGCAATGAGCTCTACGAGGTTCCCGGCGGTGACCAGGTTGACGGTTCACCGCCGGCGCCAGTTCCGGAGCGCTAGTTGGCAAGAAAAATCTCGACGGACCTTTTGCTGACTTTTGGTCGGTTGAAAATTTTGTTCTCGAATAACTCGTAGAGCTTCCCTTATCAAGTACCTCGTAGAGCTCTTCGTCATCGATGAGCTAGAGGAATTCCGGAGCGGGGTGGAGCTAGTTGGTCGACCCGACCAGAAAAGAAGATGTGGTAACTTTTGGTCGGTTTTGCTAAGATTTGAAAGATATTCGAAAATTCATTTTGAGAAAGCAGATTTTTACTCCGAGCATTGGCATATGAACTTTGTTCCCTGAGCAGCTCAGCTCTCTAGAGCCATTTTCAGTATCAGTTCATTTGGAGGAACCGACATTATGTCGAGTCCGAAAAATCCGAACTTGAAGTTTTTGTAGAAAAGCCCGACGAGCTGCCTGACGGATGCAAGGAGCTCTACGAGATTCCCGGCGGTGACTAGGTTGACGGTTCACCGCCGGCGCCAGTTATTGATGGAAGCTTAAGAGTAATTCCGGGGAGCTGGAGAGCTAGTTGGCAACAAAAATCTCGACGGACCTTTTGGTGACTTTTGGTCGGTTCAAAATTTCGTTCTCAAAATTGGACCATTCGTTAGAGCTCTAGTATTTTTTCCCATCATATTCGACCTTATTCCCGCTCGCCATCTTGATCTCAGCTCGATCGGGTAACTTTGAAGGCCAAAAAGCAGGCAGGCGGGAACGGCCGTTTCGAGTCATCTTGATTCGCACTGTCGGTATTTTGTACTCAACTCGAGCTGTAGGGCAGCTACAGAGCTGGCAAGCACACCTATTGCATTCAGAATCATCAGGCGCGTTCGCCTGTTGAATCCAGATGTCTGAACTCGGTCTGCTAGCCGAGCTAGGTCCGCAAACTCATTCGTATTATTCGAGTCATCTTGACAGGCGCTCTCGGTATTTTGTACTTAACTCGAGCTGTAGGGCAGCTACAAAGCTGGCAAGCACACCTATCGCATCCAGAATATCAGGCGCGTTCGCCTGTTGAATCCAGAGGTCTGAACTCGGTCTGCTAGCCGAGCTATGTCCGCAAACCTATTCGTATCATCCGAGTCATCTTGACAGACGCTCTTGGTATTTTGTACTCAACTCGAGCTGTAGGGCAGCTGCAGAGTTCATAGTCACAGAAATCGATTGGAAATGAGCAGGCGCGTTCGTCTGTTGAATCGAGAGCTCTGAAGTCGGCCTGCTGCTTGAGCTAGGTTCGCGAAACTATTCGTATTGTCCAAATCATCTTGTGCTCTTAATTTCCTGCTCTGAACTCGTGCTGGGGGAGGGCTACAGTGCTGCGGGACACAAATATCGGTTCGCACACATCAGGCGCGTCTGTTGGTCGATACCAGAGCGCAGAACTCGGTTCTCGAACTAGGTCCGCAATACTATTATATTATTCGAGTCGATACTGTCGGTTTTCCGCACTTAACTCGGGCTGCAGGGGGAACTGCAGGGCTGGGAATCACATGAGTGGATACGCAGACATCAGACGCGCCCAGCTGTCGCATTCAGAGGTCTGAAGTCGGTTCGATGCTCGAACTGGGTTGCGAAACTGTTTGTTTTTTAATTACAGTCATCTTAAGAGGTCTGAAATCGCTTGGGTTTCTTGTCCACATTATATATTGTCAGGAAGCTCTACGAGTCCCCCGGCGGTAAGAAAGGTTGACGGTTTACCGCCGGCGCCCAGTTTGACAATTCGTTAGAGCTCTAGTATTTTTTCGCATGATATTCGATCTTATTCCCGCTCGCCATCTTGATCTCAGCTCGATCGGGTAACTTTGAAGGCCAAAAAGCAGGCAGGCGGGAACGGCCGTTTCGAGTCATCTTGATACGCGCTGTCCGTATTTTGTAATTAACTCGAGCTATAGGGCAGCTACAGAGCTGGTAAGCACAGCTATCGCACTCGTATTATTCGAGTAATCTTGATAGACACTCTCGGTTTGCTGTACTTAACTCGAGCTTTAGGGCAGCTACAGTGCTGGTAAGCACGCCCATCGCACTCAGAATCATCACGCGCGTTCGCCTGTTGAATCCAGAGGTCTGAACTCGGTCTGCTAGCCGAGCTAGGTGCGTGCGCGTACCTATTCGTATTATTCGAGTCGTCTTGATAGACGCTCTCGGTTTTCTGTACTTAACTCGAGCTGTAGGGCAGCTACAGGGCTCATTGTGACAGACATCGATGGGGAATCATCAGTCGCGTTCGTCTATTGAACCGAGAGCTCTGAACTCGGCCTGCTGCCCGAGCTAGGTTCGCGAAACTGTTCGTATTGTCCCAATCATCTTGAGACGTGATCTCAATTTTTGCACTCAACTCGTGCTGGGGGGGCTACAGTGCTGCAGGTCACATATATCGATTTGCACACATCAGACGCGTTGGTCGGTCGATTCGAGAGCTCGGAACTCTGTCTGCTGCTCGAACTAGGTTCGCAAGACTATTATATTATTCGAGTCGATACTGTCGGTTTTCTGCACTTAACTCGATCTCCAGCGGGGCTGCATGGCTGTTAATCACATGGGTCGATTTGCAGACATCAGACGCGTCCGCCTAGTGTATTCAGAGGTCTCAATTCGATTTGATACTCGAACTGGATTGCGAAACTATTTGTTTTTTGTTAGCGTTATCTTGAGAGGTCTCAAATCGCTTGGGCTTAAAAAATAGTCGTTCTTTGAAGTTTTTTCCCACAGTATATATTGTCAGGAAGCTCTACGAGTCCCCCGGCGGTAAGAAAGGTTGACGGTTTACCGCCGGCGCCCAGTTGGCAAGAAAAATCTCGACGGAACTTTTGATGACTTTTACTCGGTTAAAAATTCCGTTCTCGAAATTTGACCATTCGTTAGAGCTCTAGTATTTTTTCCCGTGATATTCGATCTTATTCCCGCTCGCCATCTGATCTCAGTTCGATCGGGTAACTTTAAAGGCCAAAAAGCACTGTGGCGGGAACGCCCGTTTCGAGTCATCGTGATACTCGCTGTCGGTTTTCTGAACATAACTGGAACTTTAGGGCAGCTACAGAGCTGGTAAGCACAGCTAATGTATGCAGAATGATCAGGCGCGTTCGCCTGTTGAACCCAGAAACCTGAACTCGGTCTGTGAGCCGAGCTAGGTCCGGAAATCTGTTCGTATTATTCGAGTCATCTTGACAGACACTCTCGGTTTTCTGGTCGTAACTCGAGCTGTAAGACAGCTACAGAGCTGGCAAGCACACTCATCGCAGTCAGAATTATTAGGCGCGTTCGCCTATTAAATCTAGAGGTCTGAACTCCGTCTGCTAGCCGAGCTAGGTCCGGAAGCCTATTCGTATTAGTTGGGTTATCTTGATAGGCATTCTCGGTTTTCTGTGCTTAACTCGGGCCGTGGGGCAGCTACAGAGCTGGTAGTCACAGAAATCTATTGGAAATCCCCAGGCGCCTTTGTTCGTTGACTCGAACACTGAACTTGGCCTGCTGCCCGAGCTAGGTTCGCAAAACTATCGTATTGTTCGAGTCATCCTGAGAAGTGCTGTCGGTATTTTGTGCTGGGGGGAGGCTATAGTGCTGCTGGGGACAACAATAGATTTAGAGACATCAGGCGCATCCGCCTGCGAAGACCAGAGCTCGGAACTCGTCTGCTGCCCGAATTAGGTCTGCGAAACTACTGTATTGTTCGAGTCATCCCGACATACCGACAACGCGTATCAAGTTGACTCGAATAATACGAATAGGTTTGTGGACCTAGCTCGGCTAGCAGAGCGGGTTCAGACCTAGATTCGAGAGGCGAACGCAACTGATGATTCTGAGTGCGATAGGTGTGCTTACCATCACTGTAGCTGCCCTACAGCTCGAGTTAAGTACAAAATACCGACAGCGCGCATCAAGATGACTCGAAACGGCCGTTCCCGCCTGCCTGCTTTTTGGCCTTCAAAGTGATGCGATCGAGCCGAGATCAAGATGGCGAGCGGGAATAAGATCGAATATCATGGGAAAAAATACTAGAGCTCTAACGAATGGTCAAATTTCGAGAACAAATTGTTCAACCGACCAAAAGTCAGCAAAAGGTCCGTCGAGATTTTTGTTGCCAACTAGCTCTCCAGCTCCCCGGAATTACTCTTGAGCTTCCAGCAATAACTTGCTAAGGAATACTCTACGAGTTAATTGCAAAACCACCCAAAACTTATCACCTTGTCCTTTCTCGCCGGGTCGACCAACTTGTAAGCGTCCAAAACCCGGATAGCGAAGTCAAGCACTGGACGCCGGCGGTAAACCGTCAACCTTGGTTACCGCCGGGAGACTCGTAGAGCTTCCAGCTCGACTGAAGTTGAGAACACCCAGGACCTACCAGCATTCCGACTCATAGTAAATATTTTGTGTCCTCTCAATGCGACAGACGGACGCGTCTAATGTCTGCGAGTCGACTTCTATCATTACCAGCCCTGCAGCCCCCCTACAGCCCGAGTTGAGTGCAGAAAACCGACATCACCTCTCCAGGCGCATTCGTCTGTTGAATCCAGAGGTCTGAACTCGGTCTGCTAGCCGAGCTATGTTCGCAAACCTATTCGTATTATTCGAGTGAACTTGATACGCGTGGTGGGTATTTTGTGCTTAATTCGAGCGGCAGGGCAGCTACAGAACTGGTAAGCACATCCATCGCATTCAGAATCATCAGGCGCGTTCGTCTGTTGAATCCAAAGGTCTGATCTCGGTCTGCTAGCCCAGCTAGGTCCGCAAATCTATTCGTATTATTTGATTCATTTTCACAAACGCCCTCTTTACTCGGGCTGTAGGGGGGCTGCAGGGCTGGTATTCACATGAGTCGAGTCGCAGACATCAGACGCGTCCGCCTGTCGCATTGAGAGAGGTCTGAACTCGGTCTGATACTCGAACTCGGTTGCGAAACTGTTTGCTGAAATCGCTTGGGCTGAAAACTAGTCGTTCTCTGGATTTTTTCCACACTATTTATTGTCAGGAAGCTCTACGAGTCCCCCGGCGGTAAGAAAGGTTGACGGTTTACCGCCGGCGCCCAGTAATTCCGGGGAGCTGGAGAGCTAGTTGGCAACAAAAATCTCGACGGACCTTTTGATGACTTTTGGTCAGTTGAAAATTTTGTTCTCGAAATTTGACCATTCGTTAGAGCTCTAGTATTTTTCCCATGATATTCGATCTTATTCCCGCTCGCCATCTTGATCTCAGCTCGATCGGGTAACTTTGAAGGCCAAAAAGCAGGCAGGCGGGAACGGCCGTTTCGAGTTATCTTGATAGGCGTTGTCGGTATTTTCTACTTAAAGGGCAGCTACAGTGCTGGTAAGCACACCTATCGCACTCAGAATCATCAGGCGCGTTCGCCTGTTGAATCCATAGGTCTCAAATCGGTCTGCTAGCCGAGCTAGGTCTGCAAACCTATTCGTATTATTCGAGTCAACTTGATACGTGTTGTCGGTATTATCTACTTAACTCGAGCCGTAGGGCAGTGCTGGTAAGCACATCTATCGCCCTCAGAACCATTCGGCGCATTCGTCTGTTCAATCCATAGGTCTGAACTCGGTCTGCTAGCCGAGCTCAGGTCCGGAAACCTATTCGTATTATTCGAGTCAACTTGATACGCGTTGTCGGGTCTCTCTACTAACTCGAGCTGTAGGGCAGCTACAGTGCTGGTAAGCACACCAATCGCACTCAGAATCATCACGCGCGTTCGCCTGTTGAATCCAGAGGTCTAAACTCGGTCTGCTAGCCGAGCTAGGTCCGCAAACCTATTCGTATTATTCGAGTCATCTTGACAGACGCTCTCGATTTTCTGTACTTGATTCGAGCTGTAGGGCAGCTACAGGGCTCATTGTCACGGACATCGATGGGGAATCATCAGTCGCGTTCGTCTACTGAACCGAGAGCTCTGAACTCGGTCTGCTGTCCGAGCCAGGTTCGCGAAACTATTCGTATTGTCCGAGTCATTATGAGAAGTGCTCTCGGTTTTCTGCACTTAACTCGTGTTTGGGGCCAGCTACAGTGCTGCGGGTCTCACATGTCGATTTCAACACATCAGGCGCGTTTGTCGGTCGATTCCAGAGCTTGGAACTCGGTCTGCTGCTCGAACTAGTTCCGCAAAACTATTCTATTATTCGAGTCGATACTGTCGGTTTTCCGCACTTAACTCGGGCTGTAGGGGGGCTGCAGGGCTGGGAATCACATGAGTGGATTCGCAGACATCAGACGCGGCCGCCTGTCGCATTCAGTGGTCTGAACTCGGTTTGATACTCGAACTGGGTTGCGAAACCGGTTGGTTTTTGTTAGCGTTATCTTGAGAGGTCTGGGCTGAAGAACTAGTTGTTCTTTGGAGTTTTTTCCCACACTTTATATTTTCAGGAAGCTCTACGAGTCCCCCGGCGGTAAGAAAGGTTGACGGTTTACCGCCGGCGCCCAGTTCCGGGGAGCTGGAGAGCTAGTTGGCAAGAAAAATCTCGACGGACCTTTTGCTGACTTTTGGTCGGTTGAAAATTTTGTTCTCGAAATTTGACCATTCGTTAGAGCTCTAGTATTTTTTCCCATGATATTCGATCTTATTCCCGCTCGCCATCTTGATCTCAGCTCGATCGGGTAACTTTGAAGGCCAAAAAGCAGGCAGGCGGGAACGGCCGTTTCGAGTCATCTTGATACGCGCTGTCGGTTTTCTCAAGATAACTCGAGCTTCAGGGCAACTACAGAGCTGGTCAGCACAGCTAATGCATTCAGAATGATCAGGCGCGTTCGCCTGTTGAATCCAGAGGTCTGAACTCGGTCTGCTAGCCGAGCTAGGGTCGCAAACCTATTCGTATTATTCGAGTCATTGTAGCAGACGCTCTCGGTTTTTCGTACTTAACTCGATCTGTAGGGCAGCCACTGAGCTGATAATCACAGAAATCGATTGAGAATCATCAGGCGCGTTCGTCTGTGGAATCAAGAGCTCTAAACTCGGCCTGCTCCCCGAGCTAGGTTCGCGAACCTATTGGTATTGTTCGAGTCATCTTGAGAAGTGCTCTCGGTTTTCTGTACTTAAATCGTGCTGGGAAGGGCTACAGTGCTGCTGGTCACAGGAACCGATTTCGTACTTCAGGAGCGTCCGTTCGTCGAACCGAGAGCTCTGAACTCGGTCTGCTGCTCGAACTAGGTCTGCGAAACAATTGTATTATTCGAGTCATCCTGAGAAGTACTCTCGGTTTTCTGCACTTAACTCAGGCTGTAGGGGGGGCTGCAGAGCTGGTAATCACAGGAATCGATCCGCAGACATCAGACGCGTTCGCCTGTCGCATTGAGAGGTCTGAACTCGGTTTCATACTCGAGCTCGATTGGAAAACTGTTCGTTTGTTTTGTTAGAGTCATCTTGAGAGGTCTATAATCGCTTGGGCTGAAAAACTAGTCGTTCTCTGAAATTCTTTTCCACATTATATATTGTCAGGAAGCTCTACGATTCCCCCGGCGGTAAGAAAGGTTGACGGTTTACCGCCGGCGCCCAGTAACTCGTAGAGCTTCCCTTAGCAAGTTATTGCTGGAAGCTTTTAGAGTAATTCCGAAGCGCTGGAGAGCTAGTTGGCAAGAAAAATCTCGACGGAACTTCTGATGACTTTTGCTCGGTTGAAAATTTTGTTCTCGAAATTTGACCATTCGTTAGAGCTCTAGTATTTTTTCCCGTGATATTCGATCTTATTCCCGCTCGCCATCTTGATCTCAGCTCGATCGGGTAACTTTGAAGGCCAAAAAGCACAGGCGGGAACGGCCGTTTCGAGTCATCTTGATACGCGCTGTCGGTTTTTCGAACATAACTCGAGCTCTAGGGCAGCTACAGAGCTGGTAAGCACAGCTAATGCATGCAGAATGATCAGGCGCGTTCGCCTGTTGAACCCAGAGGTCTGAACTCGGTCTGTCAGCCGAGCTAGGTCCGAAAACCTGTTCGTATTATTCGAGTCATCTTGACAGAAACTCTCGGTTTTCTCTTAACTCGAGCTGTAAGACAGCTACAGAGCTGACAAGCACACCTATCGCAGTCAGAACCATTAGGCGCGTTCGCCTCGTAAATCTAGAGGTCTGAACTCGGTATGCTAGCCGAGCTAGGTCCGCAAACCTATTCGTATTATTTGGGTCATCTTGATAGGCGCCCTCGGTTTTCTGTACTTAACTCGAGCCGTAGGCAGCTACAGAGCTCGTAGTCACAGAAATCTATTGGAAATCACCAGGCGCCTTTGTTTGTTGACTCGAGAGCACTGAGCTTGGCCTGCTGCCCGAGCTAGGTTCGCAAAACTATTCGTATTGTTCGATAAGTGCTGTCGGTATTTCGTACTGGGGGAGGCTACAGTGCTGCTGGGGACAGCACTCGATTTAGAGACATCAGGCGCATCCGTCTGCGGAGACCAGAGCTCGGAACTCGTCTGCTGCCCGAATTAGGTCTGCGAAACTACTGTATTGTTGGAGTCATCCTGAGAGGTGCTGTCAGTTTTCTGCACTCAACTCGGGCTGTAGGGGGGCTGCAGGGCTGGTAATGATAGAAGTCGACTCGCAGACATGGGACGCGTCCGCCTGTCGCATTGAGAGGACACAAAATATTTACTATGAGTCGGAATGTTGGTAGGTCCTCGGTGTTCTTAACTTCAGTCGAGCTGGAAGCTCTACGAGTCTCCCGGCGGTAACCAAGGTTGACGGTTTACCGTCGGCGTCCAGTAATTCCGGGGAGCTGGAGAGCTAGTTGGCAAGAAAAATCTCGACGGACCTTTTGGTGACTTTTGGTCGGTTGAAAATTTTGTTTTCGAAATTTGAACATTCGTTAGAGCTCTAGTATTTTTTCCCATGATATTCGATCTTATTTTCGCTCGCCATCTTGATCTCCGCTCGATCGGGCAACTTTGAAGGCCAAAAAGCAGGCAGGCGGGAACGGCCGTTTCGAGTCATCTTGATACGCGCTGTCGGTTTTCTCAAGATAACTCGAGCTTCAGGACAACTACAGAGCTGGTAAGCACAGCTAATGCATTCAGAATGATCAGGCGCGTTCGCCTGTTGAATCCAGAGGTCTGAACTCGGTCTGCTTCGAGCTAGGGTCGCAAACCGATTCGTATTGTTCTAGTCATTCTAGCAGACGCTCTCGGTTTTCCGTATTTAACTCGATCTGTAGGGCAGCCACAGAGCTGATAAGCACAGAAATCGATGGAGAATTATCAGGCGCGTTCGTCTGTAGAATCAAGAGCTCTGAACTCGGCCTGCTCCCCGAGCTAGGTTCGCGAACCTATTGATATTGTTCGAGTCATCTTGAGAAGTGCTCTCGGTTTTCTGTACTTAAATCGTGCTGGGGAAGGGCTACAGTGCTGCTGGTCACAGGAATCGATTTCGAGACATCAGGCGCGTCCGTTCGTCGAACCGAGAGCTCGGAACTCGGTCTGCTGCTCGAACGAGATCCGCGAAACTGTTGTATTATTCGAGTCATCCTGAGAGGTACTCTCGGTTTTCTGCACTTAACTCAGGCTGTATGTGGGGGCTGCAGAGCTGGTAATCACAGCAATCGATTCGCAGACGTCAGACGCGTCCGCCTGTCGCATTCAGAGGTCTGAACTCGGTTTCATACTCGAGCTCGATTAGAAAACTGTTCGTTTGTTTTGTTAGAGTCATCTTGAGAGGTCTATTATCGCTTCGTCTGAAAAACTAGTCGTTCTCTGAAATTCTTTTCCACATTATATATTGTCAGGAAGCTCTACGAGTCCCCCGGCGGTAAGAAAGGTTGACGGTTTACCGCCGGCGCCCAGTTTTTGAAAGATATTTGACAATTCATTTTGAGAGAGCAGATTTTTTCGCACCTTTGAATAATATGAGGGCCTCTCTGCCTTAACATGAGCTCTGTAGGCGCACTTTACTATCAAAACACTTGGAGGAACCATCTTCATGTCGACACGAAAAATATATTTTTTTCCCTTTTTTCGAGAAATGCTTCGAGAAGCTATCTCTCGACTCTGAGCACTCTCACGCGTGAAAGGAGCTCTACGAGGTTTCCCGCGGTGACCAGGTTGACGGTTCACCGCCGGCGCCAGGTTTTGCGGTGTGTTCTTTGCTCTTCGGGTTTTGGAAGCTGCCAAGTGGACGCTACCAAGTAACTCGTAGAGCTTCCCTTAGCAAGTTATTGCTGGAAGCTTAAGAGTAATTGCGGGGAGCTGGAGAGCTAGTTGGCAAGAAAAATCTCGACGGACCTTTTGGTGACTTTTGGTCGATTGAACATTTTGTTCTCAAAAATTGCACAGTCGTTCGAGCTCTAGTATTTTTTCCATGATATTCGATCTTATTCCCGCTCGCCATCTTGATCTCAGCTCGATTGGGTAACTTTGAAGGCCAAAAAGCACACGGGCGGGAACGGCCGTTTCGAGTCATCTTGATACGCGCTGTCGCTTTTCTCAAGATATCTCGAGCTTCAGGACAACTACAGAGCTGATCAGCGGCTAATGCATCCAGAATCATCAGGCGCGTTCGTCTGTTGAATCCAGAGGTCTGAACTCGGTCTGCTAGCCGAGCTAGGTCGCAAACCTATTCGTATTATTCGAGTCATTGTAGCAGACGCTTTCGGTTTTTCATGCTCAACTCGATCTGTAGGGCAGCCACAGAGCTGATAATCACAGAAATCGATTGAGAATATCAGGCGCGTTCGTCTGTTGAATCAAGAGCTCTGAACTCGGCCTGCTTCCCGAGCTAGGTTCGCGAACCTATTGGGATTGTTCGAGTCATCTTGAGAAGTGCTCTCGGTTTTCTGTACTTAAATCGTGCTGGGGGAGGGCTACAGTGCTGCTGGTGACAGGAATCGATTTCGAGACATCAGGCGCGTCCGTTCGTCGAACCGAGAGCTCGGAACTCGGTCTGCTGCTCGAACGAGATCCGCGAAACTGTTGTAATTATTTGAGTCATTCTGAGAGGTACTCTCGGTTTTCTGCACTTAACTCAGGCTGTATGGGGGGCTGCAGAGCTGGTAATCACAGGCATCGATCCGCAGACATCAGACGCGTCCGCCTGTTGCATTCAGAGGTCTGAACTCGGATTCATACTCGAGCTCGAGCTTGGAAAACTGTTCGTTTGTTTTGTTAGAGTCATCTTGCCCGGGCTGAAAAACTAGTCGTTCTCTGAAATTCTTTTCCACATTTTGTATTGTCAGGACGCTCTACGAGTCCCCCGGCGGTAAGAAAGGTTGACGGTTTACCGCCGGCGCCCAGTTTTCATCTTCCGACGGTCTCTTCGCTCTCCGGGTTTTGGACGCTACCAATGCCTCAGGCGAGCCTTCCACCGTTACCACGCACGTTTGCAAGCAGCTTTTGCGGCGCTTCAGAAGCTGGCAGCTCCGCGCACGTCCAGAACGTGCACCCGGCCATGCGCGCAGCATGTGGAGCAGGCGAGCGCGAGGTACACGCGATGTCAGGGGTACGGCCCAGGCCGCTGGCGCGACGAGACCCGTGCGCGCGCGTCTCTCACTTGCTCATCCGGGTTTTGGACAACAACAGGTGCGCACGCAGCATGTGGAGCAGGCAAGCGCGAGGTACGCGCGATGCCAGGGGTACGGCCCAGGCCGCTGGCGCGACGAGACCCGTGCGCGCGCGTCTCTCACTTGGCTATTCGGGTTTTGGACAACAACAGGTGGTGAAAGAGCTTGAGGAATGACTCGTAGAGCTTGACTCGTAGAGATTCCCTTAGCAAGTTATTGCTGGAGTAATTCCGGGGCGCTCGAGAGCTAGGTGACAAGAAAAAATCTCGACGGAACTTTTGCTGACTTTTCGTCGGTTGAAAATTTTGTTTGCGAAATTTGAACATTCGTTAGAGCTCTAGTATTTTTTCCCGTGACATTCGATCCTATTCCCGCTCGCCGTCTTGATCTCAGCTCGATCGGGTACCTTTGACTGCCAAAAAGCAGGCAGGCGGGATCGCCCGTCTCGGGTCATCTTGTCACGCTGTGGCGGTTTTCTCAAGATAACTCGAGCTTCTGGACAGCTACAAAGCTGTTCAGCACAGCTAATCGTTTCAGAATGATCAGACGCGTTCGCCTGTTGAACTCAGAGGTTTGAACTCGATCTGCTAGCCGAGCTGGGTCCGCAAACATATTCGTATTATTCGAGTCATTTTAACAGACGCTTTGGGTTTTCTGTACTTAACTCGAGCTAAAGGACAGCTACAGTGCTGATACGTACAGAATCTGATTCAGAATTATCAGTGGCCGTTTTCTGTTGAATGCAGAGCATTGAACTCGGTCTGCTGCCCAATCTAAAATCGCGAAACTTTTCGTAGTGTTCGAGTCATCTTGAGAGATGCTGTCGGTTCTCTGCACTTAACTCGGGCTGTAGGGCCGCTGCATCGCTTCAATCACTGGAATCGATTCGGAGACATCAGGCGCGTCCGCCTTTCGAATCTAGAGCTCCGAACTCTGTCTGCTGCCCGAACTAGGTCCCCGAAACTATTCGTATTATTCGTATTGTTGGAGTCATCCTGAGAGATGATGTCGGTTTCCTGCACTTAACTCGGGCTGTAGGAGGGCTGCAGGGCTGGTTATTACAGGAATCGATTCAGAGACATCAGACGCGTCTGCATGTCGCCGCATGCAGAGGTCTGAATTCGGTCTGATACTCGAGCTATGTAGCGAAACTATTCGCATTGTTCGAGTCATCTTGAGACGTGCTGTCGATTCACGCACGTAACTCGGGCTGAAGGAGAGCTACAGAGCTCGTACAGAAGACAATCCAGAAGCATCGGGGGCGTTCGGCTGTTGCATCCTAGAGGTTTGAAACTGCTTGGGCTGAGAAACTATTAGTTCTGTGTATTTCTTTCCGACATTATATGTTGTCAGGAAGCTCTACGAGTCCCCCGGCGGTAAGAAAGGTTGACGGTTTACCGCCGGCGCCGAGTCCCCAAGGTAGTTGCTGGAGCTTAGGAATACCTCGTAGAGCTCTTCGGCATCGCTGAGCTAGAGGAATTCCGGCGCGGGGTGGAGCTAGTTGGTCGACCCGGCCAGAAAGGACAAAGTGGTAACTTTTGGGTCGTTTTGCAATTTTTTGAAACATATTTGACAATTCATTTTGAGAAAGCAGATTTTTCACACCTGTGAACAACTGTGAGGGTCTCTCTGTCTTCGTATGAGCTCCGTAGGCACACTTTTACTATCAAAACACTTGGAGCAACTCTCTTCATGTCGACACGAAAAATCAATTTTTCCCCTTTTCGAGAAATGCTTCCAGAAGCTCTCTCTCTTTCGACTCTAAGCACTCTTACGCGTGGAAGGAGCTCTACGAGGTTCCCGGCGGTGACCAGGTTGACGGTTCACCGCCGGCGCCAGTTATACCTCGTAGAGCTCGTCGGCAAGATGAGCTAAGAGAAATTCGGGCGCAGATGGAGCTAGTTGGCCAACCCGACCTTAAGAGACAATGTGACGACTTGGGGTCGGTTATTCTATCTTTGCGCAAAATTTGAAAGTTCGTTTTACAAACAGGTATTTTTTCGCAGCTCTAGCAGGTTATGCCGCCTCTGCCAGTTAAATTCCCAGGTCTGTAGCTGTAATAGTACTATCATCAAAAGACTTGAGGAACCGTCGGCCGCTTCGAGTAATCTTGACACGGATTGAGGGTTTTCTGTACTTAACTCGAGATTTAGGACAGCTACAGAGCTCATACTTCCAGAAATCGATTCAGAATCATCAGGCGCGTTCGTCTGTCCCATCGAGAGGTCTGAACTCGGTCTGCTGCTCGAGCTAGGCCCGCAAAACTATTTGTAATATGCGATCATTTTGACGAGTGTTGTCGGTTTCCCTTAACTGAAGATTTAGAATAGCTACAAAGCTGGCACGCATATAAACCAACCCAGTATCACCCGGCGCGATTTTTCTCGCATCGAGAGGTCCGAACTCGGTCTGGCAGCTAGGTCCACGAAGCGAAGATGCAACATTTAAACATATTTTCCGATATTTCTTCTTCACGCTTCAGAAAGCTTCTTTCGTGTGCTTCGAGCAGCGCCGCGCAGCATAGATCTCTACGAGGCTCCCGGCGGTTATCTGGTTGACCGTTTACCGCCGGATCCCAGTTCGGACGCGCTGGAGAGCTAGTTGGCAAGAAACATCTCGACGGAACTTTTGCTGACTTTTCGTTGGTTGAAAATTATGTTCTCAAAATTTGAACATTCGTTAGAGCTCTAGTATTCTTTCCCGTGATATTCGATCTCATTCCAGCTCGACATCTTGATCTCAGCTCGATCGGGTGAATATTGCTATGGAAGAGTACTCTGGCGGGATCAGCCGTTTTGAGTCATCTTGCTACGCGCTCACAGTTTTCTGAACATAACTCGACCTTCAGGACAGCTATGTGAGTCATCTTGACAGGCACTCTCAGTTTTCTGTACTTAAATCGAGCTGTGGAACAGCTACAGAGCTGATATTTACAGAAACCGATTCAGAATTATCATTTGTTTGTCTGTCGT
Organism: Prorocentrum cordatum; assembly: GCA_963575745.1. Classification (NCBI taxonomy): domain Eukaryota; class Dinophyceae; order Prorocentrales; family Prorocentraceae; genus Prorocentrum; species Prorocentrum cordatum. The sequence continues at coordinate 35,239 of CAUYUJ010020858.1, forward strand.
CCAGAGCTCTGCACTCGGTCTGCTGCCCGATCTAGAATCGCGAAATTATTCGTATTGTCGTCATCTTGAGAAGTGTTCTCGGTTTTCTTCACTCAATTCGCGCTGAGCGTGGCTACAGTGCTGGTTGTCACAGAAATCGATTTGAAGAGATCAGGCGCGTCCGCCTGTCGAATCCAGAGCTCGGAACTCGGTCTGCTGCCCGAACTAGGTCCGCGAAACATTTGTATTGTTCGAGTCATCCTGAGAGTTGCTGTCGGTTTTCTGCATTTAATTTGGGCTGTAGAGGGGCTGCAGGGCTGGTAATGACAGGAGTCGATTCGAAGACATCAGACGCGTCCGCCTGTCGCATTCAGAGGTCAAAAAATATTCACTATGAGTCGGAATGTTGGTAGGTGCTGTCGGCTTTCTCAACTTAAGTCGAGCTAGGAAGCTCTACGAGTCTCCCGGCGGTAACCAAGGTTGACGGTTTACCGCCGGCCCCCAGTTCGGCTGCGAAATGTACCTCGTAGAGCTCTTCGTTATCGATGAGCTAGAGGAATTCCGGCGCGGGGTGGAGCTAGTTGGCTTACCGGCCGAGGCGGACAATGTGGCAACTTTTGGGTGGTTTTGCGAATACTGGCGCCGGCGGTGAACCGTCAACCTGGTCACCGCGGGGAACCTCGTAGAGCTCCTGACACTGGCAAGAGTGTTCAGAATCGGAGTAGAATCAAAAAATAGAGATTTTTCGAAAATCTTCATTTTCGATTTTTTTGATGTTCATATTCGCTCAGTTCCTGGAAGTCAACTCATAAGAAAATGCATCGGCAGAGCTGAGCTGCTGTCGGAGAGGAGTTTATATGCCAATGCGACGCGCAAAAATCTGCTTTCTCAAAATAAATGGTCAAATATCTTTCAAATATTCGCAAAACCACCCAAAAGTTGTCACATTGTCCGGCTCGGCCGGGTGGGCCAACTAGCTCCACCCCGCGCCGGAATTCCTCTAGCTCATCGATGCCGAAGAGCTCTACGAGGTATTTGAAATATATTTGACCATTTATTTTGAGAGAGCAGATTTTTCGCACCTGTAGACGGATATGAGGGCCTCTCTCTCTTAATATGAGCTCTCTAGATGCACTTTTACTATTTAAACACTTGGCGGAACCAATTTTATGTCGACATGAACAAAATCATGTTTTTTCTTTTTCGAGAAATGCTTCCAGAAACCCTCTCTTTTGATGCTGAGCAGTCTTACGCGTGCTAGGAGCTCTACGAGGTTCCCGGCGGTGACCAGGTTGACGGTTCACCGCCGGCGCCAGTCGAAAAGGGACGCGATCATACCCCAGCCTGGCTCAGCTGATTTCGCAGTTCTACCAAGTCGTTTGGGCTGCTACTTGCGGAAAGGGAAGCTTCGCATTACAGAAGTACCTCGTAGAGCTCTTCGGCATCGATGACCTTGCCTCGTAGAACTCTTCGGCATCGATGAGCTAGAGGAATTCCGGCGCGGGGTGGAGCTAGTTTCCCGGAGAGCTCGCTGAGAGCTAAAGGGTTTAAGATAAGAAGCCGGACGGTGGTGGTGCCCGCCAGGAGCTCTTCCACGGCGCTCCACGTTCCCCGCAGCGCCTCCTGTGAGCCGGCAACGGGTCCGGAAGAGCTTCCGGTAAGCTTCCAAGCGTGCCTGCACGCGTGCAGGCATGCAGCGCTGCAGGGTGGCCCCCCAGGCTCTCCAGGAAAGATTCCCGTCCTGGAGGGTGTCTTCGCTCTCCGGGTTTTGGACGATACAAGTGGTCGACCCGACCAGAAAGAACAAAGTGACAACTTTTGGGTGGTTTTGCGAATATATTGAAAGATATTTGACCTGTAAAAGGTTATGAGAGCCTCTGCGTCTTAATATGAGCTCTCTAGGCGCACTTTTACTACCAAAACACTTGGAGCAACCAACTTCATTTCGACATGAAACAGATCAATGTTCAATTTTTCGAGAATTGCCTTCAGAAGCTCTCTCTTTCGACTCTGAGCTCTCTCGCGTGAAAGGAGCTCTAGCACAACTACAGAGGTGGTACGCACAGAAACCGATACATAATCATCAAGGGCGTTTGACTGAAGCATCTAGAGCTCTGAACAGAGTCTGCTTCTCGAGCTAAGTCCGCAAAACTATTTGTACGCGATCGTTTTTTAAGAGTTTTTTGCCTCTCGTTTTAGCTTGCTTCACGTGTTCCGAGGAGCTGGGCAAGAAAAGAGCTCTACGAGGTCCTTGGCTCAAGGGCTCCTGGATCCCACAGGAGCTCAGGGGGTGTCGGCGCCGCGGGGAAGCGGCGCGGCGGCCATCGCTGCCATCGACGAGTACGGCATCTTCCAGGCAAGCCAGGCCGCCTGCTTTGTGTGCTGTAATTGTTGTTTTGCTTGTTGTGTGTGCAACGACGGACGGGTACGACTTTTCAGTACTTGCTAGACGTTTCCAGCTGGAGGATATTTCCCCGACTGTACCTTATTTGCAGTACTCACAGGATTACGGACAGAGACCAGATTCTGCTGTTGAGAGGGCGTCTCGGAAGAGGCAAATTCAGGATACCGAGCAAATTGTACGCGACCTTCCATTGGACGGGAGATTGAATACTGCCGACTCCACACCAGATAGTGATAGTCATTGTGTTGTCCCATCTTCATTTGTGAATATGAATACAGGACTCATGAATATGATGCAGACTCCTTCCAACGCAGCTGTGGCGGGAGATACAATCAACGGAGGGCGTGTGGGAGGGGTTCCAGTAGGTCAGGTCAGTCCTGGAGGTCAAGGATCTGGAGGCGCTCCTGTTGTTCCTAGAGGCCCAGCTCCACAAGGTGCTCTAGGGGGACCCCCAGGTATGCCCACGGAGGCGCAACAAGCGGCGGCCCAAGCGGCTGTTGTCCCTGAAGGTGCTGGAGAGCGTCAGGGTATGCAGGGTGTTAGCGACGACGCCCAACGAAATGTCAAACATCGTGTCAACGGTCCTCAGGAGGCACTCTTGGGGGAACTCGAGGAGAAGCGGAAGAAACTCAGTGTGGTCTCGGACGAGGCCCCATCCTGGTTCAAGGCCTTCGCGGAGCTCAACGTGCTTGAGAGCAAAGTTAGGCAACAAGACAACGTCGAAATTAGGGCCGATATTCAGAGCATCTCGAACCGTCAGGAGGCCTCCGACATCAGGATGAACAACTTGGAACGACAGATGCAGGATCTCAAGAAGAACCCCAGTGTGATATCAGGTGCTGCCTCGACCACGGCACCTTCCTACGGAGGAGGCCCACCAGGACTCTCGGGACCATCCAGCTTCAATCCCAGCTATGTGGAGCTCACAGGCTGGACTGACTGGAACGGGACAGCGGTTACACGTTCGGCCAGTATGATGAGAGACACGGACGCTGCACAATTCATCACTAATTTGAAGACGGCCATCGCTGCAGAAGATGAAGCTAGGATCGATTACGAGGGCACGTTACGTATGAATGGAAGTAGAATGATGTTGAGTACGATCAAAATCAAATTCATTGTAGGAACCGACTCTTCGACACTATGCAACGTGAAGCGTGCTTTTGATGATGCTTTAACTCCGAATCCCCAGAGGAATGCGGCTCAGGTTTCGAGGTCACCTCCAGACTATGACAGCATGCTCCAGGGCATGTTACAACGACCCAGTCGGGTCCGCGTACGTATAGAAGCTCCACCATGGAAACGTGATCATATCGGAGCTGTGGGACGCTTCTATGGGACATACCGCGAGTGTACCAACAGTGAGGCCATGGAGATCAGGGGGGAGACAGGATCGGGACCCAACGGACGGAGCACAATGTGGACCAAGCCGCAGGATCCTCAGCACCGACCTGTGGAACTGGCATCCTTTCGTATCAATACGGGGTGGACAGTGGACCGCGAGATCTGGGAGGGTGTACTTATGCGAAGCGGTGTGACGACTACATACGACACATTTGTTACGAGTCTTGCCGGCAGAATGACGGTGCAGAGGTGCCAGTCGGGCTGGTGGCCCCACAGCCCAGCATAGGCTAGGCACCCAGAATCTTATGAAACAAGGGGCTACAGCAGATCGGGGATTTGCTTGCATGAGGGCACTTCTTTCTCACGGCTGTGAAGTGTTCTGTTTACAGGAGTGTGAACACTTACCGTCCGATTTAATTCAGCTGCTTGGCTGGCACCTAGTTTATTCAAGTGACAGGAAGGCTTCCATAGCTTTGAGGGGGAAGTCTTGTCACAACATAGTTCGTTATTGGAATAATCATGCTCGTCTTGCTATTGTGTGCTTGCGTCATCCGTGTATCTTTCTTGTCTCTGCGTACTTTCCGAATAGATCGGAGAATCGTTCATTGGAGGTGGCTTTTGAGATGCTGAAAACAATCGAAACAACTTATCGGAGGTGGAAGGAGGAGTGCAGATACACATGTGAGATTGTGATTGCAGGGGATTTTAATGTTGAGCTTGCGCCCGACATCACCTGTTCAGGAGGCACGGTGACTGGAGGTGCTGTGCAGATTCTCGACGGGAGGGGATATGGGAATGATACGGAGGATAGACGGTGGGAGGAGGACATGTGGCGATCCCAGCTGCAGGAGTGGCTATGTCGGATGCGCTTGCTGGCAGTCAATTCTCTTGGCTCGCCGTACTCTCGGCAGCCGACCTTCGTGCATCGTGCGAACAATGCTCGACGCAAGTCTGGGGCGAAGACTATTGCGCCAAAAGTGCTTGTCTATCTCATGGTCCCACAATCCTGGGAGGGTGACTTGGTTGAATGCCGAACGGATTGGATCCCAGAGACCCCGACTACCAACTTCTCGGATCACGCCTGTGTCTACGCCGAGTTCCAGATGCAGAACCCTCCGGTCACGAAATATCAAGGCCCCCCTAGCCACCACACAAGCCACAAAGAGTTCCAATCGTATCGGGAGGAGGCTCAATTCCAGGTCCTGGCGGACGTGCAGATCCCGACGGTGCCCCCACAACGTATTGCTGGAACGATTGCTGGACATGCGTTACCACTCCTCACGGTGAGGGCCCCCAGGTACTCTAGAGGGCTCCCACCAAGTAGGACTCCTCAGCATGCCGAGCTGGAGGTACAACTCAGAGAGGCACGTGCTAGGAAGGACAGAGCGTTGACTCGAGACCTTCGACGTCGCATCAGACCGCTGGCGCGGGAATATCGCCGACGGAAGGTGGAGTGGGAGGCACTACCATCTAGGAAGGGGAGGAGGACACGTGTGACGGAGTTGAGGGTGACGGATACTGGGGGAGGGGATAGGGGGCCTACGACTATGATGACGGAGGACAGGGAACTGTGGGCGGAGGAGGTGGAGCGATATGCTGTGCAGAGTATGACTTGTGATGACTCCAGAGCCCGCAATCGGGAGCTTGTGTCCACATTGCGTCGCCATGCATCTCAATCAACAGCCTCTTCGGACAACACACTTACGATCACATACTCTACTATTCTGCAGGCGCGGAGCAGGCTCCGAACAGGACGGGCCTGTGGGCCCGACGGCATCTCGGTTGAACTTCTCAAGGCTCTTTCGTGGAGGTCAGTGCGTTCTATTGGTAAGGTTTTCTCTGATATATTCAACGGGCTTCGCCCGACGCCAAGGGAATGGCAGGAAGTATACCTAACACTTATGCCGAAAACGAGTAAACTGGAAACATTGCGACAAACAAGGAACCTGCTTGTTGGAAATACCTTGGCCAAGTGGTATCTCACGTGCGTGACGATTTTACTGGAAAGATGTGTGGAACCCTTCATGAGTGATATGGCGGTTTACGGTTTTACCAGCGGACGGCGTTGCTGGGAGATTTCATCGGCCATGAAATGTATTGCACAGCATGCTTCCACATGGGGGCGAGATCAAACGGCGTGGCTCCTCAGCTGTGACATCGAGCGGGCGTTCGATGCTGTGACGCTGCCGACAGTCTCGAGAGCGATGACGGCCCTGGGGATCAGTGCACGGTTACAGTATGCGTTATTGGAGCCTCTCTCATCTACCTCATGCACGGTGCTGTTTGAAGGAGTGACAATCCCCAATGTGCAGTGGGATAGGTCGCTCCGTACTGGGGGTACCGAATCACCTATCGCGTTTACTATTGTCACTATTGCTATGTGGCGTGATGTGATTGCTCGCCTGGACCAGCGCGGTGTCGGAGTCGAGATGCCATGCCATGATGATCACTGCCGGTATGCACGATGGAATCATGCTCTCTGGGCTGACAATATTTTTCTGGCCGCCAAGTCAGCATCGGAGGCGCAGGTAGCAGCCGCTGCCTTCACTACTGCTCTCAGGGATTGGGGGATGGAGTGGAAGGAGGAGAGTTTAGAAATGATGGTGTGTGGTACTCAGTACACTGATACGGTCACGGTTCAGATTGGCTCGCGGATTGTACCTTTCAAGCATGTTGAGAGTTTGAATGTGCTGGGGTATCAGATTCCCAGAAGTTTCACTGCTATCCACACGGATGTGCAGGAGCGCGTCCAGCAGGCCCGAAGGGCATTCTTTGCGCAGGTGCAGTATTTTACGTGCAGGGCGCTGCCTCTGAAGAAGTTTCGTCGATATCAATCGACTGTGCAGAGCCGCCTTTTATATGCAGCAGAGGCCATCACGATTGACAGTGAGTGTGTGAGGGTTATCCATGCGTTCGAGGGTATGTGTCTTCTGAGAATGTCAGGGAGGAGGAAGCCAGGATATGTGGGGTGGGAGGTATGGCGGCCAGCTGCACTGACACGAGTCAGGACAATCTTCTGCGATGGGGGTTTCCCGTCGGCTGTGCAGATGCTGTGCTGGAAGAGCTGGGGCATGATGCGCTCCACGAGGCAATATTTACTATCTTGGAGGAGGACAGGACGGCAAGGACGGAGGTTGAGGTGGAGGGATCAACGACTCAACGTGCTAAACGTGTTCGCTTTGCGGATGGACGGGGGGAGGATGTACCTGCAGCGACTGTGATGGAGGTGGAGGGGAGGATTACGGATATGGAGAGGCGGCTGGAGGATCTTTGCTCGCAGGTCGCCTGTTCCATTGCCCGCTCACAGCCGATGCCCTCTGGAGAGGGAGCTGCCCACGCTCTCAGAGACGAGCCACTTGCCGTCTCAAGGGGAGGAGGGCCTTTCGAGACTCCCGACGTGCGCTTATGATGTACAATGTTGGCTGGGTCACGGCTCGCGACACAATAACAGAGGTTCTACGACAACACGGCAACAGGGCCTTATCTAGTTCGGGCAACGGCTTCGTGGAGGCCCTGTGTCTGTGGGCGGTCGGTCTTGGCAGTTCCCCTACATTCAGTTCTTTGGGGAAAAGTGGTGGGAGTCTGTACGGGGCGATTGGGTTCAGTTCTTGGAGGTATGGAAGCAACTCCTTACACAATACAACAAAACTAAGGTCTATGATTACTTTGTGGTGTCTTGGAAGGGCTCTCCTAATGGACCTCGAGGCTCCCCTGAGGCTCGAGAGAAGGCCGATACTGAGACGGTCGACACCGCGACCAACCCTCTGCACCCCAAGTATGACCCCAAAGAGTCCGCCAAGCTTGCAATACGTTATGCTATGATCCAGGAACGTGCGACTGTGTGGGATATATCGTCAGAGGGTTTTGCTGCTGAGTTCAAGGGCGACTCACTACTTATCTGCTCCTGGCTCCAGGGTAAATGGAGATGTGAGAATCGGGGCTACTGCAAGAGGACAGCTGCCATGATTGATTGTACCTTTGAGCTCGCTGCGTGTTTCAATCTGAGGCCTGCTGCCTTGGGACGTGAGATATGGAGACATGAATTCAGGGAGGACAATACACGAGCGGATGAATTGACGCATGAGGCCAGATGTGGCCGCACATTCTACAGAACTCATTGTTATCTATATCCATTCGAAACTTATCTCGTACCGTTCGCTATCAGGGGAGGCTTTGATGGCGGGGTTGACCAGCAAGGATCAGGATGTGGTTTCTGGCTTCAGATCGGCTTAATCAATACTCAGTGCAATCCAGTGAGATAGGCATCGCTTCCGCGAGAACCGTGGGCCCCTTCCCTGCTGGGCATGAGTTTGCTGTTTCTAGTGCCGTGCCCCTCGTTTGGAGGGATGTGGCCGAGGCCGCGTGGCTCCTCGAAGGAGCTACAGTCACAGAATGTGAATTGTCGGCAGCCGAAGCGCTGCTCAGCGCTGCCCGTGTGTTGCTGCGGGACCGGTCCTCGCCCAGCTGCACCCAGCTGGGAACGCGAGTCCAAACAAACAAACAAACCAGGTTGACGGTTTACCGCAGGCGCCCAGGTTAATTTTCCCGTCCCCGAAGGGTCTCAAGTTTTGAAATTTATTGGAGAAGTGGGATTGCCATTCCCTGCAGTAAGCTATGGCGCAGCTGCTGATAAATTGTTCATGTCTCTAGGGGCAGTATTACACACTTGGAAGAACCGATTTTCTATCGACCGCCAACAAATGCATTTTTTTGAGTTATGATAAGCTTTTGCGGTGATCAGGCAGCAAGGAAGGGAGGGGAGTGGGTTATGCCGCGTGTATGAATCGAATTATCAGGCTCGTAGGTGCATTTTTTGCACCTGTCGACGACTATGAGGGCCTCTCCATCTGGGTGGGGGTGACTCTGGATGCAACAGACCAACGCGGCTATTATTCTGCATCGGTTTCTGTGCGCAGTAGCTGCCCTGGACCTCGAAATAAGTGAAAACTGACAGTCTCTGTCGAGATGACTCGAGGGATACGAATGGTTCTGCGAACCCAGCTCGAGTAGCAGACCGAGCTCAGACCTCTGCATGCGACAGGCGAACGCGTCTGATATCTCTGAATCGGTTTCCATGAGTATCAGCCCTGTATCTGCCCGAGAGCCCGAGTTAAGTACAGAAACGGAGAGCGCCTCTCACTGGCTGTCAACCTGGTCACCGCCGGGAACCTCGTATCGTAGAGCGCCTTCCACCCGTGAGAGTGCTCGGAGTCGAAGCAGAGAGCTTCTGGAGGCATTCCTCGAAAAAGTAATCATTTTTTTTCCGCGTCGCGTGAAATGGTTTTGCCAAGTGTTTTGATAGTAAAAGTACGCCCACAGAAATCATATTACAGCAGCATTTCGTGGCCCCACAGGGAGCTCCACCGAAGGCCCCAGTGGTGCCGCCCGCATGCGCCACCCCCACCCAGCACAGCGTTTCGTGGCCCCACAGGGAGCTCCACGTTTCGTGGCCCCACAGGGAGCTCCACCGAAAGCGGCACCCGGAATGCGATATTCACAACTGCACATGGTTGGGTCCTTCGCCAGGATAGTTTATTTGTGGCCTTTCAACTCCTCGCTCACTCTTGTCTTTTACGTCCCCTTCCATGAAAACGCACCTCGCGCGCGCGAAATTCGAGATTGCCCCGCCGGCATGCCATCCATGTGTATCGCATGGAAGCTTTACGAGTTCCTGGCGGTAGCCAAGGTTGACGGTTTATCGTCAGCTCCCAGTTTTTTGAAGATAGTGAGAGGTTTGACATTTCGTTGTGAAAATTTCGATTATATCCCCTGCTGTCGATCATGGTGCGTTGCGTGGTGCAACTCTTGGGGCTGTGCCTGCAGCACAGCTCTCGAAAATCAGAAGCAACCGTCGGCCGTGGTGCATTTTTGCAGATGATAATGATTTCGTGAACTTAATTCAGGCAGGAAGCGCGTTACACAGCTCCAGTATGTTCTGCACCTGTAGTAGGGAATGGCGCGGGCCGTCGAATTCTCAGGTCCGTAGCTGTAGTATTACTACGAAATATTTGGCGGAACCAAGTTCGTATAGACACCCATTTTTTCGAGTTTGTAAGCTGATATGCAAGCAAACTTTCTCTTTGTATGATGAACGCTACTTCGCGTGTCAAGAGCGCTACGAGGGCCCCGTAGCAATTTTGGCTCAAGCCATTTTGGCTCAAGAGCTCTACGAGGGTTCCGGCTGTGAAAAAACAATAGGAATGGGCCATGGGCGTCGCGCAGTATGCTGTCCCAAGGTGTTGTTCTAGATCGTCAGATCGGCCGCGCACTTGGAGCCAGGAGGAGAATACGCCAAATAGAAGGCAGTTAATACAGACAGCGATACAGAGAGCGAGGGGGAAGAGGTCGTGTGTCGAGGTGGGCGGGACTCCCAGTCAGGGGGTCGAGGAGTGTGTGGAGAGGCCTGCGAAGGCCGCGCGGCAGGGGGAGCAGGAGTGCCCGATTGACACCCAGGAAAGTTTTATCAGTTGTGAGGGGGTGGCGTATGCTATATCGCGGACTGCCATGTTGCATGGTCTGGGTGAATGGACGTTCATCGGGATTGCCTTATCGCGTCTGAGAAACATTGGAGGAGAGGAGCACAGATCACACGGTGCACGTACAGTAGCGTGAGCCACGGATTCGTGCCGTGGGATTCCTGGTTTACACAAGTGGGTGGACCATATTGGCGGCACCATCTCAAGTGGTCTTTTCAAGGTGACAAGGATTTCGTGACGACCTGTCTATTGAAGTGTAAGTTGCGTCACATTTTGGACATTCATCTTTCCTGAGGAAAGGCAGGGCAGAGGTGGAGATGAGGAAGAGGAGGAGGAGACTCATATCAACACTAAGGGGGGGGAGAGACAAGCCAAACGCCTCGCAGCAATTCTGGAGAACGAAACCGTGTTTGAATATAGGGATGGGGTGGCGGTGGAGCTTAAAGGAGACTCGCTGGCGGCAGTAAGCTGGATGAGGGGAATATGGGACGTACAAAACGTGGGGTGCCATCAAAGGGTGGCTCAGATCATTGATTATCTGGACAATGCATGTGAGAAACATGGTTGTAAAGCACCTGCATATGGCAGGAGCATATGGAAACATTTCTATCGAGAAGGCAACAAGCGAGCTGATGGATTGACGTGGGAGATGCGTGGCAAACCAGACATTTTGAAAAAAACATGTGGAACGGCAGAATCTGAGTATTGAAGGTGAGACACTCATCGCGGTCCGTGGTTCGTTCGACGGCGGCGTTGGCTATATCGGTGCTGGTGGAGGGTGGTGGCTGGATGGAGAATTTGGGATGTCCAGTGACAGGGAGAAGGCCAAAAGGGGTGGCAGTTCGTGGAGGTCACGGTACCGACCGATTGCGGGGGAGGCGTTTGGCCTGGGCCCGCGATCGTCTGTGACAGAGTGCGAGCTTGCAGCGGCGGCCAGGCTCGCGATCATGGCCTGTGCAATTCTTCAGTTCATTGCGGCTGGCTAATATTATCTTGTTCTTTTGTGCTGCACATGCTTGGCACCAAAGCCAGCCTGGCTCGGTATTCTCGGGTAACCTCCATTTTGATCCTCGTTTGGGGGATCTACTTTTTCGGCCTCGTTTGGAGCGCCACTTTCATGCTTCACTCAAGCCTTGGTGTTCGATTTCGACATGCCTAGGCCACACTGGCCTGGCACGTGTCATTCTAGATGCCTCAGCCACCCTGGCTCGGCAGTCTCGTCGCACTGTGTTCCGTTTCTGACTTGATATGGCGGGCCTGTGTGTCGCCCATTCTTCTTTTCGGCTTCGTTTGGAGTGCCAAGTACTGCTGTCGTTCACGGGCTTGTGTTGGTTCGACATGCCTAAGCCACCCTGGCTCGGCATTTCTCATCTCAGATGCCTCGGCCACCCTGGCGCGGCAGTCTCGTTGTGCGGTCTGTTACTTCGAACTTGATATATATTGCTGGGCTGTGTGTCGCCCTTCTTCTTTTCGGACTCGTTTGGAGTGCCGCTTGATGGAGTGTTGCTCAGACTTGTTGTCGCACGCTGTGTATTCGGGTTCCTCAGCCACCCTGGCTCGGCACGTTTTGCACGGTTCTTTGTTCGGCCTCGTTTGGAGTGTCTGACGTTGCGTGATCACGTGACGGGGCCCCTGTTAGTGGGGCCGTGCAGGCGAGTGTCTGAAGATGGAAGCGGGGCGGTCTTGCCGCTGCGATCCGTATCTATCTCGAGTGTTTTCTCTTTCTTTTTTTGCCTCAATGTGGGTCCTTACCCGCGTCCTTGTTTTATATTCTTGTACAGCTCAACGAGTGTCGCAGTTTTTCTTGGCTTATTGCGCGCCCGCTCGCTGCCCCATGAGGCTTAATTAGCGAGACCGCACACCGCAAGCCGCAAAAAACTTGGTGGAGCCCAGATTACCTCCTGCTCAGCCAGGCCTCAGCGCTGGGGTCCCCCCTCGTCTCGAGCTGCATTGGGCAGAAAGGAGTCTTTGGTTCCACATGCTGTACGCGGTGACTTCGCTGATTGTACACACTGGTGTTGTGGGCCCCCATTAGTTTCGATGGTGTGGCCTCATGTGATGTACTCTGCTCAATTCATGCAATTTTTATGATTGTTTAGGTAAGCCCTCGACATCGTGGAATCGAGAAATGAGACGTCTGAGACTTGTGGCGTACCGTCAAGTTGCGATTGACTTCTCTCACTTTGACCGCCCTGCGCCGGTCGTCGTTGTAAGCACTAAACATAATGCGGCCTGTCCACAGGAGGGTTTGCACGATATTGCTTCTGTTCGTTCTTTTTTCATGGCCGGTGATATTTCGCATGATGTGGCTGTGCACGATGATGCCGAGGAGGTGGTTGAGGAGACTGTTGTGCATGATAGTTCGCAGGATAGCTCGCAGGATAGAGGCGTTCAGGAGACTGCTTCACAGGATATTCTTTCGCTTGATCTCTGCGGTGAGTTACTGGCAGGTGATGGCAGGTCTGGGCAGGATGCTGTCCTTGGGGCCCCAGGATGTTGATCATGAGGCTTCTGGTAATCAGAGGTCCAGTGTATTCGCTTCCGTTTTGCTATCTTCCCACACGTGTGCTGACCAGAGCTCTTTATCTAGGCGTGTCCTGTTTGATGATCGGTCTTCAGTGGTTAGCTATGAGATACCCCTTTAAGGCTGAGACCCATATCGAGGCGGAGACCCATCGAGGGTTCGCATGTTATTGCTCCTGATCGTTTTCCTTTTGCGGCCGCGGGTCCTGCTTTTCGTGATGTGACTCCGTTTGATAGTTCGCCTGGGGTAGCATTGCACAATGACGTTGAGGAGACCGTGTTGCATGATTTTGTTACGTGTTATGCTTCGGTTCATTCTTCTTTTGTGGCCGCTGGTACTTCGCGCGATATGTCTTCGTGTGATGTTCTGTCGTTTGACATTTCGTCTGACATTGCTCTGCGTAAGGACGTTGACGAGACCGTGTCGCATGATATTGTTTCGTGTGATGCTGCTGGTGGTTCATCGGTTTCAGCAGGTATTCTTTCATAATGGGAGAAGATGTGGATGCATCAGACTGAGGCGGTCTTAGCAGCGATGATGCGGTGGAAGTCCAATATAGAGGATGCTGTGAGTGCAGAAGGCTCTCGCGACGGTCGAGAGCATGTTAGTGGAAGTTCACAAGAGGCAGGATGCTCAGGATACCGTCTAATTTATGCAAGTCTGTGATTTTTCAGGTAAGCGTTCATAATGTGAATCTGTGCGATTGTGTTTAGGTTTTTTGTCTGATTAAGAAGAGTTCGCAATATTAGGTGCGAGTATCAACGACGGAAAGCAACGCTCGCCGCGGCTTGCTTGCGCTCAAAGAAGTTCACTTGTTTGCCTCAAAGAAGGTCCTTGTCCGCGTTCTTGTCCTGTACTCTCGTGCAGCTCTTGCCTGACGTTATCCTTGATATGGTGTCTTCGGCACTTTAATCGCCGTGCCTAAGCCACCTGGGCTCGGCATTCTCGATACTTGATGTCTCAGCCTTAAGCTAGGCAGTCACGGTATTCCAGTTCGGACTCTTGGACTCTTTTGGAGTGCCCTACTTCCTTTTGTATTCGGATGCCTCAGCCACCCTGGCTCGGCACGTTCGGTACTACTGCTCACTTTTCGGCCTCGTTTGGGGTGCTTGAGTTTGCGTGACTGCGTGACGGGGCCCCTGTTAGTGGGGCCGCGCAGGCGTGTGTCTGGAGGTGGGTCGGGGCCGTCTTGCCGCTGCGATCCGTCTTTCTGGCGCGTCTTCTTTCGGTGATGCCTGCGCCTACTGGCTCGGCAGGCCCATGATGCAGATGCCTCGGCCATCCTGGTTCGGCAGTTTTGATTTTTTTCTTTTGGGCTCATCTTGGTCCCGCTCGCTGCCTCATGAAGGCCTGGCCGCGAGACCGCAAGCCGCAAACCGCAAAAACCTGGTTGTTGGTTTGCCGCCAGCTCCCAGTTATTATTGTTATGTGTTGAATTCGAGCTGCAGGCTAGAAACGGAGCTCTGATATACACCAATCGAATGGACATGCTGGGAAGCGCAAGCTGAAAGCACATAGGTGACTGAGATCGTTCTGTTACCAGAACTGCGACTAAACAAAGTTTACGCCCTCTCGATTTTTTAGATATGCGGTGTTGTTTTCCGTTACTTTTCGAGATGATCGCAAATTTCTTTTTCTATTGGAGCTGCAGGCTGGCCGTGGTACTAAGAAGCACTTTCTGAAAACAGAGAGTCATCAGGCGCATCCGCCTACGGTATCGAGAGGTCTCAATTAGGCTTGCAAACATAGCTGCAACTGGACAACGCACTGTAAATATTTTACGCCAGCTTCCAGTTGGCCCACTCGGCCCAGGTGGACAATGTGTGAAGTGTTGAGTCGTTTGGACGAACATTGTGAGAGATTTGGCCGTTCGTTTTGAGAACGAGTATTTTTCTTACGTGTAGTGGGTTATGCTGCGTCGGCCAGTGAAACTCTGAGGTCCGTAGCTGCAGTAGTGCTATCAAATGACGTAGGGCAACGAATTTTGCAGAAAACTCGAAAACATATTCTGCGAGGTTTCAAGCTGATACTCGGGGAAGCCTTCTCCTCCCAATCTGACCACGAACTCGCGTGTCAAGAGCTCTGCGAGGGTCCCGGCGGTTACCTGGTTGGCGGTTTACCGCCGGCTCCCAGTTGGCCAACCCGGCCAGGTTGGACAATGTGGGGACTTTTGGTAGGTTTTTGTAAGATTGTGAGAGATTTGACAGTTTGTTTTGAGAACCAATATTTCTGTAACGTGTAACAGGTCAAGTTCTCAGGTCGTTGCTGAAATACTATTATTGAAAGACGTAGGGGCGCCGACTTTGTAGAAAAATCCCAAAAGTACATTATGCGAGTTTTGATGCTGATATTCGAAGAAGCTGTCTCCTCGTAATCTGAGCACTAATTTGCGTTCAAGAGTTCTACGAGAGTCCCTGCGGTAACCTGGTTGACTGTTTACCGCCGGCCCCCAGTTGCCATGAACGCGCCATGATCGATTGCAGGGAATCAAAATATAGATTATGGTACTGAATTTTCAAATTTCTCAATGTTCGAAAACCGCCCCCAGGTCACCGCGTTGTCCGCCTTGGCCAGGTGGGCCAACTAGCTCCGCCCTGCGCCGGAACTGGGAGCCGGCGGTAAACCGTCAACCAGGTTGCCGCCGGGACCTTCGTAGAGCTCAAACTCACAATTTTGCTTTTTGGGTGTTACGAAGTCGGTTCCGCCAAGTGTTTTGGTAGTAATACTGCAGCTACAGACCTGAGAATTCGACAGACAGGTGCGGCATAACCCACTACAGGTGCGAGAATATTGGTTGTCCAAACAAATCTTTTAAATCTCTGACCATCTCCCCAAAAACGACCCGAGGTCACCACATTGTCCGCCGGGGTCGGTCAACTAGCTCCACCCTGCGCTGGAATTCCTCTGGCTCATCGATGCCGAAGAGCTCCACGAGGTATTCCTCTAGCTCATCGATGCCGAAGAGCTCTACCTGGTACTGGGAGCCGGCTTTAAACCGTCAACCAGGTTACTGCCGGGACCCTCGTCGAGCTCCTAACGCTCGAATGATTGCTCAGTTTGCGAGGAGAAAGCTTCCTTGAATATAAGCTGGAAAAATCACGAAGTCGGTTCCTCCACGTAGTTTGACAGTAATATTGCAGCTACGAGCCTGAGAATTTTACAGACAGACGTGGCATAACTCATTGCACGTGCAGGAAATACTTGTTCTCAAAACGAATTCTCAAATCTCTCACAGTCTTCAAAAAACCGACCCCAGGTCATCACATTGTCCGCCCGGGCCGGGTGGGCCAACTAGCTCCAGCCCGCGCCGGAATTCCTCTAGCTCATCTGTGCCGATGAGCTCTATGAGGTGCTAGCTCCACCCCGCGTCGGAATTCCTCTAGCTCATCGATGCCGAAGAGCTCTACGATATTTTTTCAAGAGTTTTATAGGAAGTCGATTCCACCAAGTGTCTTGATAGTAATACCGCAGGTGCCGACCTTATAATTTCACTGCCAGACGCAGCATAACCCACTACAGGTGCCAAAAATATTGCTTCTCAACCTGCTCGAGTGAAATTCAGAAGAGAGCTATCATACACAACTCTGCGCACATGTACTGGGAGCCGGCGGTAAACCGTCAACCAGGTTGCCGCCGGGGCTTTCGTAGAGCTCTTTCCGCGCGTAGCTCTGGTCGGAACGCAAGAAGGAAGTTCTCTTGAGCATCAGCTTGAAAACTCGAAAGTACATGTTTTTGCTGTCATTCGAAGTCGGTTCCCCTCTGTCTTTTGATAATCGTATTGCAGCTACGAACCTGAGAATTTCACGGACAGACGCCACATAATTCATTGCACGTGAGGAACATACTGGTTCTCAACACAGATTTTGAATGTCTCAGAATCTTCCAAAAACCGACCCCCGGTTTCCACGCCGTCCGCCCGGGCTGGGTGGGCCGACTAGCTCCACCCCGCGCCGGAATTTCTCTTGCTCATCGATGCCGAAGAGCTCTGCGAGGTATTCGGGTGTTCTAGGAATATATCCTGACATACCTCGTACCACAATCTCCCGACCATGCAGATTGATGCTTCTCATCGTGATGAATCCATCGGTGCAAATCAGAGCTGTGTAGCTTGCTTCTTGCTTGAGTTAAGTTCAAGAAACCGTTATCATTTGGAAAAATGCACCCCGACGGCCGACGGTTCCTCTTAATTTTCGAGAGCCAGCTGTACGTGGATCGCTTGGCAGGCGCGCGCGTGGGGCATGTCCGCGCGCGCGTGCCCTCGCTGCGCAGGCGTTTGTCGCAGGTGCGCGCGCGGCCCGACGGGGGCGAGCGCGCGCCGCGACGCCGCGCAGGCGACCGCGTTTATCTGCAGGACGGGCAGGCCCGCTGCAGTCTTGTTTCTCCCTCCTACCCACACCTGGCGCGCTGTGCTGCGCGTCCTGGGTGCGACGGTCAGTTGCGTCCAGGGTTGTCGTGCCCGCGCGCTGCTCCCTCGCCGCGCGCCGCGGTGTTTTCGTCTACCACGCATGCGGCGCCGTGCCGCGGTGGACCCAGCCCAGTTGGGCTTTGCCCAGATGCGGCGCTCGCGAGGGGGCGCGTCGCACCCATCGAAAGGGGCGTGACGCGCCTGGACGCTTGTCACCGCCAGGATTGTGATGATAATGGCGATGTTGATGCTAATAATGGCAATCATACTGATGATGCTAATAATGATGATGATGTTTATGACCATGATGATGATAATGATATTGACGATGATGATGACACTGAGGATTTGATGATTTTGATCAGGATGCTGATGCTGGTAGGGTAGTTGTGGTAGTGGAGGCGGTGATGATGATGACGACGACCATGATGATGACGACGACCATGATGATGATGATGGGGGTGGTGATGATGGTGTTGATGGTGATGAAGTTCATGGGGGCGGCGACGACGAGGAATGTGATGATGATGCTGATGATGATGCTGGTGATGATGTTGCTGACCATGATGAGGCCGAGGATGGTGATGATGGTGGTGGTGGTGGTAGTGGTGGTGGTGATGATGATGATGAGGAGGAGGGGAAAAAAAGGATGAGGAGGAGGAGGGGGAAGAGGAGGAGGAGGAGGAGAGGGAGGAGAACGCCGACGACGATGACGTGGAGGAAAAACTATTACATCTATCAGCTTTCGTCTCCAATTTCGCAGGGGCCACATGGACCTCATTCGGTCCGTCTTTGGTTTTCTGTTTTGAGCTAGTCGTTCTTATGGCCTCTTGGGCCGTCTTGAGGCCCTCTTGGGCCTTTTTTGGGCTTTCTTGGGCCTTGGTGGGGGGGTGTCTTTGGGCCGTGCAAAGGGGTTCGCTTAGGCCGTCTTGTGTCGCCCTGGGGGCCCTTCCGGGCCAGCTTGGAGCCCTCCTGGGTCCGTCTGGGTCTCTCCAGAGACCCTCTTGGGCTGTCATGAGGCCATTTTCGAGGCCTCTTAAGGCCGGCTTGCGCCGTCGTGGGGCCATCTTGGAGGCCCCTCGGGCCGTCTTGAGCCGACGGAGGGTCGAAAGTTGAGAATGTGGACATCTTTCAAACATCGAGGGTGGAAACCAGTGATTTGGGCCTCTTCCTGGAAGCGACCGTGGAGCCTTCTTGGGCCGTCTCGTAAGCCTCGTGGGCAGTCTGGAGGCCATCTTGGGCCGTCGTGAGGCCATGTTGGGCTGTCTTGAGGCCATCTTCGGCCATCTTGTAGCTTTCTGGGGCCTTTTGGCATCATCATCGTCAACGCCACCATCATCACCATCATTGGGAAACTGGGGAGAGGATCGTATTATGAGCGACCAAAGAAATAGGAGAACTTGCATCCCGATTTCGTCGCGTGCGTCACTGGCAATCGCCACCATCACCATCATCATGACCACCATCATCACCATCATCACCTTCGTGCTCATCATCGCCGTCATTACCATCATCATCATCATTATCATCATCATCTTTATCATCAGCATCATTATCATCACCCTCTTCGTCCGCATCGTTCCCATGATTATTATTACCAGTATGATCATCATCACCTCCATCATCATCATTATCATCCTTATCATCATCATCACGGTAATCGCCGTCAACATCATCATAATCATGAGGATTACGATGGCGAGACTAGAGAGCACTCCGAAACTGCAAGCATGCAGGGTCGAAAAGTACTCCAGACCTGCATGCATGCAGGCTTGACTTAGTTCGAGTCGGGTTCAAGTCGATTCAATTTGCTCGTCATCTACCGGAAACGTACGTCTCTGACAGAGGGGGAAACAAGCGGACGTGCTTTGGCCTCCTTGAACTCAGTCGCAATTTCATTTTCGAGAGATGGCCAGACGCCTCAGCTGCGAAGATGAGCACACATAGAGGAGCAATTGTTCTTGTGATATTGGATCTACCTCGATACCTTGTCTTTTTGCTGCGTCGGGTATTCCGTCATGCGCACCATTGCAGCTTTATTGTATGGTTCTGCCGTGCTTGGGATCATGTTTCCATCATTGGGGCATCGTGGGCTGTCTTGAACGAGTTTGACGGCCACCATGAGCTTTGAAGGCCCTTTTACCCATACTGGGCCATCCTGGACGATTTAATTAGGCGCCAAGAGTCCACGACGTGTTTTCCAGCGTGCCCGACCATCGGGATGGGGGGGGGCCAGATTCAAGGATAGAGGTTTGTTTTCTGTTGTTTTCGGGGTTTCGCCGTTCGGGGTTTTACCGCGTCTGTTTGTTTTATGTAGGATCCCTGGGACCTCGTCCGGCCCTAGAGCGCTTCGCCAACGCACGGTCGGCGCAGCGTGCGCATCCACTCATCATGTTGCCATGGACGGAGTGTCCTCGTTCCCATTGCTGGCACCGTTGCCGCCGGATCCACCGTTGGAGAGCCTGCCGCCGTCTGAACGGCCCTCCTCGGGCCGACACGCACGGCCCACATTGCCGTGTTTTCGCCGAGAAGTCTTCCGAGGCTTCTCACAGCGCTGCACCCCTTGCGCTGCGAGCTGGCTCCCGGCGCGTAGCCTCCCACCGCGAGCAATAGCCGCAACGACTTCGCCCCAGTCGACGTCGCGTGGAGAGCCCCAGGCGCCGCTGGCGATGACGATCCTTCGAGGATCTGCGCCGCCCAGGCCGTGGTGCAAGTTCACGCTGTCCGTGTTCGTCTCGCGTCGGCGTCGGGCCCAGACGCGTCGAGCACGTGTCCTCACCTTGCACTTCCGAGCGGCAGGGTGTCCATTTGGTCGTTGCACCACGCCGTGTGCGTCCGCGCGGTCTTCTGTCTTCGCGGCATCTCGCGCGCCTTCGTGCGCCACAGCGGGCTCGCGGCTTCCCGCCGCGTGCGCGACCTGGGCCCCGTTCGCCGTCGGCGCCGTCCGCGCGACCAACCACGCTCCCATCTCGCGACAGCGATCCCGCGCGATCTGTGACTCTCAGTCTTTGACAGGACTTCATCGTCGCAGTGCCAGGTCCGCGGCGCCGTGCTGTCGGCGCGTCGGGTGCACGCGCGCGAGAGGCCTGGGTTCCTGTGTCGCCCGCTGGCGATTGCGAGGGTTCGCCCCCGCAGCGCACGCCAAAAGGGCACACGCTGGGCAAAGCCTAAAAGGGCTTTCGTCTGCCCCATTCCTCCCCCTGACTCTCTTCTTCTCGTTTCTTCTATCATCGACGTAAGTGCCCCGACCCCCATGACGCCCTTCGCAGTCCTGGATGGCTCACTCGGGCCGCGGGGGGGATAGGGGGCGGGTCAATTAGGGCTTTTGCATCCCAAACCGCTTGTCACCTCGTCGCCACCGAGTGCGGGGGGGCTGCACCGTTCCATCGGATAGGCATCCCCCTCCCCAGAAGCTCTCGAACCCATCCTTCTCCCCTCTCCGTCCTCCCCCTCCGCCCCTCCTTTTTCCCTCCTTGCATCCCAGCGCCTTCGGCATTCCCGCGCAAATAGACCCGGTTACGCCCGGCTGTCACTCGTGCCACTCTCTTACCGCCTAGGCGGTCGCGGGCAAGCAAGCAAGCAAGACGTCATACACTCCGGGTGCGTCGGACACAAGATGGGAAAAATCTGCAGTAGCTACAATGCAAACGGGCTAGGGTGCGCTACGTGGACAGCTTTGCTGCGCGGACAAATTGCGGCCAGGAAGCTTCGCTAGTCAGGATGGTGGTCAAATTGGCCATGTCGCCTGCTGTGTTGCAGGCAGCACGTAGCACTTGGGATGTCCAGTCCGCGCGCGGTCTGCCAGCTTTCTTAACGTACCTATCTGAAGCTGGCCGGAAAGATCCAGATCAGAAAGTGGTCTCTCTTAGGGGGCTCCCTTCCGGCGACCTGTCGGCTTCCCCTAGCAGGAGGAGCTGTTGTCGAGCTATTGTTTCTGATAAAAAGGGGTTGCACTGTAGTGTCTGCGACGATTGCATTGCTCACTCTTGAAATATACGCAGGCGCGATCCCTCAGATCGCGCGGAGGCACCGGCAATGAACACCATCCAAACGTCTCCAGCCAGCAGTATTCATCTACAAAGTTGATAATCCATGCGTCAATTTGCCAAGACTCACCGTTTTGTATACCTCGATTTTTCGACGCCTGCTAAGACTTGAATGCCGCCATATTTTTGAGAAAGCTTTATATTCGCGTCCACGGTTCCAGAATGTAAAGCTCCCAAATAAATCATATTTTCTCGCGCAGGTATGATACCCAGCGTGTCTTGAACATTTCGTTCGCATCTGATTTGGAGTAATTGGAACTTGTCCAGGTGCAGCTCCACAACGTAACATCTGCCAGCATGCTGTATGGCGTCAAGTAATTGTTCCACGCCCCCCTTGGTCCTTCCCAGTATCAGCGTGTCGTCCGCGTAGAGCAAGACTGACAGCGAGCCACGTTCTCATGGTTGGCGGTGTTCACGTCCTCAATGATGACTGTCATTGTCATGACGAAGAGGAGCGGTGACAAGGGGCATCCTTGCGATATGCCAGACAAGTGGGGCCTCGAAGACGAAGTCACCCCTCAACCTCGCACTTCGAAGCACCTGTCTGTGTATATTGAGCTTATGACTTCCACCATGTGCTCTGGCAAGCCGAACCACCGCAACCCCCGCAGCATAGCGGAAGGGTTGATGGATTCAAACGCTTTTCTCGCATCCAGGGCCATTGTGAACAAATTACCTCTCCATGTTCCAAGCTCGAGGTCGATTCGCCTTGTCTCCACCAGGCGCAGGTGCAGTAATGACGCAAATTTTTTATCCAAGGTTCGTCGGTAATTTGCCCAATCGTCTGTTATTCTTTTCTTATGTAAAGTTGGCACACTCGCTTTGCGTCTTTCTTGTGGTATTCTCCGGCCCTGCCAGCAGTGGTGAAGAAAATCCAGCTTTCGGGCTAGCGTGGCCGCAGAGATGCACCAGTCAACACCAAGCACTGGTCGCAATCGCCGCCGCATGGGTTTTGCAAAACAAGTTGCGGGTGGGTGGGTGGGGTGATTGCGCGAACAGTGGAGTGGATAACTCACTGCGAGCATTTTAATTGCACCACACATATTGCACCACATATGCGACACCACATAGCTCGCATCACATCGGTTACACCAGATATTTGGCACCGCATAGTCTGCACCATGTAGTACGCATCCAGAGTGCAATAAAGGAGGTTTTGGGGCCCACGTTAGCAAACATGACTGTACTGACTACAATCATTTGGAGCGTGTTTTGTCGACTGCGCTCGCCTCGCGCGTGCTTGAGGCTAGCTTTGCCGTCCTTCATTGCTTCATTTTTCATCTTTGGACCACGTCTTGCGAAACACTATTTTCGGCTTTTGCTGCGTCCGCTGCCATTGCAGACCAGGCCAGGGTCGCGGTGCCATGGTTCCAGTGTTCGTCCAGAGTGCCGCAGGTGATGCTGACGTCCTCAAATTGGAGGTAGCAGGCACGAGCAATGTGCTGGACCTCAAGCGTCACATCGCGAAGAGCCGCTGGGAGGCTCGGCATGGGAACGTGGTCGGGGGTCAGCTTCGGGACGAGAGGTCGATCTTCCATCAAGTGTATCCGGGAATCGGTCTGGTCGGCCTCGTCGCTGTCGGCGTTACGTCCTTCGGTCAATCGGTTCAGTTTGTTTTGCGAGTGTGTGTGTGTGTGTGTGTGTGTGCGTGTGTGCGTGTGTGTGTGTGTGTGTTTGTGCGTGCGTGCGTGCGTGCGTGTGTGTGTGTGTGTGTGTATCTGTGTGTGCTGGTGTGGCGAGTCTTTCCCACGGTCTTGCGTGTTCCTTCCCTGCCATCCACGCCAGTATGGCCAATGCCAGTAGGCTGCATCCTAAGCGATGCTGAGGGCCTGGCCGCCGCGCGCGTTTCGCTGACTTCTTCACTTTCTTCGCCTCGTCGCTGCGCGCGAGGGCGCGATCGCCAAACAACAAGTGTGTGTGTGTGTGGCTTCTGCTCTCCACCCATCGTGTAATGCGTTTCTGCTGCTGCCTGTTCCTTCCTGTTCTGCCCCTGTGCTGCTGCCTGCTCTGCACTGCCCGGGTCATGCCTCTTCTCCTCCTCCCTGCCGCTTGCCGTTGCAACCGGGTCGACTGCGCCACGCTTCTTGGCCTCGGCCCGTCATTTTTTTCCCCCTGTCGTGCCCCTCTCTTCCCCCTTCCCGCGTCCCCCTCGCGACTTTCCCCTCGCGAGTGTTGCCCTTTCTGTTTCCCTTCTATGGGCGGATCTGGCTCTTCCAGGCCGCGTGAGCTGACCCGGACCGCGCGCGACTCTCCGCTTGACTTGCCCTACGCCGCTCCGCCGCTCGCGTGGTCGCGACGTCACAAAGTGTGTGTGTGGCTGTGGCTGACACGTTGCACGGTGTGTGCACTGTGTCTTCGACAATGTTCGACCGCAGTCAACGTTTCCATCTGCTGCTCGCGCCTCAGGACCCTTCGTGCCGCCAACTTCAAGTGTGTGTGTGTATACATTTGTGTATGTATATACGTGTGTTTGGGGGCATCGGCCAGAGAAAGAGAGAGAGAGAAAGGGAGGTATCAGTCGGTATATCTATACACATATAGTTACCCACATAATTCATAGTTCCCGTGAAAGACGATGATGTTGGTGGTGATGATGACGGGGAGGAAACTGATGTATATGATGATGCTGATGCTGATGGTGATGCAGCATCAGCACGCTGGCTATTTCGATGATGATGCTGGTGGTGGTGGTCATGGTGATGATGATGGCGATGATGCTGCTGATGATGATTATGATTATGATGATGATGCTGCTGCTGTTGATGATGACGCTGATGATGATGGTGGTGATGATGATGAGTCTGGTGATAGTGATGGTGATGAGTCTGGCGATAGTGATGGTGCTGGTGATGGTGATGAAGATGATTGGGAGGAGGAGGAGGAGGAGGAGGAGGAGAAGGAGGAGGAGGAGGAGGAGGGGGAGGAACAGGAGGAGGTGGAGGAGCAGAAACAGGAGGAACAGGAAGAGGAGGATCCGCATGCAGGAAGGGAAACAGGGTGATGATGAGGAAAAGGTGAATATTGATGAAGGAAGGGGTTGAAGAGGAGGAGGAGGAGGAGAAGGAGGAGGAGGAGGGGAAGGAAGAGGGCCAGAGTAACACCAGTATGCATCATTCGATGCTGCAATTTATTTTCCAGTCCCAACTTTCATCCTCACAAGTCCGTGCGAGTCTTGCGTGCCACTGGGCGCCCCCCCATGATCGACGAAAGGGTAGCCAGTCGGTGTGTCAGTCAGACGTGGGCGCCTGTTGTAAAGGCTCCCCCTCCACTTGAAGGACACCCATGTTGGCCCCGTTCTGATAAGCACGTACCCTCCGTCCGTCCCACGGTTGCAGGATGTCACAGTCGTGGACGCATGCTCTGCGGAAGTCCCCACGCGGAAGCCCTCCAGGGAGGCCCACGGGCAGCCTCGTTTTGGAGAAAAACATGCCTTGCATCCGTCTGGGCGCTGCAGGGTGTCAGCGTCGTGGACGCATGCTTCGCGGACGTCTAGCGCGAGAGCCTCGTTTCGCAAAAAGAACCGCCCTCCATCAGTGTTAGCCATTGCACGATATGCAACGCCAGGTCGCAGAGGTCGACAAAGG
>CAUYUJ010020858.1:75000-83303 GCA_963575745.1 Prorocentrum cordatum
CAGAAGGCCCGGGGACTTCCGAGTGAGCAGAGGCCTTGTCCTTCTTACTCACCCCCAGGCGCGCCGCCGACGACTGGCTCTTGAGGCCTCGAGGTGGCCTCAAGAGGGCTCAGAAAACTTCTCGGGAGGCCCGTGCCTCCTCGCTTCTCCCCCCCCTGGCGCGCCGCCCCACGCTTGCAGCTGCGCACGTGGGCGCGTCTGTGTCCCCCGACAGGCGTTCCGCATCTCGTCATCTGATGTGTCGTGCGACCGTCTGCGCGCGCGTGTTCGCTCTCTCCAGGTGCGTGCCTGGTTCGACGCAGTATCAGGGCGGCGGGGGAGCGGGCGACGCCTTTGCTGTGCGGACGGGGTGCGAACTCCCGTGCTTCGCAGCCGCAGCTGCGGCCTCCTTGGCTTCGCAGCTGGTATCGGGCCCCTGTGCGACAGAGCTTGGGGTTCATGTTGCCGTTTTTCTCGGTTTGCGCTTGCTGTCCAGGCCTTCGCAGGGCCGCATGTGTGTCGTATGAGCAGAGTGGTGCCAGGTAGCTCTCGGTCTTCGACCAGTCGTCTCAGACAGAAGCCCTCGCGTCTCGAGCCTGCTGCTTGTTCTTGCGGCCTGTCGCGCTCTCCCGCGCTCCAGCCGTGATCGCTGCGCTGCGACCGTGCCCTGCAGATGGGATGCCGCGGCCCCTGCCACCACAGCCGCAACCTATTGTCTCCCCAGGCGGCCCACGACCGAGGGGCGCGGGGCACCACATCGGCGCACGGCAGCCTCCATGTGCAGCAGGGGCCCTCCGGTCCTCGCCTCGCCCGCGGGGGGTGCACGGCGACCGCCCCGCGCGCGCCAGCCGAGGCAGAGCGCCGGGCCGCGGTCCCGCTCGGCGCTGCAGGGCTCCGCCCTGTGGCCGGGCCTCCGCTTCCTGGCCAAGGCGTGGGTTCCTTGGCGCTCGGCGGACTGCGGCAGTTAGAGTAGGGCGAGTTGAGACAACGTCTTTTTTTGGGGGGGGGCTTGTTTGTTAGTTGGCTAGTTCATTGGTTGGTTGGTTGGTTGGTTGGTTGGTTGGTTGGTTGGTTGGTTGGTTGGTTGGTTGGTTGGTTGGTGTGTTCCCCTTCTCATCTCGCACTCCCTCCTCCCCGTCCTGCGTAAGCGGGTCAGGCAGTGCCGTGCGCGCCCAGGCCCTTGATATGCCCTGGCCGCAGGCAGGCCTGCCCCCAGCTGAGTTCCGAGCGGCCGCTCTGGCGCCGACTTCTGAACGGGCGCCCCCCAGGCCCAGCGCTCCCCCTTGCGAGGGCGAGGCCGCCCGCGCAGGCCGCCACAGCAGAGTCCCGCCGCCAGCCGCTGTCGCCCACCGCCGGGGGGCCCACTCCGTCGCCAGGGCTGGGCGACGTTCCGGGGACCCTGCTGCCTGCGGGCCCAGCGAGTGGTGTCGGTCCTGCGCGGTTCCTGCGTGCAACTGCTGCGCCCGCTGCGTCGAGGCCCCCCCTTTAGTCGCGACGCTCGCCGGGACGTTCTTGAGTTGTGCTTCCCGGTGTCCTTGCACCAGAGGTTCCAGGGGGGCGGCGGGGGCAGGGGGAGGCGCGTTACTGGCGCGGCAGCGCGGCCTTGCAGCGCTCGCAAGAGTGTTCGCTGGCTCGATTTGGTGCAGACGTAGCTCCCCGTGGTGATCTCTGGCGGTCTTTGCGGTGAGCGAGGGGTTGCCAGGGGGAGGCGTCTCCCAGGCGTGGCGGCGTCCTGGTTGCGCGGTCGGGGCAGCGCCCACTTGTCTGTTCGAGCTTTTATGCCTGGTCTGCCTGCGCTCGCTTCGTTGTTCCTTCCTGGCCACGCTCAGAGCGCGGTTTGGCGGCGCGGCCCAGAATCAGCCAGCAGGTTGAATCTGGTAACTTTTGCGTTTTCTTTTCTGGCTGTTCGTCGCAGGTGTCTGCTGCAAGCGACGACGGAGAGTGTGTAAAGTTGCTGGGCCGCGTGTTCGCACGTGTCACGGCCACCACGGGGAAGTTATCGAATGACTGCCCTCCGTTTCCTTTTGGCGTATAAGGCTCACACTGAGTCCCGCGCCGGGCGCCCGCCGCCCGGCCCCGGGCACGCCGCCCCTCACAGCTGGCGCCACCAGCAGCGCCGAAGGAGAGTATGGACGCCGTCAGGTAAGCAGCGACGGGGTTTTCGAATGGCAGGTGGGGTCAGCGGAGGCGCTCGGCTGCCGGGGCGATTCCGCCCTGCGGGCAAGTGGCGTTTCCAGACGCTCTCTCGCGGGGTTTCTCGGAGGTGGCCGCGGTGGAAACGACAGCGCCTGCGCGCTTCTGCGGACAGATGCACCTGCGGGCGTGTGTATTTTCGACGAGGTCTTGAGCGGCCGGCCTGTCAGCCGCGAGGGGGTTTCTGGTAGTCGGCTGCGGGAGTGCGGGGCCGCGCGCCTGGAGGCAAATGCCCGCCCTGCGCGCGGGTGCCCTGGCGAGGCGGAACGATCTCACGGCCAGTGTCTGGCCGCGAGTGTCTGGCCGCAACTGGACAGGAGGAGGGGGCGGAGGCGCGCGCGCGCCTGCAGAAAGGGGGGGGCGAATTTGCAGCGTTTTTTTTGTTGTCTTCGTCTTTGTCTTTGTCTTTGTCTTTGTCTTTGTCTGTGTCTGTGTCTTTGTCTTTGTCTTTCTCTTTGTCTTTGTCTTTGTCTTTGTCTTGGTCTTTGTCTTTCGTCTTTGTCTTGGTCTTGGTCTTTGTCTTTGTCTTTGTCTTTGTCTTTGTCTTTGTCTTTGTCTTTGTCTTTGTCTTTGTCTTTGTCTTTGTCTTTGTCTTCGTCTTTGTCTTTGTCTTGGTCTTGGTCTTGGTCTTTGTCTTTGTCTTTGTCTTCGTCTTTGTCTTTGTCTTTGTCTTCGTGTTTGTCTTTGTCTTTGTCTTTGTCTTTGTCTTTGTCTTCGTCTTTGTCTTTGTCTTTATCTCTGTCTTTGTCTTTGTCTTTGTCGTGTCTTTGTCTTGGTCTTGGTCTTTGTCTTTATCTCTGTCTTGTTTTCTCCTGTGGGCCTCCGCCCCTGCCCCTCCTCTTCCCTCTGTCAGGCGTGCGTAGGCGGATGAGGCAGCTTCGCGAGGCCCTGGCCGACGGCCCGCGCCAGCCGAGTTCCGCGAGCCCTGGGCCCAGCGCTTCCCCGCGCTAGGTGGAGGTGGGGGTGGAGGCGCGGGCCCTGCGGGGAATCCTGCTTGGGGGGGTGCCCTTGCGATGCTTTTTTTGCGGTCTGCCGGCAGCGGGCAGGAGTCCCAAAACTCGCAGCGGGGGTCCAGGCGCGCGTCTGGGGGCAAATGTTTGTTGTACAGGCAGGTGCGGTGTCGATAAGCCTTCTTGCTGCCAATAGGTCGGCCACAAAGGGATCTTCCGAAGCTCGCCGGGGGGCGGCGGAGGCGCGCGTATGCGGTGAAAAATTTGCCCTGCGGCGTAACCATCCAGATCCGACGTGGTCGCTTCGAGCGCCTGCGAGTGGGAGGCCTGAAGTTCTGGCGACGACCGCGAGAGAGGAGTTCGTCGAAAGTTGCCCGGGGGGATGCAGAGACGCGCGCCTGCGGGGAAAATGCGCCCTCCTTGCTGGTGCCCTGTCGAGAAACCTCTGGCTGCCAGCCTGTTGGCCGCGAGGTGGTTTTCAGGAAAGCGATGCCGAGGGAGGGGGGGGCGCGCGCGCGCGCCTGCATGGATAATCTTGTTCGCGGCCACCCTGTCGGCTGCGGGGGGTTTGTTGGAATGCGCCTGGGGCGGCGGGGGGCGGGCGCCTGCGATGCCCGCCTTGCGGGGGGGTGCCAGTTCGAGACGCTCACTCGCGGCTAGCCTGGAGGCCGCGAGGGAATTTATCGAAACCACCGCGGGGGGCGCAGAGGCCCGCGCGTGCAGGGAGGGAGCACCCGCCGTGCGATTTCGAAAACGCTTGCGCGGTCAGCAAGCCGCGGTATGGTTTCTCGAAGTTTGCAGCAGGGTCGTGGGTGCGCGCGCGTGCAGGGGAGATCCGGCGCAGTGGGCGGGCGCCCTTTCGAGAATTTCCTCGCGGCCACGTTGTCGGCAGGGAGAGAGTTTCTCGAAAATTTGCCTCGCGAAGGGGAAGGGGGGAGACGCCACCGCTCATGCCACAGTGGCGGGGCTTTTGTTAGAAACACATGGGGCCAACGAGCACCGACACGAGGATAGAGAGAGAGCGCTCTAAGTGAGCGAGGCCGGCCACCCTAGTGAGCGCTGTCCTGCGCGGCCGGGCCGCCGAAGGGCCTTCTCTGTGGACGGTGCACCCAGGGAGTTTCGAGAGTCTTAGTGGGAACAAGTAAGGGGGCGCAGAATCTTGTAAAAGTAAGCGAGGGGGCGCTATTTTAGAGCCTGGTTTGGCCAGGGTCGTTTCCAGAAACGGCGCGCGGGGGCGCTATTCGGCGAAAGTCCTCCGGCAAAACAGTTCTCGATGGGGATTTCCCCCAATCCGTCTCGGCGCGGGGGCCTCCTTTCTGGAACGCCCTCTCGCAGCCACCTTGCTCGGACCGAGTGTTTGAAAAATCTCGCAGCCCTTTCCGACGCTGGGTGGAGGCGCTGTCCCGCATGGCACAAGTAACGAATAATTCTTTTGGCCTGCCGCAGGCTAGCAGCGGAAGGTTTTTTTCGAAATGGCACGTGCTAGCAAGGCGGGCGTGTCACTGCTGGCGTGCGCCTCCACTTTCCTTGCTGCGGATTTCTACGGATCCACTCGTGGCCGACAGGCCAACTGGGAGGAGTTTCTCAAAGTGGCACCCACCCGCACTGCGCCCCGCCCCTCCGCTCCTCCCCTCCTCCCTCCCTCGCTCGCAGGCTCTTGCCTTGCCTCCCCCGGAAGCAAGGCCCACTCCCCAAATTGGCGGTCGACAGGCTGTCGGCGAGGATTTCCTCGAAAGAGCACCCGCTCGCAAGGCGAGCATTTTACCACAGGCGCGCACCTCCGCCGTCCCAGCGACACATTTCGAGACTTGTCCTCTCGGCTGGGACGCTGCCTGTGCGAGTCTGTGCTCCGTTCGCGCTCTGTTGTGCTCCACCGGGCCTCTCTCTATGCACCCGCTCCTTCCTGCCCTCCCTCGTGCCCGCCCCAGGGTTGCACGCAGGATGAGGTTGCCCAAAAAAGTCGGGGGCAGGCGTGCTCGTTTGGCCAGTGTCGTTCTTGCGGAATGGGCGCTCCGGGGGGGGAGGGGTTGATCGTTGAAGGCCGGCTCTGTGCTGGCAGCGAGTGGCGGTGGCGGCGAAGGGTGGGCCGGAGTGTGCACGATCCAGGGCCTCCATGGCTATGTGTTGTTGGCCTGTCCCTCTCTTTTCATTCTTTCGTGCCCGTGTAGTCAGTGATGTGCCGTCGCTGTGGCGGGTTGCCGTGCCGTGTTGCCCTTGCTGTGTCGTGTTATGGTGTCGCGCCATGCTTCGGGGTTGTGCGGGGGTGGCCTTGTTTCGGTGGACCGCTTGCGCTTCGCTGTCGCGCGGTCTGTGTTCGTCCCTTGGTGTGCCCTTGCGACCGCTGCTGGTGGATGTCCGCCGCCAAGCCCTGCGGCAAGGTGTGCGACTCGCCGTGTCTTGTCCCGATGGCGATGCTTTTTGCTTTCCGCGACTCGCTGCGATAATGCGGATTCCTGTGGGCCGACTTCACAAAGGGAGTGGATTTCCTCTCCCAAAAAGAAGTCAGCCTGCGCAGGCGTGCCCGCCGCCCACCCCCTCCCCGCGCGGAGAGGCAGGCCGCCTGCTGAGGGCACGGGCGCGCGACCAGCGCGTGCAGCCTGCCCGACGCCGACGCTGCGTATGAAGCTAGATGTAGAAATTAAGCAGGCCGCAGGGGAGTTTTTGAAAGGGCACTCGCCCGCAGTGCAGTGCAGGTTTTTCGCGGCAGGCGTGCGCCTCCATTTCCCGCGCGGCGTGCGAGAGAAGCAGAGGGGGAGAAGCACAAAAACAACAACATGTCACTCGAACCTTGTGTTATCCTTTTTTTTTTTTTTTTTTTTTTTTTTTTTTTTTTTTTTTTTTTGTTTTTTTTTTTTTTTTTTTTTTTTTTTTTTTTTTTTGTGTGTGTGTGTGTGTGTGGTGTGTGTGTGTGTGTGTGTGTGTGTGTGTGTGTGTGTGTGTGTGTGTGTGTGTGTGTGTGTGTGTGTGTGTGTGTGTGTGTGTGTGTGTGTGTGTGTGTGTCGACCACTCTTTGCATTGAAGCTCCCAGCGGTTGCGATTTTCCGGTGGCCCAGGGAACTCTTCGTTTCGCGATTCCTCTTTTGATTGCGCGCGTCCTGTGACTCGATATTCCTTTGTTTGGATCTGTGCTGGTAGATCGCTCCAGCCCTGTGGCTCGCATCCTGACTTGCTTCTTTTCCCTGTTTCCTCTCTGGCTCAAATCTTCTGTGTACCGCGCGTGCGCCTCTGGGTCGCGTCCTTCCTGTGTTGTCTGTTTCCAATTATTGTCCTTCTTGGGCGGCCGGGTATTTATCCCAACCAACGGGTTGTTGGATCTTCGTGTTGACCAAACATCGCCCCCTGTCCCTTCCTCCCGCCTCCTCCTGCCGCCTTCTCCCTTCTTCCCTGCCTGCTTGTGCCCTTCGCCTGTTTCTGTTCGGGCACATCCCTCACACGTTTCGTGGTCCCATCTCGAGCTCCACGTAAGGCTTCAGTGGCAGCGTTCGCAGGCAGTCGCACCCCCCAGGTTGGTGCACTCCTCGCACGTTCCCTCTGGCGGGAGGGCGCTGCAGGCCCCAGTGGCATCGCTGGCGTGCCCAAGGCCGGCGCGCCTTCAAACGTCTCGTGACCCCAGGGGGGCCGCACCAAGGGCTCGAGCGGCAGCGCAGGCGTGCAGTGCAGTGCCAGTCTTTCCTGTGGCCAATCCCTTGCGCATTTTCCCACCATGCTGTGGTGTTGGGTTTCTTTTTGAGGAGACGGTCCCCACGTTCCTCCTCTCCTCCTCCTCCCCTCCTTCCTTCTTCCTTCTTCCATGTGTTTCGCCCACCCAGCAAAGCGTGTCGTGGCACCAAAGGAGCTCCACCGTAGTCACCAACCCAGCACAGCGTTTCGTGGCTCCAGAAAAGGGGGCCCCATCAAAGGTCCCAGTGGCACCGCCCGCCTGCGCCCTTCACCACCCAGCAAAGCTCTTGCCCCCTGCGTTTCACGCGCCCCGTACAGCGTTCCGTGGCTCTAAAAGGGGGCCCCGCCGAAGGTCTCAGTGGCACCGCCCGCAGGCGTCCGCAACCACCCAGCACAGCCCGTGCCCCTTGCGTTCCACGCACCCAGTACAGCGTGTCGTGGCTCCCTAGGGGGCTCCACCAAAGGTTCCCTTGGCACCGCCTGCATGCGTCCACCACCACCACCACCACCCAGCACAGCCCTGGCTCCTTGCGCCACCGAATGTCCCAGTGGCACCGCCCGCATGCGTCCGCCACCACCCAGTACAGCCAGTGCCCCCTGCGTGCCACCCATCAGGTACAGCGCTTCGTGGCCCAACATGGGGGCCCCACCGAAGGTCCCACTGGCACCGCCCGCAGGCGTCTGCCACCACCCAGCGCAGCCGGTGCTCCCTGCGTTTCACCCACCCAGTGCAGCGTATCGTGGCTTCCTTTGGGGGCGCCGCCGACGGTCCCAGTGGCACCGCCTGCATGCGTCCGCCACCACCCAGTACAGCCAGTGCCACCAGCGTTCCACCCACGCAGTACAGCGATTCGTGGCCCCGTCGGGAGCCTCCACGGAAGGTCGCAGCGGCACCGCCCGCATGCGTCCGCCACCATCCCACACGGCCCTTGTTCCCTGCGTTTCACCCACTCAGTACAGCGTTTCGTGGCCCCACAGAGAGAGCGCCAGCAAAGGCTATATTCACCATTGCGGTAGTTGCCACTGCATATGGTTTAGTTATTCGCCAGGTAAATTTCATATCGGTGCACCCCCCACGTTTGTAGCTCTACAGAAAGACTCAACCGAAGGCCCCGGTGGCAGCGCCAGCGACAGTTCCACTTTCTATTTTGGCACTCCCCTCACACCTTCCGTGGTCCTATAGTTAGCTCCACCGATGGCGCCAGTGGCAGCGCCCGCAGGCGGTTCCATCCGCATCCGCATGTTGGCATTTTTCTCGCACGTTTTGTCGTTTCATAGGGGGTTCCCTGTAAGGCTCCAGAGGCAGCGCCCGCATTCACGTCGGCCCCACAACAAAATGCTGAGATCCACGATTTCCACTGATAGAAAACAGTGCGCGAGCCACAGAAAAAGGGCAAGTCAATTGAAACAACAAAATGTGCCTCGAAGGGGGGATCAGCAACAATGATTTGTCAAGTAAGATAAATCAAGACCAAGTGTCAAACGCACTAGTTTCAAGCCGCCAGTAAAAAGGCAATCGGT
>CAUYUJ010020858.1:83403-103171 GCA_963575745.1 Prorocentrum cordatum
CACACACACAACACACACACACACACACACACACACACACACACACACACACACACACACACACACACACACACACACACACACACACACACACACACACACACACACACACAACAGACGGTTGTTGAGCGTCAGGACAACTGCCAGGTAAAGCCGCCCCCGCCCCCGCCCCCTCCCCAACAAACTGCAAACGTTACACATGTATATAATGTAGCTCCAGGGGGACATCAACATAGAACGACAGTTCAACCTGCACAGAAAGCGAGTCACAGGGCAGGGCCAAGTGATTTACACATACGCAAAACAAGAAGACGTGGAGCTAAAGGACATGAGGGAGTAACGCCGTGCGTGCCCCAGAAGCCAAAAAGTGCACAAATCGACACCGCAGAAAGTAAACTTCGAACATTCTGTTCGGAAGCCCTGCGTGGGCTCGGGAGGCGTGGGAGGGGGCCGCCCAGGGACGCCAAAAATTTAACAAATCGACACAAGACACACATCAACTCCTCATGTTTCCGCCCCGAGGCGCCAGAAGTCTTAGGGAAGCGCAGCGGATTTGAGCAGCAGAAGCGGATAACCGATATGAGCAAAACACGCACACAAGCTTCGAGCCACAGGAAAGGGGTAACCCTGAGGCACAGCAGAGGCGCAATCCACAGGCATTTATGTAACCCGTAAACGACTCGAGCCACAGGACAGGCGAAATCCATAGGCACGCACGTATATGCACACGGTTCGGGCCACAGAAAAGAGCCGAGATAGAGACGCATACAAAAAAGAAACAGAGCTCAAGCCATAGAAGAAGCCTTGGGAATCCCAGCCGGGGACGCCCAGAGGCCAACAAGCAAATGCACTATCACCAGATGCGACCTGATTGCCCAGGGTCAACAAGAAACCCGGGAGGCGAGGGAGAGGGACGCCCAAGAGGCAGAACAGGCAACGAATCTGTACCAAACACAAAGTGCTGGCACTGCCACTGGTTCGCTGGAGTGGAGAATGGAACTGCGTGCGGGCGCTGCCACTGGGGCCTTCGGTGGAGCTCCTGGCGGGGCCACACAGCGTGTAAGGGGTGCACCGAAACGGCAGTGGAACTGCATGCGGGCGCTGCCAGTGGGGCTTTGGGGCCACGAAGCGAATGAGGGATCACCGAGTTGGAGGTGGAACCGCATGGAGGCGGGGCTCGAGGAAACACGCATGCGGGCGCTGCCACTGGAGCCTTCGGTGGAGCCCTGCTCTGGAGCCATAAAACGTGTGAGGGTAGCACCGAAATGAAAGGTGGAACCGGCTGCCGGAGATTTCGGGGGCAATGAGGGGCTCTAATTTCACCCGGACCGCGCCTGCCAACAAGCGTCTGTCAGTGTTGGTGATGCTGAGGGGACGGGTGTTTTCCGGCGTGTAGATTGGATTGCCCGCCGCGTCCACCCCGTCCGCTTTTTTCGGCAAGAACACCATGAGGCTCTCGTTGAAGTCCGGATACTCGCGCTCGATGGCGGCGAGGCCGTCGGCACCCCCCATGGCCCGGAGGGCCTTGTACAGCACGTCCGCGGCAAGCTCCTCTATCGCGCGCGAGGCGCTGAATGGTATTCCACCTGGGCCGGGGGAAGAGTTCGAAGCAAGCCAGATCGCCTTGATGATGTCGCCCCCGAAATCTCCGACATGCAGCGCGGCTTCGTGGGGGGGGCGCAGAATGCTGTCAAACTTGGTGGACATGGATGAGGGAATGCAGGCTGCAGCTCTGTCCGAGGAGCGACACATGTTTTTTTCAATTGAAGTGCCCTTCCCGGGGCTTGCACCCTGTTGTTATCAGGGAAAGTCTTGAGGTGGTCAAGCCGTGTCGTTGGCCCCCGGTTTGCAACAACAGCGGCTCCCGCTTGAAATTTTCCAACAATTTATCCAGGACCCCCGCTCCCGCCCGAGACTTCCTCGCGTTTTATTCAGGAATCGCGCTCTCGCTTGGGACTTCCTTCGAGTTTATTCTCCCGGCGCTCTGGAGTCGCGCTCTCGCCTGAGACTTGCTTGCAATTTTCTGAAGAATAGTGCACTTGCGTTGGAATTTCTTGCAATTTACTCAAGCGCCGCGCTCCCGACACCCAGGCACCCAGGAGTCGCGCTCACGCTTAGGAATCCCTCACAGATTACATAGGAATCGGGATCTCGCTGCCCTTCGTGGCCCCGTTGCAGCCCTTCGTGGCCCCCTCGCTTTGTTTCGTGGCCCCGTTGCAGCCCTTCGTGGCCCACTCGCTGCCTTTTGTGGCTCCGTTGCAACCCCTCGTGGCCTCCTCGCTCCCCTTCGTGCACTCATTGCAGCCCTTCGTGACCCCCTCGCTTTGTTTCGTGGCCCCGTTGCAGCCCTTCGTGGCCCCCTCGCTGCCCTTTGTGGCCCCGTTGCATCCCTTCGTGTCCCCCTCTCTGCCCTTCCTGGCCCTATATATGTATGCCCTTCTTGGCCCCCGCTCGTTCGCGCCCGTGGTGGCCCCATATGCATCTGTCCCACGTGGCCCAGTTGCTACCCTCAGTGGCCCCATCGTTGCCTTCTGTGGCCCCGCATTAACTGCCCTTCGTGGCCCCCCGCTCGTTCGCGCTTTTCGTGGCCCCATACGCATTCCCTTCGTGTCCCCGCTTTTGCCCTTCGTGGCCTACTTCGTGTCCTTGTGGCCCTGCTGTCGTTCTCTTTCGCTCTCGCTTTCGCTCGTCGTCGTCGTCGCCGTCGTCGTGGTCGTCGCCGTCGTCGTCGACGTCGTCGTCGTCGTCTTCGTCGTCGTCGTCGTCGTCGTCGTCGTCGTCGTCGTCGTCGTCGTGGTCGGTCACCTGTCCGTCCCTCTTGGGGTCGGGTCGACATTCCGCGGCTGCCCCGCCCCCCGCCGATCAGCGCTGCCGCTGGCCAGGCCGACGGTCTGCGGCCGCCCAGCCGCTTGCTGGGGCCCGGCCTGCAGGGAAGAAAGGTATACCCCCCAAAAGGGGTTCGATCGAAGATGAAGAGGGCGGGTATCGAGGGTTTGGGAAATAGGCGTTACTGGACACTCGAGCAGATAAGGGCGAACAGTCTTAAAATGATTGTTGTTGTTGTTGTTGTTGTTGTTGTTGTTGTTGTTGTTGTTGTTGTTGTTGTTGTTGTTGTTGTTGTTGTTGTTGAACATTATTCCTTCTAAAGAATTATTATTGTTGGGACCCCTGGTGCGCGACCTCTGCGCCGCGCCTAGGCCGCAGCTACATTTTCATCATTTTTTCGCGAAAGCTTCAGAAAAGTGGATGAGCTCCGGATCCGGTTTTTTGTTGACGCTCGTTTTCCCTTGCAAAAAACAATAGAAAATGAAAATTCTTGTTCTTACTTGATCAAATTGCAAGAATCCCTTGCAAAAAATAAGGTAAAGTGGACATTCGTGCGCGCAAGACGAAATCCTTCCAAAACCTTAGGTTTCGTAGCGATTTTAACATAAAAACATCAAAAACCCAATGGTTTTTTAAGAAAAAATTGTCAAAATGTCCTTCCGCGCGCGCTGTCCGAATCCCACAAAACCAATGGTTTTTCAACATTTATGTTACATGAGCTCGCGCGAGCTACTTTTTCTTGTTCTAACATAATCAAATTTCAATAATCCCTTGCAAAAAATAAGGTAAAGTGGACATTCGCGCGCGCAAGACGAAATCCTTCCAGAACCTTAGGTTTCGTAACGATTTCAACATAAAAACATCAAAAACCCAATGGTTTTTCAAAAAAAAATGTCCAAATTTCATCCCGCGCGCGCTGTCCGACTCCCACAAAACCAATGGTTTTTCAACATTTATGTTACATGAGCTCGCGCGAGCTACTTTTTCTTGTTCTAACATAATCAAATTTCAATACTCCCTTGCAAAAAAAAGTAAAGTGGACATTCGCGCGCGCAAGACCAACAAAAAACACGACGATCTCAGGAACTTGCCCCAAAAATGTGACCAACTCCGCTCTCTCTGTCTCTCTCTCTGTCTGCTCTCTGTCTCTCTCTCTGTCTGTCTGTGTCATGTATTGTATGTCACAATTGCAGGATGCTGGGCACACGCGCGCCCCGAATAAGTGACCAAGTTCTGTGGGTGTGTACCCCACGCCAGTGTAGTAGCCACGGTCGTCCGCACGCCACGAAGTGAAGTGTCCCAACGTCATAGGGCGGGAAGCTGGGTTTGGGTGGTCGCGAAGAGTCGTTTGGATATTTGGTAGAGCTTGAACTGCCCCCCCACGAAGTGGGGGTATTGTCTCGCGTCGCATGAAAACCCTGGCACTGGTGAGAACACTGAGCGTTCGGGTAAAATGATTGTTGTTGTTGTTGTTGTTGTTGTTGTTGTTGTTGTTGTTGTTGTTGTTGTTGTTGAACACTATTACTTCTAAAGAATTATTATTGTTGGACCCCCTGGTGCACGCCCCCCGCCCAAAACCTAGGCCGCAGCTACATTTTCATCATTTTTCTGCGAAAGCTTCAGAAAAGTGGATTACCCCCGGATCCGGTTTTTTGTTGACGCTCGTTTTCCCTTGCAAAAAACAATAGAAAATGAAAATTCTTGTTCTTAGTTGATCAAATTTCAAGAATCCCTTGCAAAAAATAAGGTAAAGTGGACATTCGCGCTCGCAAGACGAAATCCTTCCAAAACCTTAGGTTTCGTAACGATTTTAACATAAAAACATCAAAAACCCAATGGTTTTTTAAGAAAAAATTGTCAAAATGTCCTTCCGCGCGCTCTTGCGGATTCATAGGAAACACACCACTTTTTAAACATTTCTGTCAAAAGGGTCTTTGCGTGCTACTTCTTCAGGTGCTTTGAACTTCTCCAACAACGGTTGCGCGCCTGCGAGGGCCACCATCCCTTGCAAAAAATGAGACGAAGTGCACATGCGCGCGGCCGCCGCGCGCGCATGTCGAAATCCTGCCAAACACAATGGGTTTTCAATAATTTCAAGATGCGATGTTCAGAAAACATATGAAAACGCACTACTTTCTCATCCGAAAAATCTCGAAATCCATTCGCGGTCTCTTGATGAATCTTTAAAACCCAAGATGGCCCCAACAGGCGCGCAAGATGGCCCCAAGAGGCGTCCATGAGGCCCAAAGAGGCGCCCAAGATGGTCCCAAGAGGCTTCAAGAGGACTCCAAGAGGCCCCCAAGAGGTTCCAGAGAGGCTCCAAGGTGGCTCCAAGAGACCCCCAAGATGGCCCCAGGAGGCGTTCTAGAGGCCCCAAGAGTCCGCCGTGAGGGTCCAATAAGCCCCCAAGAGGCCCCAAGATGGTTCCAAGGAGCCCCCCAAAGGCTCTCAAGTGGACCCCAAACCGCGCCAGGAGGCTTCCCCCCTTCCCCAAGAGGACCCCAAGCGGCCCCAGGAAGGCCCCCGACTGCTGACGCACATATCCGTAGCCATCTCGGATCAAGGTATCGCCTGTGTTCTTGGATCATGGCTTTGACGGCGAAAGACCTTCACGAGCAGTATGGCCCTGAGCTGTCGCGGCCTCCCTTGGCCGACTGCGAGAGTGCGTATTATTTGCATCAGGCGCTCCGGGCAAAGGGTATCAATGCTAGTCACCAGGCGTGCAAGACTTGGTGGGCCAAGTATCGGGTTGTGACTGGCACGGTCAGTATTTCTAGCGCCAAGGAGCTGGAGGAGCAGCACGGCTCTGCCATCCGCCACCTGGGCATTGAGTATAATACCGCTTTCAACCTCTGTGGGTGTGTACCCCACGCCAGTGTAGTAGCCAGGGTCGTCCGCACGCCACGAAGTGAAGTGTCCCAACGTCATAGGGCGGGAAGCTGGGTGTGGGTGGTCTCGAAGAGTCGTTTGGATATTTGGTAGAGCTTGAACGGCCCCCCCACGAAGTGGGGGTATTGGCTGGTGTCGCAAGAAAACCCTGGCACTGGGGAGAACACTGAGCGTTCGGGTAAAATGATTGTTGTTGTTGTTGTTGTTGTTGTTGTTGTTGTTGTTGTTGCTGCTGTTGTTGTTGTTGTTGGTGTTGAATTCTCACTACTGCAGAATAGATATGGTTGATCCCCCCTCTGGGGCACATCGTGTTTTTTCAATAGAAGTGCCCTTCCAGGGGCTTGCACCCAGTCTTTCATGAGGGAAAGTCTTCCTTGTCGCGCGGTATCATGGCAACGTCGACCGACAACGGCGGACACGATCATGATGGTAGCGACGCTTGTGACGATGATGACAACGACGACAACAAGGCCCGTGATGGCGGCGATGCTGATCACGCCGACGACGATGACGGCGTCCTCGCGTCGGTGGTGCAGGTTTTGGAGGGAGTTCGACATGTGCGCGCGGCCTACGCTCGAGAGTGGCCCGCATCGTATAATTTGACACGGATCGTGCCCCCCGGGCACGAGCGCAAGGGCGTTCGAATGATGTCGACGTGCGGCGCGAGAGTCCCGTTTGGCCGAATTTACTGAACAGGTAAAGCAACAACTAGCGTTTTATATTTGACCGGAATGCGCAGGACCGCGAGCGCAGGCTTGTTTGAACATTGATGTTGCAATTCAATGTGTTTTAAATGTTTTCGGGACGCTCGATTTTGAGATCCCTGAGAAGCCAAAGGTTTATGACGGATTTTGGTATGCACGCGCGACGATGCGCGCGCGTGCGGTACAGTCTATATGATTACCGGAAAGGGGGATATATATATATATATATATATACATACACGCCATGTTTTGCAACTTATGTTGTGCACGCATGGTGGAGCCACATTTGCTGTTCAACCTATGTGGTGCGATCCATGTGCTGCACTAGTTGTGGTGCAACCAACATGGTGCAATCAAAGTTGTGCAATCTTGGGCTCGACGGAAGGCGACCAGATAGCCGCCGGGACCCCCCCCAGGCCAACACGACGGGCGGCGACGAAGCGGCCACGGGGTGGCGACGGTGAGCTCGGAGCCGGCAGATCGCCAGCCAGGTCCCAGCGACGAGCGGCGACGAGGCGGCGACGAAGCGGCGACGGCGAGCACAGAGCCGCCAGACCGCCGCCCAGGCCCAAGCGACGAGCGGCGACGAGGCGGCGACGGGGTGGCGACGGGGTGGCCACGGCGAGCACGGAACCGCCAGACCGCCGCCGATGTCGTTTTTTAAGTGCGAACGCCGTTAGGATAATACTAGACTTTCTTCTGAATCTCAGCAGTTGCCATTGTTTATTTGCGGGGCATTTTTCAATCTGCCCTAGAACGTTGGCGAACATGGCAAACATGCGTGCGTGCACGTGCGTATTTTCCATCAACAAAATGTTTGTACACTCACAGATATATTTTTCCCAACGTGTTAACGATTACCCGAGCAATGTCCAGACACATTGCAGCCATCGTTCGCCTTTCGCGAAAATGTCAGAGAGCGAGGGCGGCAAGTATCGTCATAACGTCAGAGGCACGGTGACCAAACAGGAGGAGTGGGTGATTATGATGGTGATGGCGATGAAGACGAGACTTGGACAGGACAATGGGGAATTCAATATGGTTATTGCAGTCCTTCCAGCGCTCCATAAGAAGGTGGGGAGGTCCCTCGTATTTTTCAGACGCTGAGCCTGCTGAGCAATGTTGTGGAAGGCTGCCTTCTCCGCGCGTCATAACACATTGCGTTGTCTTCTTCCGAGACATGTGATTTTGAGCCTATCTCCAGTGAGGACTCATTAGCTGAGAAATGTTGCGGCAGTTGCATCATTCTTGGCTTCTTACTTGTTGGCTCTTCCTATCCATGCTGTTCTCGGCCTTTTGGAAATCGGGCTGCCTCATTTTGTAATCTACATTGTGACACATGTTCAGTTGTTTGTGTGAGTGACCATGCTGCGTATTTTCGCCCTGCGACTCTGCCGTGCTGTCATGAGTTCTGTTTGACTGTCCCTGCAGATTCTGACACCATTGCGGGCCTCTGCAACGTGTACGGTGCTCAGTCATCACTGTCCCTGACGATGATTGTATCGATGGGTTCTGTATGCGGGCAGCTGAGGAGGACCTTCCTTTCACATCTCATTTTTCGACATGCTCTACATGGGGGCACCAACATCGACACCTGTAGTCCTATCATTCGAATTTGCCACTTCGTTTAGAGTTGCTGGCGCTGGGTGCTGTTTTGCTCTCCTCGTGCTCTTTTTCTTGCTCCTTCTTCTTCTGCTCGCTGAGCCAATCTGGCTTTTGGTTGCATATTGGTGAATAAGATATTTGGTGCGTAAGGAGAGGATACACTCGATACGCATACATCTGTATATGTATATATAGAGGAAGGGGCTGATGGCAGAGTATGGTGAGGAGAGAACGACGCAGGGAGAGAGGAAGAGAGAGAGAGAGAGAGAGAGAGAGAGTGCGGGGGATATCGAAAGGAAGCATGGAGATAAGTAAAGATATATAGAAATATAGTGATATAGGGAGGGAGAGGGATATAGAGAGAGAGAGAGAGAGAGAGAGATAGAGAGAGGGAGAGAGAGAAAAGAGACAGGGCTGGCGCGAGAGACATAGCGATAGAGGGCGGCACGGCGCAGGACGGTGATGCAGTCCGTCCCAGCGGCGAGCCAAAAAGGAGGCCCCCCTCCCAGCAGCGACCAGTCGCGGAAGCTGGACGCCCTGGCGCGGCTCGCCAAGCTGGGGGTGCACGGCGGCGCGGCCGCGGCCGCCGCGGCGAGCCTTCCGCCGGGGCGGCCCCTCCTCGTCGTGCGGTCGGGGTCTGTGTGCGCCGCGTCGGCGCGGCGGCGATCCCCCCAGCCTGGGCGTGCAGGGTGGAATGCCGGAAGCCCTGCCCAGGACCGGGTGACGTCGAACCATCTGTGCTGCAGTAGGGACCCCTGCCAGGAAACCATCCTTGCTTGCCTCCAGGGTGCCCCGGGGTTTCTCGGGCTCCGATGGTTTTGCCGTGGAGAGCGTGGCGCTGCCACACCAGAAGCCGATGGACGTCCCGGGGTCTCGAGCAGCGGCGGTCAATTCATCCTTGCCGACGTGGCGGCGACCATCGGTGCGTCGGGCGGGTGGTAAGGAAGGGCGCCCTCCCCCCAGAGGGCGGCCCCCCACCCCCCCACCCCCCAGGGTAGCCCCGACAGGTCTCATGGACCCCCACTTCTCCAACGCCCTTCTCCTCCCGCGTACCCCTTGCCCTCCTCGTCTTCCACTCTGCCGTCCTCCTGCTCCAGGTCGTCCTTGTCGTCCTCGTCGTCGTACTCCTCATCCTCCTTTTCTTCCTCCTCCCCCGAGAGCGGCGATCCTTCAAGGTGAGACGATGTCGCGCGGTGTCGCACGACCAGCGCGCCGACTCTGATGATAAGGATCATCACAATGCTGATAATCATGATTCTACAGGTGAACACGATGATGCTGATTATCATGATGACGATACTGATCACGACGACGATCATGATGTGTTTCATGGTGATGATGATGATGCTGAAGATGCTGATGACGATGGTGATGATGTTAATGATAATGATAATGGTAATGGTAATGGTAACGGTAATAGTAATGGTAATGGTAATGGTAATGGTAATGGTAATGGTAATGATGCTGACGATGATGATGATAATGGTAATGGTAATGATGCTGACGATGATGATGATGATGATGATGATGATGATGATGATGATGATGATGATGATGATGATGCTGATCATGATGAAGAAGAAGCTGTTGCTGCTGCTGATGATGATGCTGCTGCTGCGGATGATGATGATGCTGCTGCTGATGATGATGATGATGATGATGAGGATGATGATGATGATGCTGATGACGCTGCTGCTGATGATGATGATGATGATGATGATGATGATGATGATGATGATGATGATGATGATGATGATGATGATGGTGGTGGTGGTGGTGGTGGTGGTGGTGGTGGTTGTGGTGGATGATGATGGTGGTGGTGATGATGACGATGATGGTAAGACGACGACGATGACAACGTTGATGACGGCCTCGGAGAGTTCCCAACGAAGGTCGCGGCGAGCGTGGAGGCGACTGCCAGTGAGTAGGCTCCTCGGGAAAGGAGGGGTCTTGCCAGCAGGCCCCCCGCGGAAATCTCATTCCCCGAGGGGCGTGGGGGCCTGCCTGAGTCTTGGGGAAGTCAGGAGGGCCAAGTACGGACGACAGATGAGTTCCTAGATAACATGTAGCAAGAACCACTATCCGATGCACGGGCTGCACGGCGGAATGCTCCTCGTGACTCGCTCGCGCGGCCCCGACAGGGGGGCTCGTCCCCTGGCTCGCCACTCCACCGCATGGTTCGCCTCGCGCATGCCACCTTCTTGTCCGCTCTCCCCCGTCCCCATTCCTCTCTCCGATCCTTCCCGCTCCCACTCCCGGAACCACCCACTGGCTGGCGCACTTCGGCGACTCATCCTCGATGTGCATGTTGCTGGTGGGGTTGCGGCGTTGCAGAACGGTCGTGGTCCTCAAAACTGGGGGCCCGTTCCGAAGCGGGTGCGGTCGCGCGGTCGCTGGTGTCGTGGTGCGGCCCGACGCCGTCGTGCCGGTCTGTGGAGGCAAGGAGCGCCCGGCTGAGCGGAGGGCTGCACCAGAGGGTTGTTCGGCGACCCAGTCTTCGGCCCCATGCGGGCAGCGGCGGACGCAGAA
Organism: Prorocentrum cordatum; assembly: GCA_963575745.1. Lineage (NCBI taxonomy): Eukaryota > Dinophyceae > Prorocentrales > Prorocentraceae > Prorocentrum > Prorocentrum cordatum. Next base: position 93,957 of record CAUYUJ010020858.1, read on the forward strand.
GATGTGGTCCTCCTCCTTCTCCTCCTCTTCCGCCTTCTCCTGCTGCTCTTCCTCCTCCTCCTCCTCCTCCTCCGCGCTCCTCTCTCCTCCCTCCTCTTTCCTCCTCCTCACTTACATAGGAGGGGCCGCCGCTATTTGGCCTAAGCGCCAGTGCACACTTGTGTATTGTACGGAAGGTTGAGAGTGCAATCGCCATTTTCCTACCGCCACGCTTTCTGTCGTGCAGCTACCAGGCCCCGAAATTCCAGTTGGTAGCGAAGCTGGGAGCGGTCCCAGCTCGCAATCCACGGGACGTGCGCGTAGTGCGGTGTGGACGCACATTCGCACTTACTTTCACTTCCGCATCACTTCCGCATCGGTACTACCTCCATCCTTTGAGTAGCCTGTGATCGTGGTTGTTCTGCAAGCCAACCGGCATTTCGCCCTGGACATCTGGTCCGGATGTGAGGGAAACAGCAGGAGGCGTTACTGCGATGAGGAGCGGCTCGCCCACAGAAGCGCCACGACGTTCCTAGACCCATCGCAACCCCACAGACGCTGGCCGCAACTTTGCGTCGGGCATGATTGCAAGACTCCTCCGTGGGCTAGTGCCGTGCTTCGGTACGTGTGCGATAGGTCTGGCTGTCTTTGTGAGCACATCACACCACCCGAGTGGAACACTCAAAGCTAATGTGCCAGTTTCACCGACTTCGGCTCCGACTACGGTTGACGGCATCATCATCGCTGCTCCGTAGTTCGACATAGAGTTCGGCCTTGCGCAGGACCGAGTCCAAAGGCGCCTACGCAGCCATCATCGTGGTGAGGACTTATCGGGGGGATCTCCATGTTGACGTTCTGGGGCAGCATCGTCGTGTTCTTCGTGGCCGTCCTGTTCTGGCTCACCGCCATGCTGTCTGGTGGAGCAAGCCCACAGGGCGGCGGCGGCCGCGGTGCGATCACTTCCCGCCAGCCGCCCTCATGGCCACCCGTGCGCGAGTCCATGTATCCCTTCCGTCACTGTATACGAAGTTTGCTCGCTTGGAGCGTGCTAGCCACCAACATGGACAGCGCCCAACACTGCGCTGCCGTCGTCCTCAACCTCTGTGGGGCCGCTGGCGAGCTCACGCGCTCCATGAGCTTCGCGGAGATGGCGGAGGGAGGCATGGTCAACGGCCAGCAAGAGGATGCCATGACCTACCTTGTCGCGAACTTCGCCACACAGTTTGGTCCACTAGACGAGGAATCGCGCCCCCAGGCTACCCTCGGGATCTCAGAATTTCCAAGGCGACGCAACGAAACTGCTGGCGCGCTGCTCTTGCGGTTTCTTACGTTGCGATGCCGAGCTGCGCGCGACGGTGGAGCTGCGATGTCGCGGGGGACGGCAGCTGGTTACTGCTCCGAGCGATCGGCGTCGCAGCTAGCCAACCCATAGTGCTCAGCCGAGGCCCAGCCACTGAGGCCGAGTTAACAAGTCTCGCGACCTTGCCCGGGCGCGCGGGTTGTATCGTGGTGCGCGCGCCAAACCACGTCGCCGGCGCTCTTCGTGCACCGCCACTATCTTTCGGAGGTCTCGTGTGCATGGCCAAAGAGAGCAGCAAGGGCGCGCTGCTTCAGTCGGTGGTGCAGGGGAACGTCAGGTGCGGTCGGCAGGTGGGAGTGCCACTTCCGAACGAACTCCGCGGGGCGCGTTGTGATGAAATAATCCAGGCACGGACGTGCATAATGGTGGTGCAGGTGAAGCAATGAGGCACTGTAAAGCCAACTTGCAGCGGCCAAGCATCCCTCTCGACGCCAGGAGTTGACGGGCGGGCAGCAGTCTGGTGCTAATTAGCTAGTCGGAAGCCGCGGTCCGGCATCCCGCGGATCGAAGCTCGACGCCAGGAGTGGAAGCGCCGACAGCGCACTGGTGTGCATGAGCCAGTGGAAAATGCCATGTGAAGCTGCCAGACCAGCGAGCAAGGGCGGCGCGAGACAGGCGCAGGCGAGACGGGCGCTGCCGCCGGGCAAGCGGCGAACGCGGCAGAACGAAGTGCAGGTGCGCGCAGCGCGAATGCAGCGCGCGTTCAAGGCGTGAACCCACATGAAGAATCCGACCGCGGGCGGCCGCGGGCGACAACTGAGCGGCGCGCGAGGGTGGTGGAAAGCGGCAGCGACGCGCGTGCATCGCGGCTCCTGGCGCAAACAGGGCTTCGACCCTTGGTCTGCCAGCGCCGCCGAGATTCCCGGTGCAGGAGGTGCCGTGGTGTGCGCTGCCGGCCCGTCGCAGAGCGCCGCGTCGCCGCAGGCGGCCTATCTTGCCGCCGTGTGTGTGTGTGTGTGTGTGTGTTTGTGTGTGTGTGTGTGTGTGTGTGTGTGTGTGCCCGCGGACGGGGCCGGCTGCGACGGCGGGGCCTCCTCAGACTCGAGCGCGGGCCCAGGCGGAGAGGCCAACTACCGGGTGCCAGAGCTCCATGGCCTCAGCCCTGCCCAGACAGATGCCCAGTGGTTCTGGCAGATGAGTGCTGCTAATAGATTGTGGCGCGCCCGCGTGCAGCGTCTTACTCGCCCGGTGCGTAAGTTGAGCAAGAGGGGCAGCGACGCTTTTCAGAACGGGCAAAGGCAGCGGGCAAAGGTTCTCAGGACCACGAATGTCTCATGGGGCTCTCAGACGTCAGAGTCGGTCAGGTCTTCTCAGTGGACAAGACGGGGTAAAGGCGAGTGCTCGCCGTGCAAAGGGAAAGGCAGACGACGCAATTCGCGAGGCTACGACGGGGCTGCAACGACGTAGCAAATTGTGGGTGCGAGTGCCGCGTCCGTGCTGAGTGCCCGCAGGGCGCCAGGTCACTAACATCATGCGCAGATGCGGCTACAGCTACCCGCTAGCTACAGCTACCCGCTACCCGCTGTCTGAGAGCACGAGCGAGCTGCCCGTGACAGAGGGTGAGCCCGCGTCCTGGCGCCTCGCGCGCCCCCGGGTCAGACAGCGACGGGGTCTCCCTGTTGAGTCTAAAATGCGCGTGGGGTTGGACAGTTCTGGTTCCTTCTTTTTTATGTCTTCTTTCTCTGCCAGAAATGTTCGATCGCGAGCATAATCCCGACTCGGATAGGAGGTTCCAGCGCTATTTGGCCCAGGCGCCAGTGCATACTTGCGCGCTGCACGGATAATAAAGCACTGCAATCAACATCTTATTGCCGCCATGTTTTCTCTCGTGCATCTGGCAACGCCACTGCGCCCAGCACGTCGGAGAGTAGTGCGACCGAGAGCAGCGAAACGAGTACGACGAGTGCGGCGGGTACTAGCGGCACCACTGCGCCCAGCACGTCGGCGAGGAGTACGACCGAAGGCAGCGCCGCGAGCATGGCGAGTACGACAGGAACCAGCGGCACCACTGTCTAGCTTGTCGGCGAGCAGTACGACCGAGAGCAGCACCGCGAGTACGACGAGTGCGACCGCTATCAGCGGCACAACAACGCCCGGCATAATTTAGTAATACGACCGAGGGCAGCACCATGAGTATGACGAGTACGACGGATACCAGCGGCACCACTACGCCCAGCACGACGGCGAGCAGTGCAACGGTGAACGGCACCACAAGTGGGGCGAGCGCGACTGGCACCAGCAGCACCATTACGCCCAGCACACCGGAGAGTCCTGAGAGCAGCACCGCGTGTAGGACGAGTGAGACTGGCACCGGCGGCTCTACGCCCAGCACGTCGGCGAGCAATGCGCCCAAGAGCAGCACCACCAGTGTGACGAGCGCGGCCTCTACAAGCAGCACCACTACGCCCAGCACGTCGGCGAGCAGTGCGACCAAAAGCAGCTCCACGGGTGTGGCGAGCGCGACCGATACCAGCAGCGCCACTGCGCCTAGCATGTCGGCGAGCAGTACGACCGAGAGCATTACCACAGATGTGACGAACGCGACTGGTGCCGGCAGGACCACGACGCCCAGCACATCGGCGAGCAGTGCGACTGAAATCAGCACCACGAGTGTGGCGAGCGCGGCCGGTACCAGCAGCACCACCACGCCCAGCACGTCGGCGACCAGCACCACCACGCCCACCACCCGCGAGTATGATGAGCACGACCGGCACTGGCGACGCCGCTACGCCCAGCACGTCGGCGACCAGTACTACCGAGATCAGCGCCAACGTGACGAGCGCGACCGCTGCCAGCAGGACCACCAAGCCCAGCGCGTCGGCGAGCAGTGCACCGAGAGCGGCACCACGGACGTGACGAGCGCGACCGATACCAGCAGCACCACTACGCCCGGCAGGTCGGCGAAAGGTACGACCGAGAGCAGCGCCACGGGTGGGGCGAGCGCGACCGGTGCCAACAGCGCCAACGCCCAGCACAGCGGCGAGCAGTACGACCGAGAGCAACCCCACGAAGGTGGCAAGCGCGACTTGTACTGGCAGCACCACTACGCCAAGCACGCGTAGAGTACGACCGAAAGCAGCACCACGAGTATGACAAGTACGACCAGTACCAGCGACACCACTACGCTCAACACGTCGGCGAGCAGTACGACCGAAAGCAGCACCACGAGTGGGGCGAGCACGACCGGCACCAGCAACACCACTACTCCCGACACGTTAGCGAGCAGTGCAACCGAAGGCAGCACCGCGAGTTTGACGAGCACGACGAGTACGAGCAGCACCACCACACCCGGCACGTCGGTGAGCAGCTCGACCGAAAGCAGCACCACGAGTGGGACGAGCACGACCGGCACCAGCAACACCATTACGCCCGTCACGTCGGCGAGCAGGACAACCGAGAGCAGCGCTACGAGTGTGACGAGCACGACGAGTACGAGCAGCACCACTACGCCCAGCATGTCGGCGAGCAGTGCGACCGAGAGCAGCCCTACGAGTGTGACAAGCACGACCAAGACCAGCAGCACCACTACGCCCAGCACGTCGGCGAGCAGTACGACCGAAAGCAGCACCACGAGTGGGACGAGCACGACGGGTACCAACAACACCATTATGCACAGCACGTCGGCGAGCAGTACGATGGTCGTTGGGTGGATGGGGTGCGCCTTATGGGGTGGTGGTAGGGCCACTCACTGGGACATCATGTTCACGTCCATCGGCCTCGCCTTCTGAGGTCGGCCGCTGGCGGCAGTCTGGAGTTTCCCTCGGTGATGCGCGATGCGTCGCTGCTTCACCTTCATTCTGCTCCCCTCTCCGTTCCCCTGGCCTTCCTCTGGCCTCGTTCTGTGCATTTGTAGATGTACGCCTGCATGCGATGGGCACTCCCGCTGCGCGGGCTCCTGTTACTCAGCGTGCTTCCAGCGCCCGCCGGGTGGAGTCGCCTTCTATGATTACCCGTCACAGCATTGTTTGTTTGTCTTCCCTGCCTTCTTTTCCTCTCTCGTCCTCCTTTTTTCTTGTCTCTCTCTCTCTCTGTCTCCTCTTGCTGCGCTGAGTGGGGTCGCGCGCGTCTCTCGGCTTCTCCTCCCTCGTTCTGCGCCTCCTTCTGTGGCCAGTGCTTTGTTTTTCTGGCAGGGGCCAGGCTTTAAAGCCGTCGGCGTGTGGGTCAGCCGAAATGTTGGCGGCTGAACTACCCTCGCTCCCTCCTCGCCCCCCTCTTCTGGGCCCGTGCGCGCGCCTCCTCCCCCCGCCTCGCCTGGTGCCGTGGCTTTCAGTTGGAGTCAGCATGTCGGAGCAGCGCGCGGTGTCGAGCAATCCCGACGCCTTCCATCCGCTCCTCCGTCTCACGCTGCGGCGCAGTGTGGCTGCAGTGGTGTGTAGTGCTCGCAGGTGGAGGCATCATGTTGGTGGTTCGTCTGGTGGAAAACATGTTTTCTCTCGTGCAGCTTCCAAACCCCGCAATCCCAGTTCCTCCTCCCCGTCCTCCTCCGCCTCCGCTTCCTCCTCCTCCTCCTCCTCCTCCTCCTTTTCCTCCGCCTCCCTCCTTCTCCTCCTCCTCCTTCTCCTCCTCCTCCTCCTCCTCCTCTGGGTACGCTGGTCTCCTCCTCCTCCTCCTCCTCCTCCTCCTCCTCCTCCCCCTTTTCTCATTCTCCTCTTCCTCGTCCTCCTCCTCCTCCTCCTCCTCCTCCTCCTCCTCTCCTTCCTCCTCCTCTCACCTCCCCCCTCCTCCGTCCTGCGTATTTGCCCCCCCCAGGTGGCTTCGAGGTGTGGAAATTTCATTCGGGCAAGCCCAGCTTTCTCATCCCCCAGCCGCGTGCCCAGGTCATGTGGCGGTGTGTTTCCCAGTGCCGCCCCACGATGTGGATTGGGTTTCCCGCCAGACATTGGCGCCCGCAGTGCTTGTGCGGTGGTTGCGAGTTTCTGGGCACCAGGGACAGGCAGCCGATTGTCTACGATCCCAGCTGCCTCTCAGGCGTGGGCTGCTTCGAGGACTACCCCTTCTGGTGTTCCACCACCAGTGCGCCAGGCATCAACGAGGAGTTGCCGGTCGCCTGCGGCCACAGTTGCCCCGCTGGCTGGGGCTGCTTCGAAGGCTATTTATCTTGCAGCGGCAGCGCATCTCTGGTGGAGAGGGGGTCGGCTTCCAAGCCCAGTCACTTGACGGAGGGCATGAACACTGGACTGCCGATCGTCTACGACGCTTGCTGCCCTTCATGCGGGGGATTCCCACAGGGGTATACCCCTCATGACTCTTGTTTTCTGCCCCCTTTTCCCCTCCATGCCGCTTCCGTCCTTCTATGGGACTGGTCCATGGCCACACGATGTACGGTGCGGGCATTCGCCTTATTGCTGAGGGGTGGGGGGGATCTTGATAGAGGGGGAAGGGGGAGGGGTCTTAAGAAGTTCTCCGAGGAGTAGGGCAGACATTAATATTATTGTACTTGTTTGAGAATTTTAATGCACACTGTGGCTCCACGAAGAGCCCCAGGCGGCGCTGCGGTTGTCGACGTTCCCCGCACGGGGACGACGACGACGACAGACGCCAGACGTCAGACGACAGACTACAGACGACAGACGACAAACGACAGACGACAGAGGCCAGACGACGACGACGATCACGACGACCACCCTGACGGCGGCGGCGGCGACGACGGTGAAGACGGCGACCACGGCGAGGGCTCTCGACAGGTGAGCGGCTGCATCGCGGACCCCGACGCGACGGTCAGGCAGGTAGCTGTCAAGGCTGGATAGGGGTGGGGATGGGGGGAGGAGCATGGATCCGATCGCGACCGATCGATCTTCCCCCTAATTGCATCCCCATTCCTCCTCCTTTCCCTCTGCGAGCCAGTTGCCGTGGGGCTCGATCAAGTGCGGAATCACCGCGACTCTTTCCATCTCCGTCATTGTGGGCGGTCTTATCAGCAGCGTGGCTCGCTGTGAAGGCGTGCCTGGTCGTGCCGTGTTGTGAGGGTTTGGGCCTGCTCTCTGCGTCCGCTGCTGCTTTCCTTCTTCCTCGCGCACGTGGTGTACCTTGCAGCTCAACAACGCGGCATTGGTTCACCGATTTGCGGCGTCCGCACGCCAACTTACAGCATGTGGACGTGTACTGCCCCAGCCGAATCGTAGAGAGGGGGTGGTCCGCACGACGACGGGCTCGGTGGGGGGTACAGTGGATCTCACAAGCCTGCAGGGAGCCAGTCGATCATGGTTGCACTACAAGGTGGTGCTCGCAGCTTGCCCAAACTGCGACACTTGGCTTTAGACTTCAGCGCTTCTCTCCATGTCTATTCTATCCGAGCTGCTCTCTGTTGCCCAACATGCTCTGTCTTGTTTGATGATTCGTTGTGGACCAGTTTACGTGCGCCATGTTCCGAAACATCAGGAGCGTTCCTCGAAGTCAAGCACGAGCACTGTCATTCATGTGACGATGTCTTTGCCGTTGTTCGGCTACGTCAGCAAGCCTTGTATGCGCGAGTTACCGGGAGAAGGAGGAGGGGGAGGAGGAGGAGGAGGAGGAGGAGGAGGAGGAGGAGGAGGAGGAGGAGAGGAGGAGGAGGAGACATGGAGTCTGCATCAGTGCATCAGTGCAGGAAGGGTCGCGCAGCCGAGGTAGGAGGTCTGTTCGCATCCAGGTGCGGCAGGCTCGTGCCGTGTCGACGCGGCGACGACCCCGCCGTGGGCCTTCAGGGCTGAGAGCCGCCAGTTGCCCAGAACCGGCCAACATGGGGTGACCCAGCGATCGGAAAGCTGCCGATCGTTCAGGGTTGAACGATCAACGCGGTGCCTGGAGGAGGAGGAGGAGGAGGAGGAGGAGGAGGAGGAGGAGGAGGAGGAGGAGGAGAGGAGGAGGGAGTGAGCAGGAAGGCGTAAAGGATTCTTATTATAGTATTAGGAGTTTCCGTTATTATTCTCGTCTTATTATTCTTATGTTATTGTATCCTTTATTATTGATGTCTGATTAATCAGGAGGAACTTTCTTAGTATGATTCAGTTACTGGTAAGGTACTGTGCTGTATTATTATGTGATGTTACGCAGACTGTGGCAGCGCATGCGATTGTTAGTGTCTTCGTCTTCTTAGATAATGTGTCGTGACCCTCTGTTATGTCCGTCCATTTATTATTATCTGTCAACAAGTCACCCTTCCATTCTGCTGTGTGTTACCGTCCGTTATGGGACTAGGGACGGGAGAGGAGGGAGGCGAGGGCGACGGTGAGGGTGAATTTCAGGGCGGGATGGGAGGGATTGGGAGGGAGGGAGGAGGAGGAGGAGGAGGAGGGCTCTGTCTGGACCTGCAGGCGTACGGGAATCGGACGGTAAAAACGATCGTGGATGCTGGCACGAAGGACATGCTCCTTCGCGACCTGACCATTAGTGATGAGGCTGTAGGAAGTGACGCTCCCCTCCGCCCCTGCTTAGAGCCGTTACATGAGGTGTGCCAAGTTTTCCGCGCCTCAGGTAAGGGCCTGGAAGCCTCTCTCCTTGCCGCTGTGGCGTCGGGAGGTATGGCTGCTCAGGTTGACCTTTTCTGGACAGGCGCTCTGCCTCCGCTGAGTGTCAGGTTTGTGGGCACTCGTGGGGATGTAAGAAGCATCGATGCTATGTCTGCCCTGCTTTCCATGGGCACCGTCAGACCCTAGGGTTTCAGCGTCTCGTTCACGCGGGGTCCACTGCCACGGAACCGAGATGGCGCTTGTTTTACACTAGAGGTCTGATGGCGTCACCAATTAGCTACACACCCAGCCCGATCGTGCAGCAGGAGTGGCAGTGGCATGTTTTCCCTAGGCATGGATTTCTGGAAGGAATAATCTGCGTGGATGGATCAGCCATCGACCCAGGCCTGCCGTGGTGCACACGAGCAGGCTGGGCGGCAGTTTCAGTA
>CAUYUJ010020858.1:103271-110771 GCA_963575745.1 Prorocentrum cordatum
GGAGGAGGAGGAGGAGGAGCAGGAGGAGGAGGAGGAGGAAGAGGAGGAGGAGGAGCAGGAGGGGGAGGAGGAGGATGAGGAGGAGGAGGAGGAGGAGGAGGCATTGCGATGTTTTTGTTCTCTATCCGCGGACGCGTGTCATAGCCGATCTGGAACTCCAAAAAAGACTCCATCGTGTTGTGCGCAGTCGGACTTGGGAAACTTGTGGGTTATATGGACCCTGTGTGACCTGTGGGACCCGTGGGACCTGTGAGACCTGGAAGACCTGTGGGACCCATGGCACCGGCGGAACATTGACGTGGGGGATCTCCGTGGGACCTGTGAGACATGCGACACTTCTGGGACCTCTGTGACCTGCGTGACCTGTCGGACCTGTGGGACCTGTGGGGTATGCAAGACCTGTGACACCTGGGGGACCTGCGGCACCCGTTGAACCTGTCAGACCAGTGGTACTTGTGGGACCTGTGTGACGATCTGCCACATCTGTGTTCCTGTGGGGCCTGTGGCCCTGTGGGGTCTGCGTGAGCTACGAGACCAGTGAGACCTGCGAGATCTGTGGGAGCCAGAAAAATGGCCCACGCTGGGACGGGAGCGTCATTCTAAACGACGGGAGCACATCGCCGATCCGAGATTGAGGCCCACGCTGCAGCGAGAACAAGTGTTGTTGTGTGACATATCTCTCTATATACTTGTGTATAGGTGAGTATATATATAGATATACACATTTATGGTTTTGAATTTTGCTTGTGTTGAATATTTGTCATGTTCTTAGTTTCGTAAACAGAAAAGCAGTAAACATTCGGATCGCACTTTACCTGGCAAAGGATACAATCATATGCAGTCGTTGTGAGTACCGCCTTCGGCGCCACGCGAACCTTGGCATGTGGGCCTTAGCTGGAGCTCCCTATGGGGCTACGAAGCGTGTGAGGGGTGTGCTGACACGAGGCACAGACGCCATGCGATCCCTGGCATTGGGGCCTTAGGCCCACGAAGCGTGTGATGAACGTGCCGACGCGAGGCACCGACACCATGCGAGCCCTGGTATTGTGGCCTAACCTGGAGCTCCGTATGTAAAACGAAACATGTGAGGGGCGTGCCAGAATGAGGCACCGACGCCAGGCTAGCCCTGGCATCGGGGCCTTAGCTGGAGCTCCCTATGGGGCCACGAGACGTGTGAGGGGTGTGCCGAAACGAGGCACCGACGCCATGCGGACCCTTGCATTTGGTCTCTAGCCGCAGATCTCTATGGGGCCGCGAAGCGTGGGAACGGTGTGCCGAAATGGGGCACCGACGCCATGCGAACCCTGGCATCTGGGCCTTAGCGTGAGCTCCCTGAAGGGCAGCGAAGCTTGTGAGGGATGTGCCTCTCCCCAGCACCGACGCGGGCCACGAAACGCGAGAGGGGTGTGCCGAACATGAGGCACCGGCGCCATGCGAACCCTGGAATTTGTCTCAGCGGGAGCTCCTTATGGGGCCACGAAACGTACGAGAGGCGTGCCGGAATTAGGCACCGACGCCATGCGAACTCTGGCATTTGGGCCTCGACTGGAGCTCCCAGTGAGGCCACAGAGCGTGTGAGGGGCGTGCCGAAATGAGGCGCCGAGGCAATGCGAACTCTGGCATTTGGGCCTCGACTGGAGCTCCCAGTGAGGCCACAGAGCGTGTGAGGCGCGTGCCGAAATGAGGCGCCGAGGCAATGCGAACTCTGGCATTTGGGCCCCAACTGGAGCTCCCTGCGAGGCCACAGAGCGTGTGAGGGGCGTGCTGGGAGGAGGCACCGACGCCGTGCGAACCCTGGCATCATGGCCTCGGCTGGAGCTCCCTATGGGGCCACGAGAGGCGTGAGGGGTGTACCGAAACGAGGCACTGACGCCATGCGGACCGTTGCGTTTGTGCCTTCGCTGCAGCTCCCTCTGGGGCCGCGAGGCTTGTGAATGGTGTGCCGAAGCGAGGCACCGACGCCATGCGTACCCTGGCAAAGGGGGCTTAGCTGTAGCTCCCTAGAATGCCAGGAAGCGTGTGAATGGCGTGCCGAAGTGAGGCACCGACACCGTGCGAACCTCAGCATCTGGGCCTTAGCTGGAGCTCCCTCGGGGGCCGCGACGCGTGTGAGGGGCGTGCCGAGATGGACATACGGAGGGAGGAGGAGCAGGAGGGAGGAGGAGGAGGAGGAGGAGGAGGAGGAGGAGGAGGAGGAGGAGGAGGAGGAGGAAGAGGAGGAAGAGGAGGAGGAAGAGGAGGAAGAGGAGGAGGAGGAGGGAGTAGGCCGAGGAGGAGGGATGGGGAAGAGGAGCGAGTGACGCAAGGGCGCTCTCTTCGAAACGAGGATCAAACACCACAGGATGGTATTGAGCCCAGGTCGCGCAGATCGTGTGCGTCAACAAAAAAAGATACGGAGGAGGGGCGAGCACTCAGAGGGCATGCTCGGGAGAGAGTCGAGTAGTATCCATATTGTGCAAGTGCTGAGGAGAGGGAGGTCAGGGGTAGAGGGAAGGGAAGAAGACTTTGGACTGATTCTGGGGTGCGCTCTTAGGCCGTCTTGCGGCCTTCTTGCGTGAGGACTCTTGGGGGCCCTCTTGGGCCGTTGTGGCGCTCTCCAGGGGCTGTCGGGGACAGTCTTGTCAGCGTCGCAGGCCCTCTCGGATCCAGAGGACGCCTCTGAAGTCCCCGCTTGGGCCCCCTGGGAGCTCTCTTGGGGATCTCCTGGGCGACGCTGGGGACCTCTTGGGTCCACTCTTGGGAAACTCAGGGCTCTAATTCTTGGGGATCTCCTGGGCGACCCTGGGGATCTCTTGGGTCCACTCTTGGGAAACTCGGGGCTCTGATTCTTGAGATCTGGAGGTTGCATTTTTTGCACCGAGCGTTTGCGCTTGGTTTCGGGTCCCGGGGGCCATGACGGATCGATCCGGCTCGAAGAGCGCCGCAGAAATATGGAATTTTTGGTCTCTGGTCATGGGGTCCAATTATGATGGCTGGACGGCGTGTCGCCACAGAGACCTCCGACTCCTGATCCGCCGTACTCTTGGTAGATTTTCAGGTTTGAAATCGTACCGGAAGTGCACCCCACTCGATGCGAACAAGCAGGGCGGATTTTTTTCCGCCTCGGACAGCAATCAGAGTGGATCTTTCCCGCAAAGGTACGGCGGCAATAGCGACGGCAAAGTATCGCAGGCCTAGAGGTCGACACCAACACCAATTTCGGCGGTGTGCCTCCACCGAGGGAAGAAGATCCCGATCTCGGTGATGGTGGTAGTATTCTGGCTTCCAGGGTGGCCAAGATATTACCACCAACACCGAAATCTAGGATCATCTTCCCCCTGTGGAGGCAACCCCCTGTTTTGGTGTTGGTGCCCATTTCCAGGCCTCCAAAAGTAGGGCGGACATCGGCATCAAAGGAGCCCGACAAGTAGGACGAACCCGCCCTTCCTGCGAGATCGCCCGAGGTGCGGCGGATCCAGCGTTAGGGAAGGCTTCCCGAGGAGCCTGACATCGACTTCGGCTGGAGGGTTTCTCCGAAGGGCTTAGGCGATCCGTCGTCGTCGTCGTCCTCCTCCTCCTCCTCCTCCTCCTCCTCCTCCTCCTCCTCCTCCTCCTCCTCCCCCTCCCCCCCCTCGTCCTCGTCCTCCTCCTCCTCCTCCTCCTCCTCCTCCTCCTCCTCCTCCTCCTCCTCTCCCCCCTCGTCCTCTTCCTCCTCCTCCTCCTCCTCCTCCTCCTCCTGATCCTCGGGTCGCCTACGGCCCCAGGGGGAAACCGTGCAACTTCGGCTGCCTCGAGCCCTTGCTCGGACGCCTCCAGGCTGGGTCCTCTCTCGAGGCCTTGGGGGCCGTCTTGGAGATCCCCTGGGCTGCCGTGGCGGCGTGCCGCGGCTTCTGTTGGGACCGTGTCTGGGCGGCCGGCCTCGAGGGAGAGCTGCCGAGACTCTCGCCAGGATCCTCCTCTCCCTCCCAGTTCTCAGAGGAGGAAAAGGTACCCATACCGCTACCCCGCGCCCCGTTTCCCCCTTTTTGGGCCTCCTGGGAGGCCTTCGTCGCCACCGCTGGATTCGCCTCGAAATTCTGGTCCGAGCGCACCCCAGGAGAGGTCCAGGGAGTAGCGGTATCGGTACCTTTTGGTTTCCCCAAATTCGAGCAGGGGATCGAGTGCAGAATCGATCCACCCCGAGCCTGATTTTATCGTCGAGTCTGCGGCAGCTGCGCAGAGTGCTCCGTGGATCTGCGAAGCACTCTGCGCGCTCGTTCGCAGGTGCGACGGGGCAAAGCAATCCTGGGGTGAAGCGATTCTGTAGTCGATCCCCTGCTCGATCAATGGCGCAGCGCGATCCCCCAGGGGCAGGCTGGGGAGGAGGGGTCCCACGCGCCGGTGACCCCGAGGGGTCGGCGCAGCCCAGAGCCAGCGCAGGTGCCAGCACGGGGGAGCTGCGGCACGCCCGTCGAGGGCGACGAGTGCTTCGCGAGAGTGGTGTGGTCGATGCAGACGGGCGTGGCAAAGTATCCGGAATGGTTCTCGAAAAAGAAGCAGCATGACGTGACAATAAATGTTCGACGGTCTGCGCGGATGTCTTGGGTCTGTGACTCCCCTGGCGGCGTCCCCGGCGCCGCCCCGGGCGCTCTCCGCGCGCCAGGGAGGAGGTTCCGGCGCAGATCCAAGGAATCCGCGCAGAAAGTGCATGTGTTCATGTTTTCCTTTCTTTTAGGTTTAGGTCGGGCAATGTCTTCCTACAGGCGGATTTTGGGCGAAACATAAACCGTAGCCAAAACATATAATTGAACAAATAATCAAACATTCGCATAAGCATTACTTTTCGACGGTCCGAGCGGATGTCTTGCATGTGTGGCGGCGGCGCCAGGGAGGGGGGTCCACAGAGCCAAGGAATTCGCGCAGACCGTCGCAAGTGTATGGTTATGCGGTTTTTTCTTCCTCCCAGGTTCTCTCCCCTGACCAGCAGCTCCAGCTTCGACGACTTCCAGCGGCATCTGCACGGCACAGCCAGGTTTCGTTGCGTGATATCCGACCCCGAACCAAACCTCGGGGTCGATTTTGGAGGTCGCCGGGCGATCGCCGCGGCCATACATCGGGGCAATATTTTTGTTAAGGGGTGGCATGCCCTTTCCCAGCCGCCACATTGACGTGGCTCAGAATTATAATATAGCGACAGAAGTCAATATGTCCAACGTGGGCAGTCATGTTTTTTCTAGGTTGGAGGGTCGATCATCACGCAACCAAGGTTCTCCGGCGTGTGCCCCGAGCCCTGCGGAGAGCCATCGGAGCGGGTCGTGGCCCTACCGACCCCTCCGCCCACACCTGTTCCACCGCTTTGTGATGTTACCAATGGCTCTCTTCCGAATTCTCAGTACCCATGTCAGTGCGATTCCGCCGTGTGCGAACTCAATCAGCTTTGTTCCGCAGGCTCATGCATGCCCATATCGGTTCTGCACGTGCAGTGGCCATGCTCGAACCCTGGCATCGGCAGCCCGTACTTCAGCCTTTTTGGAACAAGTCAGACTGGAGCGCCAATCTACTCCAATGTTGATGGCAATTATCTCTATTGGGACGCTTCTTGTGACGGATACGTGCGTGCAGGAGATGATCGAGCACCCAGATGGATTCTGGATCAGGAGGTACCGTCATTGGATGCTGGCATGGACCTGGATCTTGATGGGCAATGTTCGTATTTTGGGCACACTGGCACTGATGACAAGTATGGTATACCTTTGGGTGACTCAAACTGGACACTTCTTTGCGATGGTGCACAGCTCAATGCGACGGTAGCGATTACGATGCTGCACGAAATGCCCGGGACTCCAAGCCCGACTTTGGAGCCTGGAGTACCCTGCACTTGTGAGGGACGATGTGGAACATTTCCTTACATGGACGTCGATGGTGATGGTTGCCTTTCTCAGGCGGAGACCGATCATGTAGAGCAGCTCACGGGGCACTTTACCGATATGGACGTGGATGGGGACGGCTGCGTTACCCAGGAAGAGTGTGCGGCGTCGGACTTCTCTGCAGATTTGGCTTCGTTTCCGATCGAGGGACCTGCTCATTGTAGCTACGGGTGGTACTTCATGCAAGGCACCAGCGTTTGCGTGCAGTGTCCCAATGGGGAGACAAGGCGTCGTCGATCGGAATCGTGCTCCAATTGCTCCGACGGCAAAGTGGACGTCGGAGACTTTGACAGCTGCATCGGCGGGATATATCTGCTCCAGCCTCTCGAGGTTGGGGGCACCGTCCTCTTCATCAACAAGGACACCGACGAGGGTGGAAACGTGTTGATGAAGGGCGATTCGATCAACATCGCAACGCGCAACCCCAACCATTACGAGGTTGGAGGGATAAATCAACGGCGTAAACACGATTTCTCGGAGCTTCGCGCAGATTTCTTGGAGCGGCGCTCGGGCCACTTTGGCGGCGCCTCCGGCGCCGCCCCTGGCGCGCGGAGCGAATCCAAGAAATCCGAGCTGAGCTCCGAAAGCTCACCAGGAAGCACCGGTGTTAGGAAAAAGACACAATCAAGAATACCAACATGTTGTGTAGTATCTTTACCCGGGAACCTTAAAGGAAGTTCAATGTGTTCATCTACCTGGATACACGTGACGCGGCCGGCCTGGGGGAAGAGGGGAAGAGAGCTGGATACACACTCGGCCGGATGTCTTTTCTGGCGCTTGGCCCTGCTGAGGCCGTGCAGGTGTAAGGCCTCCGCATGCGGATCCCGCGCGTGGCCTCCCGATGTTTCGCGCACGCATCCAGCGCCGGCTTCCTGGCCTCCTCCTCCTCCTTCTCCTCCTCCTCTGTGTTTTGATGCTTCTCGTGTCTGTACGAGGTAGCGACGATCCAGGACATGGTTGGCTTCGACTCCAGCCGGCGCCTCTCGCCCGCCCACGAGGCCAGTGGGCCTCGCGCAATGGGGGGGGGCGATGCATGGGAGGGTGGCAAGGGCTGCCGAAAAAGGGGGCCCCTGGAGGGCCCCTGGAGGGGCCCTTTCGGGCCCAAGAGGGGCCCTCGAGGGCCCGAGAAGGGTACCTTTCTTCCGCCACCCCGTTTGTCGCCCCCCATTCAGTCGCGCCCACGAGGACCTGCTCCGCAGCAGCGGTCCCTTCATCGTCCTGGAGGGGGGCGCGCGCATGCTCTTCGATACCTACGACGGTGTCACCCTCTCGTGCTCCGCGGCCGACGGGCGCGAGTTCTCCAGCTCGTACCCGTGCGGATGTGGCGTCGCGGTCTGTCAGTCTGGAGAGAGGTGCTCGGAGGACAGGGCTCATTTCGACTCCTCCGCTCCGAGTCGATTCGATTTCGATGGATTCCGATTCCACTTCGGATTCGACTGCGGATTCCGATTTGGACTCCGATTTCTCAACGGGGGCCTCACTTTCCATTTCCGCCGATCTGACTTTTCCTGACTTGGCTGCCGATTTCCACCGATCCGACTTCGCCATTCGATTCCCGGTCTCCCCCGGAGGAGGAGAAGGTACCCGCACCGCTTTCCCTCCCTCGTCATCGCCT
>CAUYUJ010020858.1:120771-135771 GCA_963575745.1 Prorocentrum cordatum
CATGCATGCATGTATGTGTGTATGTATCTATGTCTGTCTGTCTGTCTGTCTGCCTGTCTGTCTGTCTGTCTGTCTGCCTGTCTGTCTGTCTGTCTGTATATATATGTATGTATGTATTAGTGTATGTATGTATGTATGTATGTATGCATGCATGTTTGTATGTATGTATGTATGTATGTACGTATGCATGTATGTATGTATGTATGTATGAATGAATGAATGAATGAATGAATGAATGTGTGTGCATATAGGTATAAATGTATGCAGCTACACAAAAGTGAATCTCTCTCTCTATATATATATACGCATCTATCTATATATCTTTATATCTATCTACATTGTAGATACGTGTGTTGCGTGCGCGCGCGCGTGCGTGCACGCACGCTGCGGCCGCCCCGCGCCCCCGCCCGCCTGCGCGCCGCGGGGGGCGGGAGCGGGGGGCGGGTCGGGGGGCGCCCAGGAGGCTTCAGACGCTTGGGGATTCCTTATCTAATGAGGGCGGTGGTAATATGTATCCACGGCCACTCCGCGACGGAAGCTCCACCAGCTTGCAGACCCTGGATTCCTCAGCCCCGCGGGGGGCGTGAGCGCGGGGGGTCGGGGGGCGCCCGTTTGAGCCAGCGGGCGAGCGGTGGTCCGTCGTCGTCGTCGTCGTCGTCGTCGTCGTCGTCGTCGTCGTCGTCGTCGTCGTTATCGTCGTTATCGTCGTCGTCGTCGTCGTCGTCGTCGTCGTCGTCGTCGTCGTCGTTATCGTTGTCGTCGTCGTGGTCGTCGTCGTCGGCGGCGGCGGCGGCGGCGTCGGCGTGGGCGTCGGCATCGGCGTCGGCGTCGGCATCGGCGTCGTAGTCGGCGGCGTCGGCGTGGGCGTGGGCGTCGGCCTCGGCCTGGTTGCCGGCGTTGGCGCCGGCGTCGGCGTCGGCGTGGGCCGTCGTCGACGTGGGCTGCCGCCACGGAGAGGCCCACGCTGCTCGAGCTCAAGGCCTCCATACTCCTCGAGTTCGGGAAGCCGTGCACCACGTACATCACCGAGCTCGAGCTGTCCGGCCTCTGGCTCGACGGCCAGGTCGTGCAGGTCCGCTCCTACCTCAGGTCTCGATGATCCTCAGACCGTGTGTGGGCCCAATGTGTGTTTGCTCTGTCTGTCTCCGCTGATAGCACGTAGCTCGTGTCGGCTCTTGTGACACCGCGAAGCACTTCGCATGACCCCCCT
Source organism: Prorocentrum cordatum (assembly GCA_963575745.1). Classification (NCBI taxonomy): domain Eukaryota; class Dinophyceae; order Prorocentrales; family Prorocentraceae; genus Prorocentrum; species Prorocentrum cordatum. The sequence continues at coordinate 121,982 of CAUYUJ010020858.1, forward strand.
CTGCCCCCCGGCCTCAATATTGAACAAGCTGTCCCAGAGAGGCGGAGCCAGAAAATCTTGAACCTGACATCTCGAACGCAAGACTTGCTACTGTTAAGAATGGGGAAGCGGGGAATTTTGATCTTTCTAGCTCGGGCGTTGCAGTTGCAAAGCTTGATCCTTCCTCCGTAGCCCAGTGTGTGTAGCGCACAGCTCGTGTCTGCCCTTTTTACACCGCCCGCGTCGTGCTGAAGGGCTTCGGTGGACAGGCACGCGTGGAGGGCTTCTCCGAAGGGCTTAGGCGACCCGTCCTCGTCCTCCTCCTCCGCCTCCTCCTCCTCCTCCCTCCTCCTCCTCCTCCTCCTCCCTCCTCCTCTCCTCCCTCCTCCTCCTCCTCCCTCCTTCCTCCTCCTCCTCCCTTCCTCCTCTTCCCCCCCTCCTCCTCCTCCTCCTCCTCCTCCTCCTCCTCCTCCTCTCCTCCTCCTCCTCCCCTCCCTCCTCCTCCTCCGCCTCCTCCCCTCCTTCCTCCTTCTGCTCCTCCTCCTCCCCCTCCTCCTGCTCCTTCATCTCCTCCTCCCCCTCCCCTCCTCCACCTCCTCCTCCTCCTCCTCCTCCTCGGGTCGCCTACGGCCCCGGGGGAAACCGTGCAGGCACACGTTGGCGCTGCCACACGCTCTGCGGGTCACCAGAGGTCGCGCGCCGAGAACGAGACCGACAAGTTTCTGGGCCTCCGGGTGCTCAAGCCTCCTGGCGCGCCGTCAGAGGCTCGAGGACCCCCCCCCAAAAAGAAAGCAAGCAGGAACGCACCGTCGGGCCTGCCTCGCGGGTCGACCTGGCCAGGTCGAAGGGGCCCTCGTGCCCCGTGCTTCGCGACCCATGCCTTCTGCACTACTGTTGCAGCGTGGCCCTCGGAAGGGTCTCGTGTCCTCCCAGGTGTCCTCTCCGACCGAGCTCGACCGTAACCCTTCGGCGGAGGCCCGCGCGGACTCCTCGGATATCGGCGCTGAGGCACCCGCCGCGGCCAGGCTCAGGGTGCAACGCGATGTTGAGGGGGGGATCGCGGCTCAGGCGGGGGCGCACCGGACCCCAATGGCCCATTGATCGCCGACAGCCTACCTTCGGAGGTTGAGAGACCTACTACCCTGACACGTCGATTAGGGAATTGGCCGTTTTCGGTTCGCGAGAGGGCGTCGCGGCCGTCATTTTCGCGGGTCCAGGTCCGTCGGTTTCGGTCCTAGGCCGTTCTCACTACATGGAAGTTTACTCAAGGGAGGCTTGTCCGCCGCCGATACCTCGGCCCAGGACTCGCTATCGGGGGCCTGTCGCCGATCTGTCGGCGATGCATCGCCGATTCCAGGACGATGCCCCCCCCCCGAGCCTGTCTTCCACGAGCGTTGCCCCTCACCGGCGCGCTCCGCGCGCCGAGGAGGGGGGGCTCGGCGCCGATTCAGGACATCCGTGTGCTCATGCTGCTTCTGTTCCCGGCTCGATCCCGGGTCTCGGCACTTGGGCCTGCCCACTAGTGGGCCATCCTCGGACGTGCCCCGCGTGCCTGTCTGTCTGTCTGTCTGTCCCATTGGAGGTCCCGTGGGAGAAGGACTGTCCGCGGGGGGCAGGATCTGTCCGCTCCAGCCAGCGCGTACAGCAAGCTGCAAGGTAGTCGTGGCGAGGCCTGAATCCCTCGTGCCCGTATCCCTCTCCGGAACTTTGGCCACGTTCGCGCAGCAGCCTCGCGGCGTGCAGCATCGTTGTGTGCACGCTCTGCGAGGCGATCCCTGTGGACTATCACTGTCCGCTCCCACATCTCCTGCTCCCCCCCCAAAGAAAAAGCGAGGCCCCGTGGGAGAAGCTGGACGAGAGGGACGATCCCGTGGTCCTCTCGGAGGGAGCGGGGCACTCCATGCGGGTCACGCTGTCCACGACGAGGTGGTACAGCAACAAGCGCGCGGGCGGCACCGCGCCGAGCGTGGCGGGGCAGGTGGAGATCGGGCTGCAGAACCGCACCCTCGGGCACCACAAGGTCGCGGCAACGCAGATCGTCATGCGCCAGGACCTGCCCATGCAGGAGCACCTGAACCTGGCCGTGCGGCACTTGAGCTCGCTCGCCCGCATGGACATCGGCGGCCTCCTCGGCTTCGACCCGCACCCCGAGTCCCTGGAGGACGTCACGTCCGAGTGCCAGCGGCACAGGGACGGGCTCGACCGCGAGCGGGGCCCGCGCTCCAAGAAGGCCTGGAAGGTCCGCTGGGAGAAGGTCAAGGCGCGGCGCGGGCATGCCCAGGCCCCCGGCGGCCGCATGAACGACAACGAAGCGGCCGCCAGCCTCGACCAGAGCCTGCTCGGCCGAGCGAGGGACAGCACGGGCGCGAAGACTTCTCTCCTCCCCCTCCTCGTCCTCCCCCTCCTCCTCCTCCTCCTCCTCCTCCTCCCTCCTCCTCCTCCTCCTCCCCTCCTCCTCCTCCTCCTCCTCTTCCTCCTCCTCCTCCTCCTCCTCCTCCTCCTCCTCCTCCTCCGGGGAGTGGCTTGGAGGGGGGGGATGGCAGGCATCGGCCCCTGATCGCCCTTGCCTTCGTCGATCGGCACCTGGGGGCGCCTGGGCTTTGTTCTGCCCAGGAGCCTGCGGCTTCGCCGCCGAGGGATTCTAGGCCGACGTGTTCCCCCCCCCCAAACCAGACCCCCCTTCGGGCTTGCCTCAGGAGATGATGTGCGTGTGCGCCGACGCGGGCCCCAAGGAGGACCCATTCGCCGACGACGCCGACGACACGTCCGTCCCGGGCGTCCTCGTCGACTCCCAGACTGGCAGGCTCGCGGAGGCGGTCTGGGACTGACGAGCTGGAGCCACGCGGTGCGGAGCGCCGTGTCGGCCTCTTGGCCTCGCCGCAGCTCTGCGGAGCGTCGGGGTCCCTGCTCCCGGCACGTGGCGCGGAGAGCGCTTGCTCCCCCAGCTGTTCCCCTGACCTTCCTCCACCGTCGCTCTCGCCCTCCCCCGGCTTGTGCAGCTGCTTCGACGCTGGAGCGTCCCAGCGCTGCTGCGCCTGCCTCTGGAGCTGAGCTGTCGAGTACACCCTGCCGACCCGCCTCGTGACCCGCGAGCCCACTGCCGCGGCTGTGGGATCGTCTGCTCAGCTGACCTTCGTCCTCGCTCGCTCTGCGATTCTGCTTCTCGGCTCTGCTCGATCGGCTGCTGCTCCTCGTCACCTCCTCGTCCAGAGAGCCCGCACCCGCTCCCGCGACAGTCTGGCGCGGGAGCAGGCGCGGGCTCTTGGAGCACGTCTGGCGGCCAGACGTGCCTCTGTCGGGTCCTGCTCCGCGCCGCGGGGGCCCCACCGCGAGGGACCTTCTGCCTGCCAGCAGTTTGGTGCTTGGTGGCCCTGTCCTCCGCGCTGTCGCTCTCCAGATGCCGCACCGTGACCGCCTCTACGGGGGTTCCGTTTGCCTCGGACGGGCGCTCAGGGTGCCGTTGGTGGTTCCCTGCTTTTTGTTCCTTCGGGAGCCGCCGCTCTAGGCGGACGGCGATTTCACAGTGGCACATTTTAATCTATGCTCCCTCCCTGGAAGGAAGAAGCACGGGGTCCATGACCAAGCTGTCGCGGGATCTTGTCGTTGCCGATCTTGGTCATGGTCCGTGTCCGTTGTCTCCGTCGAAGATGGTCCACGAATCGAGGCTGGCCAAGATGGACGGCGACCGAGATCGCACGACGTTTCCGCGTTCAACCTCGGTCATGGCCCCCGTTCTCTTTCCCTTGGCTCCCCTACTCTTAAGTCGGGCTTGCCCCTCTACAGAAGAAATATTCAAATATGGGGACGATTGGTGTTGTTGTTGCTGTTGTTGTTACTGTTACAATTGCTGTTGCTGTTGTTGTTGATGTTGCTGTTGCTGTTGCTGTTGCTGTTGTTGTTGTTGTTGTTGTTGTTGTTGTTGTTGTTGTTGTTGTTGTTGTTATTGTTGTCGTAGTTGTTGTTGTTGTTGTTTTTTTGTTGTTTTTTGTTGTTTTTGTTTTTGTGGTCTTGTTGTTCTTGTTTTTGTTGTTGATTTTGTTGTTGCAGCTGCTGCTGTTGTTGTGGTTGTTGTTGCCGTTGTTGTTGCCGTTGTTGTTGTTGCTGCTGTTGCTGCTGCTGCTGCTGTTGTTGTTGTTGTTGCTGTTGCTGCTGCTGCTGCTGTTGTTGTTGTGGTTGTTGTTGTTGTTGCTGTTGTTGTTGTTGTTGTCGTCGTCGTCGTCGTCGTTGAACATTATTTATTCTAAAGAATAATTATTGTTGGGCCCCCTGGTGCGCGCCCCCCCTGCGCCGCCTAGGCCGCAGCTACATTTTCATCATTTTCGTGAGGAAGCCTCAGAAAAGAGGGTGTGTACAGGATCCGGTTGTTTTGTTGTAATCCGCTTTCCCTTGCAAAAAACAATAGAAAATGACATTTCTTGTTCTAATATAATCAAATTTCAAGAATCCCTTGCAAAAAATAAGGTAAAGTGGACATTCGCGCGCGCAAGACGAAATCCTTCCAAAACCTTAGTGTTCGCAGCGATTTTAACATAAAAACATCAAAAAACCAATGGTTTTTCAACAAAAAAATTGTCAAAATCTCATCCCGCGCGCTCTTGCGGATTCGTAGGAAACCCAACACTTTTTAAACATTTCTGTCAAACGGGCTTTTGCGAGCAACTTTTTCGAACTTCTGCGACAACGGTTGCGCACCTGCCAGGGCCATCATCCCTGTCAAATAATACCATGCGGGACACATTCGTTTTTTCTTCGCGCGCGCACGCCGTCGTCGTCGGCCGCGGGGCCCTGAATAGTAGCCACGGTCGTCCGCATGCCACGAAGTGAAGTGTCCGAACGTCATAGGGCGGGAAGCTGGGTGTGGGTGGTGGCGAAGAGTCGTTTGGAAATTTGGTAGAGCTTGAACCGGCCCCCCCACAAAGTGGGGGTATTGCCCGCCTCCTATGAAAACCCTGGCACTGGTGAGAACGGAGTGTCCCCACGTGCTAGTAATTGTTGTTGTTGTTGTTGTTGTTGTTGTTGTTGTTGTTGTTGTTGTTGTTGTTGTTGTTGTTGTTGTTGAACATTATTTATTCTAAAGAATAATTATTGTTGGGCCCCCTGGTGCGCGCCCCCCCTGCGCCGCCTAGGCCGCAGCTACATTTTCATCATTTTCGTGAGGAAGCCTCAGAAAAGAGGGTGTGTACAGGATCCGGTTGTTTTGTTGTAATCCGCTTTCCCTTGCAAAAAACAATAGAAAATGACATTTCTTGTTCTAATATAATCAAATTTCAAGAATCCCTTGCAAAAAATAAGGTAAAGTGGACATTCGCGCGCGCAAGACGAAATCCTTCCAAAACCTTAGTGTTCGCAGCGATTTTAACATAAAAACATCAAAAAACCAATGGTTTTTCAACAAAAATTGTCAAAATCTCATCCCGCGCGCTCTTGCGGATTCGTAGGAAACCCAACACTTTTTAAACATTTCTGTCAAACGGGCTTTTGCGAGCAACTTTTTCGAACTTCTGCAACAACGGTTGCGCACCTGCCAGGGCCATCATCCCTGTCAAATAATACCATGCGGGACACATTCGTTTTTTCTTCGCGCGCGCACGCCGTCGTCGTCGGCCGCGGGGCCCTGAATAGTAGCCACGGTCGTCCGCATGCCACGAAGTGAAGTGTCCGAACGTCATAGGGCGGGAAGCTGGGTGTGGGTGGTGGCGAAGAGTCGTTTGGAAATTTGGTAGAGCTTGAACCGGCCCCCCCACAAAGTGGGGGTATTGCCCGCCTCCTATGAAAACCCTGGCACTGGTGAGAACGGAGTGTCCCCACGTGCTAGTAATTGTTGTTGTTGTTGTTGTTGTTGAACTCTCATTCTTGAAGAATAATTATTGTTGATCCCCCCCCACCGGTGCACATTGATTTTTTTCGATTGAAGTGCCACCCCCGGGGCTCGCACCTTGTTTTTTCTCAAGGAAAGTCTTCCTGCTCAAACTGTGCCCCTGCCCCCCGGGCTACAACAACAACGGCTCCCGCCTGAGACTTCCTCGATTTTTACTCAGGACCCCCGCTCCCGCCTGAGACTTCCGCGCAATTTATTCAGGAAAGGCGCTCCCATTTGAGACTTCCTCGCAATGTAATCAAGACCCCCGCTCCCGCCTGAGACTTCCGCGCAATTTACGTGGGAACGGCGCTCCCGCCTGAGACTTCTTCTAATTTTACTCAGGACCCTCGCTCCTGCTTGACATTTCCGGGCAATTGACTCAGGAACGGCGCTCCCGCCTGAGACTTCCTCGCAATTTAGTGAGGACCCCCGCTCCCGCCTGAGACTTCCGTGCAATTTGCTCAGGAACGGCGCTCCCGCTTGAGACTTCCTCGCAACTTAGTCAGGGCCCCCGCTCCCGCCCGAGATTTCCTCACAATGTACTCAGGACTGCGCTCTCGCGTGCGACGTCCTCACAAATTATTCTGGAATTGCGTTTCGGCGCTCAGGAACCACGCGCGCGCCAAGGACGCCTTCACAACGTGGTATCTTCCCTCTTCCTTCGTCCTTCCCCCTCCCCTTCCTCCCACTCTCCCTCGTTCTTCCCCTCCTCCTCTTGCAGGGCCCGCGCCAATTCCAATGGCGGGCAGAGAGATGTACGCCCCCGAAGGATTGTCCGCCCGTTCCGGTTTGCCCGTACGTCTAAGCCCGCCGGCCCCAGCAAAGAGAAATAATCCCGCCGAAAGGGGTGTGATCGAAGACGAAGAGGGCGGGTTTCGAGGGTGTAGGGTATACGTGTTGAATGACTCGCGGGCAAGTAAGAGCGTACAGCCGAAAAATGGTCGTTGTTGTTGTTGCTGCTGCTGCTGCTGCTGCTGCTGCCAATTTTTGAGTTTTTCCTATCCACAATCCGCCTGTAGGAGGACATGCTCGACCTAACCCTACTTTCTCCGACCGCCTCTGCACTTTTTCTCATCACAGCTGCCCTCGCGGCTATCTTCGTCCTCCGTGGCGACCTCCGATGCCCCCCATCCCCTGCTGGCCCCTCCCGACTGTTGGGCACGGGCTCCCTCGCCATGGGGGGTTCCTCGCCCGGTTGCGGACAGCCTGCAGGTTCCGAGCCCCTGCCGATGGATGCTTCAGGAGTCTGACGCTGCAGGCATACAGTGGACACCCATGCCGAGAAACACCCTGCACGCCTCCAGGGTGCCCTGGGCTTCTTGGGCTTCGACGGTTCTGCGATGGAGAGCGTGACGTTCCCACACCGAGAACCCATGGGCGTCCTGGGGTCTCAGGGTTGGGTGTCTTGTGGAAGGTTTCTTGAGGACTGGCCTCCACTGCAGGGTCGACACTTGGTTTCCCAGCGAGGGCTCCCAGTCCCCCCCGAGAGTCCAAACGGCTCCCGCGGAGCCCTTGAAGGCGCCTCCCCCGCCCCCCCCCCCCCCGCAAGCCCCCCCCCCCGGTGCCCCGCCTTTCGGCCCCCCTTCCTCCCAGCCTCGTCTGCCGCCTTCCCTTTGCTCTGCCCGTCCGCCTCTCCTCCTCCTCCTCCTCCTCCTCCTCCTCCTCCTCCTCCTCCTCCTCGTCCGTCCGTTCGTCCCGCCATCCCCTGCCTTGCTGGGAAGCGCCGGGGGATGCTGGGGGATGCCAGAGGGGGCCCCCGTTCGATCCCACCTTGTTCGGTTCGAACACCCGAATCGGTTTCGGCTCGCGGGTGCGGGCCTCCAGAGGCCCCCGAGACGCCGCAAGGAAGCTCCCGAGGGCCTCCCCAAATGGCCCAAGAGGCGCCCACGATCCCGCCCCAAGAGGCTCCCTACGAAGCCCTCTCCAGGCACCCGAGAGACTCATGACGCCCGGCAACGCCTGGAAAAACGCCCAAAGAGGCCCAAGAGCCAAGAAGCCCTCGAGAGGCTCCCAAGACGACCCCCCACGGTGCCCCACTCCGCACCGTTGCATCGTCCTCGTGTCTCCCAACGACTCCCTCGAGCTCGCAATTCGGGGGTCCAGCGCCCGCGGCAGCTCAGGACGCCGCCAAGAAGCCCCCAGCAGGCCCCATGCAGATCGACTCCCGCTCAGGGTCGCCCCGCAAGGTCTCCACGTCCGTCGTCCGTCGCCGTCGCCGTCGGCCCTGGCCCGCCCCGTCGCCCTCCCCAGGGATGGCCCAAGATGCCCCAAGGTGTTTTTAAGACGGCCCCTAGGGACGACGATATTCTTCAACAGACGATCCAATGTCCCAGAGAGGCCTGGTGCACCAACCATCAGTCAAACAGCTGGTTCTCAGGACAGTGCTTGCACTCATTGGTTCTTCTGCTCTTACTTGATGGCCGAGGACTCCTTTATGGACTCTCGGCCAACGAAGACGTCCATATTAGAGGGTCTAAACGTACCTCCGCCTTCTTTACACCATACTCCAATACACCGGTCAACCAAGTACTCACCTTCTTCTCCCCGCCACTACTTTTCCTCTCCAGCTCCTTCCCTCCCTCCTCCGCATCTGTCCTTTTCGTCCGTCTCCCCCCCTTTTGCTTCTCAAGGGTGCCTCTGCGGATGTTCCGGGACAGGCCTCCGGGAACGTTCGGCCGGCTTTGAAGCATCCCTCGACCGGCCCGAGGAACCATCATCGGAGAACCCGACGGGAGAAACACATCGGGGGCAACGATAGGGGGGGATAGGCATAGTGGGGGATGCATCGACCCCCAATCGTCCATTCATCGCTGATAGGGGTCCGATCGCCCCACCCCGCCTAGGAAGGTGCGGATTCGCGATCGGGGGCCATCTCCGGTCTATCGGCGATGTATCGCCGATTCCAGGTCGATGTTCCCCCCCTATGCCAGTCCCCCCCTAGATGTTCTCCCCAAGCCACCAAGACGCTTTCTTCAGGCCCGTCGCGATCCCAAAACGTTCCCCCTGCACAGACCCACGGCCCGACGATTCGCCTCCCACCGCGCTCCGAAGACCCCCAGAGCCGGTTGTCTCGGCCTCCTAGATGGGATCCGGGGGGTCTGGGTAGATGCGGTCGGAAGATCGCGCCGCATCGCCGATGCTGCGCGATGCGGAGCCCGATTTTCTCCACGCCGACGTCGCTGGTGCATCGCTGACGCTGCCAGTCGATGCACTGGCGATGCGCCGCGATCCTTCGACCCCATCTACTCGGACCCACCTCTACTAAAGGCTGCCGCCTCTGCCGGCGACCCGAGGAAGCGATGACTTAGCGTGTTTTACAGTGAACCCCCTCTTCTTCCCCTCTCCCGTGTGAGCTAAGCAGGCGAGACGCTACGAAGCTGCATTTCTGTTTCAACCACCATGTGCACTGAAGCCGCGTACGCCATTATCATGAAGATTCCGTCGAGCCTGCTTGGAGGGCTCCTGAACAGCTAGATGTCGGCATTGTATTGCTCCTGGACAGGCGTTTTTTTCAGGCTGGTTGTATGGGGTATGCCCATCGCTATGCCAGGAAGAACTCTCTACTTGAGTCAGCGCCATGGCCATGCCCATCTGCCTACGCAATCAGCAGTGGCAGTCTTTCCCCTTCTGCTTCCCGCTATGTCAGGAAGAACATATACGTTTGGATCAGCACTAGTCTTGCCCGGTTGCCTGAGAAATGAGCAGTAGCAGTCCCTCCTCTTTGTCTTCCCGATCCTCCTCATCCTCCTCATCATCATTCCTCGTCTTCCTCTTCATCTTCTTCATCGGTCCTCATCCTCCTCTTCATCTTCCCGATCTTCCTCATCCTTCCTCGTTGCCTTCCTCATCATTTCTTCCTCCTCGTCCTGCCGCTCCTCCCCCGTTCCTCCACTTCGGCCCTCCCCTGTCCGTGGGCTCCTCCGCCCTTCCCTACCTACCCTCCCCCCCTTTACAGTGGAGACCCACACCAAGAAGCACCCTGCTTGCCTCCAGGGTGCCCAAGGGTTTCATGGGTTTCGCTGGCTTTTCAATGGAAAGCTGGGGTCTCAGGGTTGGGCTTCTTCTGGAAGGATTCTTGTGGTCGGGCCCCCACTGTATCTCCGCCTCCCCGTCCCGCCTTCCTCCTCCTCCTCCTGGCTGTCGAAGAGCGCGGGCAAGGGGGGGGGGACCTCGGCGGTGGGGACTGCATGCTTACGTGTATGTATGCTTGCATGCGGAATGTGCGCCCCTCGCCCTTTTTGCGTCTGCAACAACGAACGCGTTGGACTCGAAGCCCACGGTTCCCTTTTTTGCTCCGTGCGTGAGGATCCAAGATGTGCAGACCTTGAGAGCGCACGAAGTGCGAGCGAGATGACTCTAGTGTAGTGCGGAATTCCTTCGGGAGCGGGGTAAGAAGGCGACAGAGGGGGGACGCGCGGGAGTGACCAGGTGGAGAGGCGGACGGTGGTTGGAGAACGGCGAGGAGAGCGGGCAGGAGCAGCAAGGGGAGGATGATGAGGAGGAGTAGCAGGCGGACGATGGTGATGATTCTGATTCTGATGCTGATGCTGATGCTGATGCTGATGCTGATGATGATGATACTGATGCTGATGCTGATGCTAATGCTGCTGCTGATGCTGCTGCTGCTGATGATGATGATGAGGAGGATGAGGAGGAGGACGATGAGGAGAATCGGGAGGTCGAGGATGAGCATCGGGAGGACGACGAGGAGAAGGTCAAGAAACGGTGATGTCGCCGGGACGCTGGCCACATCTCCGATTTCTGGGTGCCTTCTCGCCAGGGCGATGGCCGCACCCTTGCGCGGGAACAGTGCTGCCGCTCGAGCGCCAGCCGCATCCCTGGTTCGAAATAGCGCGTCCGCTCGAACGCTGGTCGCATCGCTTTCTCGGGAATGTTCCAGGGGCAACGATAGGCGGGGGGGATGGGCACAGGTGGGGACGCATCGACCCCGAATCGCCCATTGATCACGACGAGATTCCCCAATCAGAGCTTGCCTCTGTAGGGGTCCTAGCGGATTTAAGGGTAGGTGAGGTGTGCCGCCGATTCGGTGGCCGGGCCCGGGTGCCCGGGTGCCCGGGTGCCCGGGTGCCGGGGTTTGCCGCCGATTCGGTGGCCGGGCCCGGGTGCCCGGGTGCCCGGGTGCCCGGGTTCGCCGCCGATTCGGTGGCCGGGCCCGGGTGCCCGGATGCCCGGGTGCCTGGATGCCCGGTTGCCCGGGTGCCCGGGTGACGGGTGCCCAGTGCCCGGGTGGGTGCCCGGGTGCCGGGTGCCGGGTGCCTGGGTGCCCAGGTGACGGGTGCCCGGTGCCCGGGTGGGTGCCGGGGTGCCGGGTGCCGGGTGCCTGGGTGCCCGGTGCCCTGTAGTCCTATAGCCTTACAGTCCTACATCCCTATCGCCCTATAGCCCGCCCTATAGCCCTATAGCCCTATAGCCCTATAACCCTATAGCCCTATAGCCCTATACCCTATAGCCCTATAGCCCTGTAGCACTATTACCATATAGCCCAATAACCCTATAGCCCATATAGCCCTATAGCCCTACAGCCCTAAACATATTATGATTGGGTTTTGCTCCGGTATCATAGGATATGACAAGGGCAATAAGAACGGGGAGGCGGGCGATGGAGAAAATGTCGACGAGGACGATGAGGGGCATCTGGTAGACGACAACGAGGAGCAAGGGGTGGATGCTGATGAAAAAGAGGTCGACGAAAGGGACGACGACAACCAAGAGAAGTCAGGTGGACGATCAGGCTCATTGGGGGAGTTAACAGCAGCAGCGCGCCCTGGCATGAATGCCGGCTCAAGCCTTGATGGCTACAGACGGGCCCATGTCCGTGCGGCCTTCCCAGGGCGCCGCCTGGGCGGGGGCCGTGCGAAGCGCAATGAAAGAGCCGATTGGGAGCCATAATCTCGAAGGGCTGATTGGGATCCACAATCCCCAGAGGGTCAGCGAGAACCACAATCTCGAAGGGAACGCCAGTGTCCATAAGCTGGTGACCCGAAAGGGCTGCACTGGTATGAGGTCCAGCGTGGGTCCTGCGCCAGTGCTGCAGGGAACGCCAGCAGCGTCCACTAAGCCAGTCCCCTGGGAGAGGCTCGTCGTGGCGGGGTCCTCCAGGTCTCTGCCGCGTCAGTGCGAACTTCCTGGTGGAAGTCTGAGTAGCCTTGGTGTCTGCAGCGTCGGGGGTCCGTGCGCTGGAAGGGGGGATCTTTCGCAGTGCTCTGGAAGTGGAACGGGTGAGTTTTCGCGCTGTGTCTGTTGTAGAGCGCGGAAGTGCCCGCCGCGTGCAGGCGTCGCCCGCCGCCGAATGAACACTTCCGGCAAGGAAAAGCGATCGCCGGCGTGTCGCGGCGGACTCGGGAGACGGTCGCGCGCGCGCCGTCGCGGGGGCGGTGGAGGGATGTCCGTGCGCGCAAGCGCCGCGGCAGCTTGTTGGAATCTTTGCGCTAGAAGGGGGAGTGGGGCCCATTTCTACACGGGGGGGGCGCTGCCGCCGCGCGCGGCCTGGGGGCCCGGCAGGGCGCTGCTCTCTCTGCGTCGGGGGCGAGAGCCACGGGCGAATGCGACGTGCGAAGCGCGACCAGCAGGGCGCTTCGCGGGAAGATCCGGACCGGAACGTTCCGACGGATGCGCGTGTGATCGCGCCCAATGTGTCTCTCTGCGACGTCCTCCGCTCGTGGCTCATTGCAGGCCTTCGGTGCAGTTCGGTCGCGATGCGAAGACTGGCCTTGGGGCTGTGCCCGGCAGACGTCTGCGTGGCGGTCGCTGGGAGTCGGCGTGAACCGTCGCGCGCGTCGCAGGGGTTTGGAACTGACGCCGCCGTCGATGCCGAGACCCCTGCATACATGTGAGGCGGGCTTTAAATGTTTCCTCCAAAATCCGCCTTTGGGAGGACATGCCCGACCTCGGGATTCATTTGGCCGCGCGATGCTTTCCATGGTGGTCGCGCGGTATCGCTGCGCCCGCTGCGCTGCGCCGAGCGCCGCGGCGACCCTGGCGTCGGACGAGTCTATCGTGGGCCGTTTCGGCAACGACTGCCCCCAGGTGGCCGTGGCGAAGGTGCCCCAAGGGCGCCCCATGAAGGGCGCCCGATGGTATTTTTCGCGGGAGTCCCCGAACCTCGCGTTCTTTGAGGAAGGCGGCGATAGATTGGTGCCGAGGTACAATGTGCAGGGTAGTTAAAGGGTGGTTGCGGCGACGGCTGCGCTGCGTCTGGATGTGCTCGCCGCAGGACATGGGCGACCTGATGCAGGGGTCGGCGAGTTGCGATGGGCGTTGGGGGGCGTTGGCGGGGCTTGCATTGGGGCCGCCGTGTGGCTCGGCGCATGGCACGTTGTCCGCGTCGCACGTGGGCGCGATGCCCCCTGCGCGACGACGCGGGGCGCAGAACGTGCTCCGTGGCGACCGTCTCCAGCATGGGCTGGCGTGGACGCCCGCTGGCGCGCCCAGACTGTCGCGTGGACGGCGGGCGCGGCCCGCTGGAGGCTCGGACTAAACGGCGCTTCGGGGTGGACAAAAACCGCGGGGCGATTGCTTCGTGAACGCGTCAGTGCCAGCATTTTTCGCCATCCGCGACGTCGGGGCGCCCGCCTCCTTGAGCCGTTTTGAGACGATCGTCGGAGCCTTCTGGGGTGTCCTTGAAACGCTGGCAGCCCGAGACGGCGATGCCGCCGACATCCGTCAAACAACGAAGGGGGCGCAGTGATGTTGGCCTCTCGGGGCCCTCTTGAACGTGCTTTTGGAACCCTCTTATGGCGTCTTGGGAGCCTCTTTGGGCGCTTGGGGGCCATCTGGGGCGTTTTGGACAGATCGATCTTTCGGCGACTCTGGGCCGTCTCGGGCCCCTGGGCCGTGCTGGGGGCCTCCTGGGGCCGTGCTCGTTGGTCTTGGGGCTCTCGTGGCTCCGAAGCAGCGCGGGAACGCGCCTCGGCGCACGGGGCGCAGGGGA
>CAUYUJ010020858.1:138271-148881 GCA_963575745.1 Prorocentrum cordatum
CGTCCTGGAGCGACCATGGGGACCTTCCGAGCCGTCTTCGATGCTGTTGAGACCACACACGCGAACATGTTCAAATTGCACGTTTTTCCAATGGATTTGGACGAGTCTTGGTTGTTGGGGCCCTCCAGGGGGTCGTCTTGGAGCCCTCCCGTGGCGTCTTTGTGGCCTCTTGGGCAGTCTGAGGTCATCTTGGTCGTCTTCCAGGACCCCTGTGCGTATTGGAACCCTGGTTGAGCAAGCGTCGATCGATTCTTAGGAATCTTGGAGGCCACCACGGGCTCGGTTCTCTTGATATGTGTTTGGCTTCTTTGGACCAGGGTTCGCCTTGCTTCGGATCCCTGGGTTTCCTCGTATCCGGGCCCAGCCCCTCTCAGATCCTCTGTGGATCTGGTTTCTGGTGAGCGCTCGGCGTCTTTCGGATCCCTGAGGTTTCTCTCGGCCAGGTCTTGAGTTCCTGTGGATCCTTCTGCTTGCCTTGGACCTGGGACTGTATCCCGTCCGGTCCCTTCGGCTTTCTTGCCATGGCTCGGCTCCTTCGGCTCCCTTCTCTCGGGTCTTGGGGTTTCTCTGGCCAGGGCTCGGGCTCCGTCGATCTCCTCTATTTCGTTGGACCAAGGCCCGGGCCCCTCGGATCTCTGGGGTTTCTTGGCTCGGCTCCCCTCGAATCCATGGGGCTTCCTTGGGCCTTGGCTCGGCCCCACGCGGATCCCGTGGTCTTCCCGATTCCGCGTGGGGGACTCTGACGGGGGGCTCCTTCAGGGATCCTTTCCCAGCCAGCTCCTTGTTCGGACGGGGTTCCCTGCTGGAGATGTTGAAGACGTGGGATTTGCCAGGCTCTCTATTGTAGCTGGAGCCCTGTCTGGGCGTTGGCGCCGGCAAGTGTGACACCGCCTGCAAGGTTACCCTTTGGATGTCCCGGTGCTGGAACTTCATGCTTTGAGTGATTGAGCGCGGGGGAGTCCAAGCCAGCTCCATTGCATTGATCATGGTTTATGAGGATGCTCAAACATTATTCTTGCTACATCGCTACACCGCAGTGAATTCTCAGTGTGAGTGGGTCTTTGCGTGAGTGAGTGTGATTGTGCGATTTTTGTGATTGGATTTGAATATGATCGAGCTGAGTGCGGGAGTATGAATATGAGTGGGCACGAATGTTAGTGGTGTGAGTATGAACGAGTTTGAGCGGTGCGAGTAAGTGAGTGTGAATGAGTGTGGGTGTGAGTGCGAGTGTGAGCACGAGTGAGTGTGAGCGTGAGAGGGCATAATCGTGAATGGTGAGCTATGGGTGTGGGTAAGCCTGAGTGCGAGTGAACCAGGGCGTATGAGTTCGAGCACACCCAGGGCGCGAGCGGGTGGGTGTGACACCGCCTGGCAGCTCCCCTTTTCTTGGGGTGCTAAGACAAGGGCTTCGCTGGATGCGTCCTCACAGTCTGCTCCGAAAGGAGAGGAGCTGGAACTGCCGAACAAGAGCCTCGTGCTAGACTTAAGTCGGGCCTGCCCCTCTACAGGAGGAATCTTCAAAACTTGTCCCAAAATAGTCTGGGGACTTTTGTGTTAAAACATTTTTGGTAATATATATATATATACACATCTAATTCTTTGTATATATATGTGTGTAAAGCCAAATATGTATACTATTAGCTATAGATGCGTCCAAAATCCGCCTGGAGGAGGACATGCCCGACCTCATGCCAGACATTCGCAAGACATCTTGGCGCGCCCCGGGCGAGCGCAAGGGCCGGTGTGGCGGCGTGCGAGGGCCCCCGGCGGCACCCCCTTGGGGTGCCACAGCGAGCGTCTCGCTCGAGACATCCTCCACATCTGCTCTGAAAGATCGTTTTCTTGTGCATTCTTTTGCCGATTGGCGCGGGCCCTCTCCCCCCCCCCGTGGGGCAGATCTGGGCGGCTGTTTTTTGGCGCCTGTTTCGAGCAGGTGGAGCCTCCCCATCGTAGGACGCACTGCGCCCAACCGCCGCACTAAGCAGAGGTTTAAAGCCAGACCCCCCCTCACCCCCCCCCCTTCCGCCCAATGTCGCAACGCCGAATAAGAAGACGCTCACCTTGATGCATCCTCCACGTCTGCTCTGAAAGGGGAGTCCTCCTCCTCCTCCTCCTCCTCCGCCTCCTCCGCCTCCTCCTCCTTTTCCTCCTCCGCTAAGCGAACGCCTCGCTTGATGCATCCCCACAATCTGGGGTGATAGGGGTGGGTGAAAAAACCCCTGGCGGCTCTCACCCTTTGGGGTGCTCCGGTGCTTCGCGCCCTCCATCGCACCGTGGGGTCTCAGTGTGAGCGAGCTCGAGTCGGGCTGAGTTTTGAGCGTGTGAATCTAAGGGTGAGCGAATTGGAGCACGCGAAAATTTGGTGCGATTGAGTCTGAGAAGGAGCGGGTATGAGCATGGATGGGTATGAGTGCGAGTAGTTGAGAGTGTGAGTCGCGTGAGTGAGGAGAGGGAGGAGGGAGCCATGCTCAGAAACTGGGGAACGAGAGCCACATCATGAGGATCGGTGGCACAACGCACATGACATCATGTACCAAGAAACTGTTTTCCAGCAGTGGCTTGCAGCATCATTCATGCAATCCTTTATTGCTATGATCTCGCGCAACACATGTGGAACAACCATTCGGTATTTGGACCGTGACGTCGCGATTGGCCTGAGTGGCACGTCCGATTTTCAATTTGTGAGTGCATCGCAAGCGAAACGGCCAACGAAGGAGGGACGTGGACGTCACTGACCGCCTTCCGAGCTATACTCTCTTTCGGATCGGTGCGCATGACATTACCAACATTTACTATGTATGTGTGTGTATATATATAGATGTATGCTTATTTGTAATATATATATATATATATGTATACATATATATATATATATACACATACATAGATACAAATGGGGAGGGGGTCCTGGGGGCCCCCGAGTGCACCGATTCCTCTTCTGACCGTCTCGGGCATGGTGGGGGGCGCCAGAAACCGTCAAAGGGGCCGAACAGGGGCGACTGGAGGGGCCGAGAGACGTCCAAGAGGGCGCCAAGATGGCCCAAGAGCGCTCCAAGAGAGCCCAAGACCGTACAAGAGCGTTTCAAAATTGGTCTAACATGGCTTGAAGACAGCCCAAGAGGGCTTCAGGTCGGCCAAGATGCCCTCAAAAGGACTCCCACGAGGCCCTCAGGAGGCAGAACAAGTCGGATTCTTTCGGTGGTTTTGTGAAGGTTTTTCGTGTTCTCGCTGTTTCGTGCCTCCGACAGTCCAAGGCAGCCCACGAGGCCCCAGACATCAGCTCAAGACGGCCCAAGAGGCACCCAAAGAGGGCGCCAAGACGGTGCAAGAGAGTCCCAAAACGGCCCAAGAGGCGCCCCAAGGCGGCCCGAGAGGCGCCCAGGGTCGCCCAAGAGGGTCCCAAGAGGGCCCCAAGACGGCCCCGGGAGGGGTCCAAAGAGGGGGAACACGAGCGGACAATTCGAGAGGCCCCCAGGAGGCCCCAAGAGGCCCCCAGCAGAGCCCCAGAGGCCCCCCCAGCGGCGCCCTGGAGGCTCCATGAGTCCCCAGATAGGCCCCAAAAAGAGGCCCCAGGAGTACCCCAAACGGCCCCCAAGAGGCCTCCAAAACTGCCTTCAGGAGGCTTCCAAAACTGTCTCCAAGACATGGCATAGCATTGCATTGCATTGTACAGCCTGGCATGCCGTGTCTGTGCATACCATGTAACGCAGTAGCATCGCTCTCCAGAGGAAACATAGCGTGATATGGCTCAGCGTATCATCCCATATCTTATCATAGCATTTCCCAGCACAGCATGGCATGACATGCAATGCACACTGTAGAGTGCTCCATGTTATTGCATTGCGTACTGCATCGTGACATTGCGATTCATAGCATAGCGTGATGTATCATGGCGTTCTATAGCATAGTGCAACATGGCGCTGTAGCGCTGCATTTTTCCTGGCCCATAGCTTGGCGACAGATCACCGGTGGACTGGTCGGTGGGAGCGGAGGAGGAGGAGGAGGAATGAGGAAGAGGCAGGAGGAAACATATAATTTCGACAACATTATTCATGATCGCCTGGTTGCTTCCAATACGGTCAGCACTCGAGCAGCTAGAACCTAAGCGCGCGCGAAGCGCGCGTGGTTCTAGTGTATATATATATATATATATATTCGTTTGTATATACAAAGAGAAGAGAGAAAGAGAGAGAGAGAGAGAGAGGAAGAGAGAGAGAGAAAGAGAGAGAGAGCGCACGGTGTAGAGGGCAACGCTGCCAAAGAGTAATCACGGATTTTTGCTCAAGAGCAGGCCAGTTATTTCCCTCTCGCACTTGGCAGCGGCCCGCCGCCGCCGACCCCATGCAGCGCCCATGGCTTGCCAAGGGGTCGCGCAGAGCAGCACAGAGGCGGCCCCGGCGACGGCGCATGGCGTCGAGGCAGGCCCCCGCCGGTGGCCCGACAGGGCAGAGCCGCAGACGGAGAGGCGGCGATTGGTTGCGCGGGTGCCCGAGGATGCGGTGCCGGGAGAGACGAAGCTGCGCATCCGCGTCGGCCCGGAGGAGAGTTTGGTGGCCAGGGTGCCCGCAAGCGCGTGCCCGGGGGCGGACGGCCTGGCGTTCATGCGGGACGGCTCGGGCAGCTGGTGCGCGGAGCTCGTGCCCGGGCAGGTCCTGCAGGCGTCCTCGCTCGTCGCCGACCCCTCGCCTGGCAAGATCTGCACCAGTGTGACTCTTACGCACGTCGCACTGGATCCTGATCAGGGCTTTCAGGAGCTGCGGGAGGCAGCCGTGGCGGCCGGAGCCGTGGTCAGCCCGAAGATCCGCCGCAGCTCCGTGGAGGGCCTGGGCATCGCAGGCATGGTAGCTCACGAGCCCATCGAAGAAGGGGAGCTGCTGCTCTCCATCCCCTCCTCGCTGCACCTGACGCCTTCCAGGCTGAGCAGAGCGATGCCCGAGCTGCACGCGGCAGTTTGCTCTCTGCCCGGGCTGTGCGATCGGCTGCGCGTGGAGGTCATGATAGGCCTGTTTTCCACCACCACCACCATAAGTTGGAGGGGGGAAAGAGGTGGAGGATGAGGAGGAGGAGGAAAAGGAGGAGGAGGAGGAGGAGGAGGAGGAGGAGGAGGAGGAGGAGGAGGAGGAGGAGGAGGAGGAGGAGGAGGAGGAGGAGAGGAGGAGGAGGAGGAGGAGGAGGAGGACCCCCTCCCCCTCCTACTTATGGTGGTGGTGGTGGTGGTGGTGGAAAACAGGCCCACCAGGTCACCCATGCCGCCTGCCTCGCTGCGATGCTGGGCGAGGCGATCTGTCGCGCCGAGGCGCTGGCCAGCGGAGGCGCCGAGGAGCCGCCGCCTGCCAGCGCAGCCGCGCGGGTGTGGGCCCGGTACTGCGACGCGCTGCTTGGGGAGGACTTCAGCGACCACCCCTACTGGCGCTGCCTCGACGACGCCGAGCAGGCGCGCGCCCTTCTGGCGCCGTCGCGGGAGTACGAGCACGCGGGGGCGATGGTCAGGGAGCTGGTCCGGGCCTACTGGGCCATTGCGCGCGGCGTGGCCGCGGAGCTGCTCGGGACGCGCTTCGACGCGGGACTTCTGATCCAGGCGAGGCTCTGCGTCCTCTCCCGCGTGTTCCGCACGTCGGAGAGGTACGCTGCCGTGCCGCTCGTCGACCTCTTCAACCACTCCGAGCAGCCCGGGGCGGCCTGGCTCTGGGACGCGGGGCGTGATGCCATGGTGGTGACGGCGTGCCGCGCGCACGCGCCCCAGGAGCAGATCTGCATCTCCTACGGGGCCCACTCCAACCCGCTGCTCTTCCGCACGTACGGCTTCACCCTGCCGCCCGGCGCGGAGCCGTCGTGGACCTTTGTCCTGCAGGGCACGAAGCCCCGGGCGCTGTACGAGAAGTACCTCCCGGCGAGGCACGCGGAACTGAACATCCACTTGGACTCCGCCCAGTTCCAGGACTCCCTCGTGGAGGCCCTGAACGCTTGCGCGGAGGTGGGCCAGGACCCGCGCGAGTTCCTCCTGGAGCTCTGCCGCCAGTGCCAGCGGCCCTACGAGGACGACCCGCTGCTGCGCCCCGCGCTGGCGGCGCTGGCGCGCCGCCGCGGCAGCGATCCGTCCTCCGGCGCGTGGTGGGAGGAGGCCGTGCCGGCCAGAGCAGCCCGCTGGGAGGAGCCGTGCAGGCGGGTGAAGATGAGCGAGTACTTGTGCCTCGTCGCGCACGCCGAGGCCGCGGAGGTGGCCCTCGGGCGGCCTCCCGCGGGTGGCGGCTGCCTCGCCGCCGCCGCGACGGTGCGCTCGCTGCTCGCGGATGCCTTCGAGGAGCTGAGGCAGCATGGGCGATTCGGCATCGACGTCCGCCCTGCCTGCTGAGCTTCACGGGCGCAGGGCGGTATAAAAGACACCTTTTCGCTGTCGGGGGCGCCTGTCCCAGGGCGGCTGGGAGGCTCATACCCTTCCGGTGGCGCGTCAAGGTATAAACTGTCCAGCCGCCCCAGAGCAGCGCCCCTGGCGACAGAAAAGTTTTATCTTATACCGCTCTTCGCCCGCCAAAGAGTGGCGTGTGCTGGTCCTGGCAGGGCACGACCGCGGACGAGAGCGAGCGCTGACAAAAGCGCGTCCAGCTGCGCCGCTGCGGATGTCCGCCGCCGCTCCGTGCGGGGTGGGGGGGGCGGAGGGGCCGGGATCCCGGGGAGGGCCGGGTCTCTGCTATCAGTTGCAGAAGGAACAACGCCACAAACATAAACTTTTGGCGCTCCGCGCGAATTTTTTTGGATCCGCGCTGGACCCCCCCCGGCGGCGCCTCTGGCGCCGCCCCCCGGCACGCTCTTCGCGCGCCAGGGAGGGGGGGTCCAGCCAAGACTCGAGAAATCCGCGCGGAGCGCCAACGGTTTATGTCCCTCGCGTTCCTGCTTCCTCTAGCCAGGCTCTCCGGCCTCAGGTATGCTTTTCGGAACGGCGGCTCCTCCCCCGGAGGAATCGGCACGTGCTGCCGGAGCCCGTTCGGCTCGGCGCGCTGGGGGGCCCGGAGGGGGCCGCCTCGCAGGGAGTGGAGTCCGTAACCGGTGATGGCCCGACGCACATCGACCGCGGCACAGCGCGGCGGAGGAACATTGGCATACGACACACGTCGCGGGTGCGTCGAAGTCCAACCATTCGTGCGAAAGAGCAGCAATATTTGCTGCCGTGCCTCTCTGGCGTGTCATGCTCGCATTTGCCGGCAGTCCTCCCAGACGTCCGCCGCCGCAGTTGCGGGACGGATTCGGCGATGGGTTCGTACGCTTTTTTCCAGGCTGGCTTCGCGGGCTCTGGCGGTTGGTCGGCTGGGAAGGTCCAGCTACCAGGAGTCGGGGAGCAGGAGGAGGAGGAGGCCTCCGCGACGACGTCGATGATGATGATGCTGCTGCTGATGCTGATGCTGATGCTGATGCTGATGCTGATGATGATGATGATGATGATGATGATGATGATGATGATGATGATGATGCTGATGCTGATGATGCTGATGCTGATGCTGATGCTGATGCTGATGCTGATGCTGATGATGCTGATGCTGATGATGCTGATGATGCTGCTGATGATGATAACTATGCTGATGATGACGATGATGACGACAAAGACGAGGATGCTGCTGCAGATGATTATGTTGCTGATCGTGGTGGTGGTGGTGGTTTTGGTGATGATGCTGCTGCTGCTGATGATGATGATGGTGACCATGCTGCTGATGATGATGATGTTGATGATGATGATGATGATGATGATGATGATGATGATGATGGTGGTGGTGGTGGAAGTGATGATGATGCTGCTGCCTGCTGATGATGATGACGATGATGATTACCCCAGTGCGACCCTACCTAGAAGTTGGAGCCCCTAGGAAAGCAGCATTAGTTGCTATGCTATGCTATGCTATGCTATGCCATGCTATGCTGCGCTATGCTATGCTATGCTATGCTATGCTATGCTATGCTGCGCTGTGCTATGCTATGCTATGCTATGCTAAGCTATGCTATGTCATGCTGCGCTGTGCTATGCTAAGCTATGCCATGCTATGCTAAGCTGTTCTATGCTATGCTATGCTATGCTATGCTATGCTATGCTATGCTGCGCTATGCTATGCTATGCTGCGCTATGCTATGATATGCTGGGCTATGCTATGATATGCTGTGCTGCGCCATGCTATGCTACGCTGTGCTATGCTATGTTGTGCTCTGCTATGCTAAAGCTCAGCGAAGCTAAGATGAAGGTAAGCTAAGCTAAGATAAGCCTGAGCTAAGATGAAGCTAAGCTAAGCTAAGATGAACTAAGCTAAGCTAAGATGAGATAAGCGACGCTAAGCTAAGGGGACGTAACTGGGGGAACCGCGGGGCGGATACTGGGGGAACCGCCCGGGGCGCTCTCCACTGCCGGGCCCCTTTAAGCCCAGAGAGTAAGAACCCTTCTAGGCAGAGCCTAGGTAGGGAATTATGATGGTGCTGATGATGATGACGATGATGATTATGATGATGATGATGCGGCTGATGAAGATGATTACGATGATGCTGATGCTGATTATGATGATGATGCTGCTGCTGCCTGCTGATTATGGGGAGAAGGAGGAGGCCGATGATGATGATTATGATGACGATGACGATGATTATGATTCTGATGATGATGAGGAGGAGGAGGAGGAGGACGATGATGATGATGGTGGTGGTGGTGGTGGGGTGGTGGTGGTTGGGTGGTGGTGGTGTTGATGATAATGATGATTATGATGACGATGATGCTGATGATGAGTATTGTGTTTATGATGATGATGATGCTGATGCTGATGCTGATGATGATGATGATGATGGTGGTGATGATGATGATGATGATGATGATGATGAGGGTGGTGGTGGTGATGATGATGATGATGATGGTGATGGTGCTGATGATGATGATGATGGTGGTGGTGGTGGTGATGATGATGATGATGATGATGATGATGATGATGATGATGATGAGGGTGGTGATGGTGATGATGATGATGATGATGGTGGTGATGATGATGATGATGATGATGATGATGATGATGATGATGATGATGATGATGATGATGATGATGATGATGATGAGATGATGATGATGAGATGCGAGGAGGAGGAGGAGGAGGAGGACGAGGAGGAGGAGGAGGACGAGGAGGAGGATGGAGGATTGAGGATCGAGGATGGAGGAGGATAGAGGAGGGGGTTCCCTTGGCGACGCCGAGGCGCTTCGGTCGCCAATGCCCTGTGCTGGCGCCGTTGCATCGGCAGCCGCAGGCGGTGCGGGGGGGGGGGGGGCCAGACGGGTGGCGGAGAGCCTGTCAGAGGGCGCCAGCTACAGACCTACGTCAGACGCGGCGGCGGCCCCGCCGCGGGCGTTCGAGGCTCAATGTCGATAGTGGCCCGCGGCTCAATCGTTGCTGAGCGATCCGCCGCTTCGCGGAGCGCCGATCGCTCAAGGTTGAGCGATCCACCTCTGCGCCAGGGACCAACGCCGAAGTCGTGACGGTCCGCCGCGCACCAGTCCTGGCCAGGCTGGTCATGGGTCCAGGATCGGTGTGTGTGTGTGTGTGTGTGTGCCTTCATGGCCTTGCTGGGAGGGCGTGCACACCCGCCCTGGGCCCGGTGTGGGCCTGGCGAGGATCGGCGCGAGCGCACAGTTTTAAATCGGGCCTGTCCCTCTGCAGGAGGATCATCCAAACATAGTCCAACAAACAGTCTCGGGACGATTTTCGACTGCTTTAAAGTATATTGGAGCCATTTTTTTGGGGGTATTTTTTTGACCTTTTGTCCAGAATCCGCCTGTAGGAGGACACGCCCGACCTAAGCACAGTCCCAGACATGCGACGTCCTGATTTTTTCATGACGGGGTCCCCGGAAGTCCCGACCCGTCCCCCGGGATCGGCTTTTCATAATGCGTCGTTTTTTGACGGTCCCGAGGCCTGGCGAGGGCCCCCCGAGGCCGAACATCGCCAAGAGCCTCCCTTCCGGATTTCTCTACGACGCGATCGTGTCTGGGGTTGGCGCTCTCCTGACCTGGAGGGCCACGGTGCTGGAGGGAGCCCGCTGCGCGCAAGAGTCCCCCTTTGCCAGAGTTCGGCGGCGAGCGAGGGGGGAAGCGAGAAGGAGAAGGCCCTCTCGGAGGGCGGCGGGACTTCTCAGAAGCCTTCGCGCCTCCTGGGAAGTCCTCTCTGTCTTCGGGGAAGGCTTGGGAAACTTCTCAGAGGGCTTCGGGACTTCTGAGCCTTCTGAAACGGCCTGCCCCTCCTCACCTCCCCGCCTCGCTCGCCGCCTAAGAGGGACCTCTGGCGCGCGACTTTGGGTGGATGGGGCGCGAGGGCCAACCCTCGGCGCGCGGGCTGCTGCTGCCGCATCGCATGCAACGAGGGCTGTCGCGCGCCCCGCTGCTGTCGCTGCGGTCGCATCGCAAGGCAGGAGGGACGCACGGCGGGGAGCTCTCTTGGTGGATGCGCGCAGGAGGAGGAGGAGGAGGAGGAGGAGGAGGAGGAGGAGGAGGAGGAGGAGGAGGAGGAGGAGGAGGAGGAGGAGGAGGAGGAGGAGGAGTAGGAGTAGGAGGAGGAGGAGTAGGAGGAGGAGGAGGAGGAGGAGGAGGAGGAGGAGGAGGA
>CAUYUJ010020859.1:0-7500 GCA_963575745.1 Prorocentrum cordatum
GCGTTGGGTACCACGCATGGGGCAAGATCTCATCTGGATGCCAATCGCATGGCACTCAGTTGGGCCCCGCGTGACATCACGCAGTGGAGGACGACATCCCTTTTGAACACACGCAAGACAACGGACTTGGACCCATCTGGGCTATTATCGATGCCTTTTACGCTTGGCGCCACACCGGGAAGTCGAGTCCCTGCCTGGATGCTTGTATGGCCGTGCTCCGTTGGACCCCCACGGGCCCAGAAAACTGTGTCAGTTCCAGATGTTGCAGCACCTATGGGGATGATGTCCCGTTTGGTTATGTAGGAGTTTAACAAGTGGCAACAGGCCTACGTTTTGCAGCTCCTCAGGGAGTGGCCACGTTGGACACATACGACGGCGGACGTTTGAACCCACCAGGAGACGGCTCTGCGTTTGATGCCACCCGTGGGGAGACCACAAGGGGCCGGTACCACTACTCCTCGGACCTGTCCCGGGATGCGTTTTCATCAAAATTACGAAGCGAACCCAGCGGTGGCGACGAGGGTCTCCGAGGAGGCCCCCAAAAAGGGGAAACGAGCGAAGGGTAGAGGTATGGGTACCTTTTCCTCTTCTGAATCCGTCGGGGAGGGGGGGTGTCGGTGTGGGGGGGGGCTCGGTGTTGGGGGGAGGAGCGAATCGCCTCAGGATGTCTGTGCTGCGGAGCTCCGGACTCGCCCCCCCCCCCCCCCCCAGCGGTGCAGGAAGTGGCGGCGGCAGTGTCGAACCTTTGCAGCTGTCACGGGGGCCAGGCCGCGTCTGGGGGCCTCAGGAGGGGGCGACAGATCTGCGCCTGCGCTCGTGAGGCAAGCGAGCGCCCGTGATGCAGAAGAGGTTCGTGAGGCAAGGTCCAGCGGTTGGCTGCCCAAGCGAGGTCACGCCTGGCTGCCCGCATTGCGCAGCCCCGCCGAGCCTCCCGTGGCCCAGGACGCGTCGACGGCTCGCCGCTGATGTCTCGCTCGCAGTCGCCGAGCTCCCTCGAAACAAACTTACTGTTTAGAGGAGACATGTCGTCGTTTTCTGTATTAGCATTTTCCTACTAATCAGCGCGGGCCCTCGCCCCGCCCCTCCCCCCACATGGAGTAGATCTTGGCTGTTTTGGGCGCCTGTTTCAGGCAAGGAGTCGCTCCCACAGGAAGCACTGTTGCAAACAGTCGCGTTAAGCAGAGGTCCAGAGCCAGACCCCCCCACCTCTCCCTCCCTTCCGCCCAAAGTCGAAACGCCGAAAAAGAACATGCTCACCACGCAGCTCTGATAAGATGCACTCCCAGGGGGGCTATCTTGACGCACCCCTATCTGGGATGGCCGCCATCTCTGTATATCCATGGGTTGCGCCCCTGAGTTTGCCAATCGAAAGTCCAATTTAGGCATTGGGGTCGCCATGCTCCTCGCTTTCAGGTGCATGGTTGGCAGCACCTAGGGGGAGCCAACGATCACGAATATAGCAAATTCACAACGCAGGGCTGAGGATTGAGGAGAAGAGGGGGAGGAGAAGACAGAGGAGGGCAAGGAGAGGGAGAATGTAAATGATCGCGGCAGCAATGACTTTATTCAAAACGAGGGTCCAACCACAGGAAGTGAAGTGAAGTGAAGTGTTGCCATCGCCGGGAACGGCCAGCATCCCTGCAAGAAGTGCAGGTGCGCATGTAGCACTCAGGCCCTCTACGAAGGTCACTGAATGCGAGGCTGTGCCGAATTCGGCGTGACACATCATCTGTTTGCTCAGGGCCCGACTGTAGAAACTCCTGCTCGTTCTCCTGCCGCGCAAACTCGCTGGATACCTCAAGTGCCCAAGAGATCCAGCTGGCACATTTTTGCTTAGGATGCTGGAACATCTTTCCATATGTTGAGCCTCCAATGCTGGGAACGAGCAAGGGATCCGGTTGCCCCCTTTGATCCTTGATTGTGCGACGCATGAAGCGTGGTTTCTACAGTGAGGCTTTTGCTTGATCCACCACGTCTCTGTGATGCTGGTTCGATTCCCGGGCTGTTTCCACTTTACCTTGAGGTGTTATTCTGCCCAGCATGCAACTCTTGCTTTCCTTGTTTTGTCCGCGGCAACGCCCGTCGCTTTCCAGGTGCATGACACGTTGCTTTCCATCCCGACTGACTTGTTTGTTCTTCATCCTTTTTTTTTCGCCGGGCGGGATCTGTAGCCTTGCCAGTTGGGCTCAACCATGCGGCACAGGCTGGCCACCGAAACTGTATTTTGCACTGTGGGTGCCAGAACCTTCCATTACATCCGTTCCGCACTGCCAATTACGATAGCTTAGCACCATGTCCGAGACCGAGACCGGGCCCAAGATGTTCAGGTATGGCAAGATCTTGTTCTTTTGCACAATGTACATCGTTCTAAGTGGAGGGCTTATCAACTTCAACAAGTTCTTGGTGCATGAGGGGCGGTTCCCACACCCTATGGCGCTTACGGCGATTCACATGTTCACCAGTTTCGTGCTTACGTCCATCATCCTCACTGCGAAACCATCCATGATGCCTAGCGTGGATAGGTGCAGGGGCAAACTGCTGGATCTCTACAAGCACCTCATCCCCATCGGCTTCTTCTTCGCCGTGGTGCTGTACGGATCCAACAAGGCGATCATGTACTGCAGCGTGGCGTTCCTGCAATTCATGAAGGAGACCAATGTCGTGTTCGTCTTCCTCTTCTCGGCCATTGCGGGCCTGCAGACCGTGAACAGGCAGCGCTTGTTCGTCATCGCCTGGGTCATCTCGGGTTCGACGCTGTGCGTGTCTGGCGAGCTGAACTTCGTCTTGGCAGGCTTTGTCCTGCAGGCCGTTGCGCAGTTCGCAGAGTGCCTGCGCGCCGTCATCGCGGAGATGATTCTCACCGGCAGCGACTACAAGTTGGACTCGCTCAGTTATGCATTCTTCATTTCGCCCGTCTGCCTGGTTGTGCTCATAATCGGCAACATCGTCACATGGAACAGCGATATCCTGCCCGACGCGGCCGCAATGTGGTACCTACTGGTCCCGAACGCGTGCATCGCGGTCTGCCTCAACATCACCATCGCGCAGGTGATCAAAGAGACGTCCGCCGTCGGTTTCATGATCACCGGCATTGTCAAGGACATCATCCTGGTCTGCTTTTCGTCCGCGGTGTTTCACGACACCATCCAGCGGCAGCAGTGGTGCGCGTTCATGCTGACGCTCAGCGGGGTGTTCTTCTGGTCGTACATGAAGATTGCCCCTCGGTCCGGGCTGGTCACGACCTTCGAGAAGATGCTGGGGGTCGGGAGCTGGCCCTGCCCGGGCGAGCCGCTCGGAGCACTGGAGGCGAAGAAGGCCGAGGCGACGCCTCTGGTGCCGAAGAGCGCGTGAGGCGGCCCCGCCGCCCCGCGGCCGACGGGCCGCGTGTTTAGCTCCGTCCGTTTTGATGGCCCGTTGTAGACCCCCACCTCTCACGCGCTCTTGCATCGATGGATATATCCGTAATAGAGAAGTCTGCGGGTGGAACTCATGGCGGCGATGGAATGTCCTCATGTTGCGCCATCCGTGTCCCAGGCAGGGGGTTGGGGGGGGAAGTGTCTTCACTGAGATAACGTGTGAGTTTTGGTCAGAAGATGCCCGCTCCCTTAGTACATCACCGCCGTGTCTTGTCTCTCCCAAGTGGTCGATTACTGATGAGAGCTTTGTGTTGTTTCATATGCTGTTGTTTTTTGCGTCACTTGAGGCGGGTGGCTTGGGTGGTGCGTTTAGAGTCTCGGGAGGGGGGGGAGCAGCATCGCCGTCCACAGGGCGCCCTCGAAGTAAACGTGTCTAGAGGACCCTGGGGGAAATGTGAATCTTCGTGCGTCGTTGGTTCTCTCCCGGAAAAAAAAACTGAAAGATGGAGACTTCGTAAAGCGGATCGGGCCGCAGATCCTTCTGAGGTCATCCGGCACGTCTTCGATGGGCAGGTCCCTTGCTGCTGTTCCGCCTGCACCTGCGAGAAGGCAACCTGAAGCCTACTGGGTCCCCCACCAGCGCTCTTCTTCTTTATGGCCCAGTCAGAACACTGGATTCCGCACTACGAATTTGAACTCTCGAGGCCTCTCTGCATCAGTCCACGGGGGCCACGGAACCATTCAGTAGAACATGGCCGACTCCTGTCGCTCTGTGCTGCCGCTGGTACTGTCGGATCTCAAGAAGCGCAGTGGCACGAGGATGACCTGCGGGAAGGGAGGACACGGGACTTTGGCAACATGTTGCGACTTATTTTGTCATTATGTCATCTGATGCGTATTCGAAGCTCCAGTCGCGGTTTGTCCATGCACTGCGGCGGGCCTGATGGTTAAGAAGCGTGAGCCTTCTTGTGTTTGGGACCCCCCTTTGTTTCATTGATTTCTTGTCACAGTCGCTTCTTCATCACAGGTACCCCGCTAAAGTCCCAGACCTTGCATAGGCCGCTCGATGTATGCTCAAAGTGCTTCTGTCCTTCCCCCTCATCTTTCCTCATCGCTGCTCTTCCTCATTATCTTCTAACTCGTCCTCTTCCTCCTCCTTCTCCTCCAGTGCAGAGTGCAGAAGTTCTCGGCACGAGCGGGATTTTTTCGGCGCGACCATCGTTTTTCCGTCGCAGTGCTAGTCCCCTGATTTCCTGGCCGGAATCGTTGTGGGTCCCGCCCGAGAAGGCCCGCTCGCAGGTTGTAGGGGTCGGTGTCTCCAGGATTCCAGAATGCAAAATCTCACACTGAGCGTGAATAACATCTCTTCCTCTAGTTCCCTTCCTTTACTTCCCTCCTCTTCTTCCTCCTCTTAGGACGGGAAGACCCGGCAGATCATCATGAACGCCTCTTGCGTCCGAGGCCCCAAGAACGAGGTCCTCTGCGTGCTGGGCGTGGCGCAGGATGTGACGGAAGCCAAGGCCATTGCAAGCAGACACAATTTCAGGAAGAGACGGGGGATTCAGACCAGGACAAGGGGATCCATCAGATAAGGCTTGCAGCTGCCTTACATGTGGCCGCAAGTCTCTAGGCCTCCTAGATGGGGGTCGGAGTAGATGAGGTCGGAAGATCGCGCCGCATCGCCGATGCATCGCCGATGCGGCTCGATGTGGAGCCCGATTTGCTTCACGTCGACTTCGCCGATGCATCGCCTACGTCGACGACGCATTGCTGGTGCATCGCCGATGTATCGCTGATGCATCGTCGATGTATCGGTGATGCGGCGCGATCCTCCGACCCCTTCTACTCCGACCCCATCTGGGAGGCCTCTAAAGTCGTTGCCAACTCTCAGCCCCCACCTCCCGCCAAAATGCATTTCGGCCCCCACTCGGGCCTTTCTTGTTTGTGCTTCGGTCGTTCCTTCCGCCGCCATCGATCCCTCACTCGCCTGGGAGGCAGACCGCTGTCTGCATTCCTGTGGGGGGACCTGGGCTTTCGGACCCAGGCCCCTCCCAGAGCCCGCACTAATCCCCCCAGCCTTTTGAGCTCCTCCCTCCTCCCTCCTCCCTCCTCCTCCCCCGGTCCTCGTCCCCTCGTCCTTCCCCCCTTCTCCCTCCTGGCTCCTGCCCGCCGGCGGCTGGCGGCCCTCGGGACCGTCGTGCCTCCTCCCGCCTGCTCTCTGCCCCCACCCCACCCCGCCCCTCGCCCCCACCTGGGCCCCTCCCCTCCGCCTCCCCCTGTCCCCACCTCCCTCCATCTCCCCTCCTCCCTCGCCCCTGGGCCACTCCTCCCCCCCCCCCCCCACCCCCTTGTTCACCACCCACCAGGCCCCCCCAACCCAACCCGAAGGCCTCCCTTTGCCCTCGATCTCCAGTAAGAGGGGGTGGGGGTCGGGGAGCATGGAGAAAACTCATGGAACCTGTACCCCCCAGCCCGAAATTCGGGCCTTCAGGTTGAGTTGGGGTGGTCTGGTAGGCAGTCTTAAGTCGGGCCTGTCCCT
This sequence comes from Prorocentrum cordatum, assembly GCA_963575745.1. NCBI lineage: Eukaryota > Dinophyceae > Prorocentrales > Prorocentraceae > Prorocentrum > Prorocentrum cordatum. The sequence goes on from CAUYUJ010020859.1 coordinate 5,896, forward strand.
CTACAGGAGGAACGTTACACAATGGTCCAACACCAGTCTGGGGACGACTCGTTGGGCTTCTTTTTCGACCATTTTGGCGCATTTTTTTGGCTATTTGTATTTCTCGTCCAACATCCCCCTGGGACGACTCTTTGGGTTTCTTTTTTGCTATTTGTAAAATTGTCATCTAGGGACGACTCTTTGGGTTTTTTTCGATAATTTGAGCGCATTTGTGGGTTATTTGTATTTCTCGTCCAACACCCCCCTGTAGGAGGACAGGCCCGACCTCGAGGCGGTCTCTCGCGCCCGCCTCCGCCCAGAGGCGTCATGGGCAGGCCGGGCGCACCCCCCCCCGGAGCCGGCGTGCCCCGGAGCGGCGGCCTCGGGGCCCCCTCCTCGGGGCGCCCAGGACCGGCCGCGCTCGGGGCGCCCCCCGCGGGGCCCCCCCTCGGGGCGCCCCCGCCGTGGCCGGAGCCTCTCGAGCAGGGGGAGCAAAAAAAAACGAAGGATTGCAACAAAAAACCGAAGGATTGCAACAAAAACGAAGGATTGCAAAAAAAACGAAGGATTGCAATCCTTCGGTTTTTTTTGCAATCCTTCGGTTTTTTTTTGCAATCCTTCGATGCGGACCCGATGTGCAGTCGGCCCGCGCAGGGAGGGCAGGCATCCCTCACAAGGGCACCCATTGCATCCCTGCCTCCCGGGTCCCTCCTTGGACGCTTTCGTGGGCCGCGCGCCCCACTCGGAGCGCCTCGAAGTGGGCGGCCAAGGCCCTTGCATCCTTGCCGCGCATCATTACTATCCGGGCTGACTGTACCCCAAGCTTGCCTTTCCGCAAAATTGCCGAAGGAACACGTCGCAGTCCACGAACGAACGTTCGACTTTTTCCCTTCCTAGGTGCGACGATGAATCAATTTCGGGGCACATCAGCTCTGCAGTGGATCCCCTACTCGAGCCCTGGCCCCTGCGACACCTCACTGGGGAGCACGTCGTCCTGAGCGGGCGCCTGGCCCTGCCCAAAGAATCGCCCACCCGGGCCTCTCACGGGGCGCGCCTCTTGGACTCGGACCCACGGGAGCAGCCCGTGGCCGTGGCCGCGAGAGTTCCTCGCTCTGAGGCCCAGAGAGGGGCCCAGGAACGCCCAGGACCGAACCCCAGATCCGATCCTCGATCCTCGCCAGGGGCGCGTTTCGACTTGGACCACAGGGGCAGCCCGTGCCGTGTGGCCGCGAGAGTTCCTCGCTCTGAGGCCCAGAGGGAGGCCCAGGAACGTCCAGGACCGAAGCCAGATCCGATCCTCGATCCTCGCCAGGGGCGCGTTTGGACTTGGACCACAGGGGCAGCCCGTGCCGTGGCCGCGAGAGTTCCTCGCTCTGAGGCCAAGAGGGAGGCCCAGGAACGCCCAGGACCGAAGCCAGATCCGATCCTCGATTCTCGCCAGGGGCGCGTTTGGACTTGGACCACAGGAACAGCCCGTGCCGTGTGCCACGAAGCCCTCGCTCTCTCGCTCGGGGCGCGTTTGGACTTGGACCACAGGAGGGAGGTCCGATCCTCGATTCTCGCCAGGGGCGCACGGGAAAGCCCGTGCCGTGTGGCCACGGGAAGCCCTCGCTCTGAGGCCAAGAG
>CAUYUJ010020859.1:15000-40127 GCA_963575745.1 Prorocentrum cordatum
GAGGAGGTGCAGGAGGAGGAAGAGGAGGAGAAGTTTCCCTCCTCCCCTTTCCTCCTCTCCCTCGTCTTCCCCCGAGACGACCCTCGAAGAGCGCCCCCCCGCCCCCGCCCAACACTCTCCCCCCTTCGTGGTCTCCTCCCAGCAGGCCTCGACCGCTTCCCCCGGACCAGCACCTCGTTCCCCGAGCCGTCCCTTTGAAGCCCCCACGGGGCCTATGGCAGCGGCCCCCCCTGGAGGCCGAGGATGGCCTCTCCGAGCGCCTTGTATATATATATATATATATATATATATATATGCATATATGTATGCATGTATATATATATATATATATATATATATATATATATATACATACATACATATATACATATATAGGAGATCCCGGCCCCCGCGCCCCGGGCCAGAACCTCCCTTGTATATGCGTGGGTCCCTCCCTTGGCGGCGTCCCCAGGGGCTCCGAGACGGCCCCAAGAAGGCCGAGGAGGCCCCCAAGTGGTCCCAGAGGGCCCCGAGACGCCCAAAGATCGCTCCAAGACGCCCACGATGATCCCAAGACGGCTTCAGTGGCCTCCAAAACGCGGCCAGCGGATTCCAAGAGGCCTTCCCAAGAGGGTCCCAAGAGGCAAACAACATTGATTTTCCATTGTTTTTGAAGGTTTTTTGGGTTCTCGCCTTTTCGGGGATCGGACGCTCCAAGACCGCCCAAGAGGCCCCCAAGACCGCCCCAAGACGGCCTGAGACGGCCCCAAGACGGCCCCAAGACGGCCCCAAGACGGCCCACGAGGCCCCCATGACGGCCCAAGACGGCCCCAAGACGGCTCCAAGAAGGGGTCCTGACGCGGGATCTTCGCGGACTTCTCGAGCCTTCGGCTCCAAGAGGCTCCCAGGAGGCCCCAAGCGGCCCCCAGGAGGCGCCCAGGACACTCCAAGAGACCCCCAAGAAGCCGCCAGGAAGCCCCCGAGAGACTCCCAAGATGCCCCAAACCAACTTCGAACAGGCACACACACGGGTCACAAGAGGCTTCGGATCTGCTTCCAGGAGGCCCCTGAGAGACTCACCACGAGGAATCCCATGCGCCTCCGGGACAGCTTCTGCTGTCCAATCGAGTGGGCATAAGCAATAACTTCTGGCACAATTGGCCCTTGCATCTCTGACTGGGACATTCGCAACTTCTGATGCGAGTCCCATGTGCGCGGCTAGAACCTAAGCGCGCGCGAAGCGCGCGCGTGGTTCTATACATATATATATATATATATATATACACTTACATATCCGCGACGCGAGCAGGGTAATGGGCGAGGAATAGAGGCGCGAGCATGAGGAGTCATTCCAGGCCTCCTGGATGTGTCGGAGTAGATGGGGTCGGAGGATCGCGACGCATCGCCAATGCATCGGCGATGCGGCTCGATGTGTAGCCCTGATTGCTTCACGTCGACATGGCCGATGCATCGCCCACGTCGACGATGCATCGCCGGTGCATCGCCGATGCATCGCCGATGCATCGTCGATGTATCGACGGTGCGGCGCGATCCTCCGACCCCACTATCTCCGACCCCATCTAGAATGCGGGGGGGGGGGGGGGAAGACACGAGGAGGAGGGGGCGCGAGGAGGAGCACGGGGGTGGGATGGGGGCGGTAGGACCCTTCGGCCGCGTGTAGCAGCACCCCTTTGGGATGGCGAGGCTCGTTCCCGTGCCCTCTTGGCGTGTGCTGGGGCCCTGTGGGGCGCCTCCTGTGACGCCTCCGAGCGTCGGGAAGCGGAGCAGGCGACCGCGCGAGCGTCTTGGAAAAGCCGCTTGCACGGCGCTGCTGGCGCGGCGGGGCCGATCCGCTCTCGACTCCGCGCCGAGGTGGCCCGATCCGACACACATCCAGATTCGGCCAGATTTCCTGACTCTATGCTGTTGGATCCTGGAGAAGGAAGGCCGAGACGCCCGATCCCGTGTTTTTGTTGTTTTTCTTGTTTTGTTGCTGTTGGGCGGGCATCGAGGGTTTGGGATAAACGTGTTGAGTGGTACGCGAGCGGAGCAGCGCGGACAGTCTTAGCATGATTGTTGCTGTCATTGCTGAACTCTCACTACTGAAGAAAAATTGTTTGTTGATCCCTCCCCTCTTGTAACATATGTATGTTTGAATTGAAGTGCCCCTCCCGGGTCTCGCACCCTGTTATTTCTCTGGAAAAGCATTCCTGATCAAACTATGCCCCTAGCCCATGGTTTACAACAACAGCAACAACAACAACAACATTATTTTTAAGACTGTTCGCCCTTATATGCTCGAGTGTCCAATAACGCGTATTTTCCAAACCTTCGATACCCGCCCTCTTCGTCTTCGATCGAACCCTTTTTGGGGGGTATACCTTTCTTCCCTGCAAGCCGGGCCCCGGCAAGCGGCGGGGCGGCCGCGGACCGTCGGCCTGGCCAGCGGCAGCGCTGATCGGCGGGGCGGCCGCCGACCGTCGACCCGACCCCAAGAGGGACGGACAGGGGACCGAGCACGACGACGACGACGACGACGACGACGACGACGACGTCGAAGACGACGGCGACGACGACGACGGCGACGACGAGCGAAAGCGAGAGCGAGAGAAAACGACAGCAGGGCCACGAAGGGCACGAAGTAGGCCACGAAAGGCGACAGCGGGGACACGAAAGGAATGCGTATGGGGCCACGAAGAGCGCGAACGAGCGGGGGCCACGAAGTGCAGATAATGCGGGGCCACAGAAGGCAACTATGGGGCCACTGAGGGTAGCAACTAGGCCACGTAGGACAGTGGGGGGGACACAAATGGCGACAGCGGGGCCACGAAGGGCAGGCACATGGGGCCACAACGGGCGCGACTCCTGGGTGCCTGGGTGTCGGGAGCGCGGCGCTTGGGCAAATTGCAGGGAATCCCAACGCAAGGCTATTCTTCAGTAAATTGCAAGCAAGACTCCAGCGCGCGACTCCAGAGCGCCGGGAGAGCGATTCCTTAATAAATTGTCAGGAAGTCCCAAGCGAGAGCGCGATTCCTGAATAGAATGCGAGGAAGTCTCGGGCGGGAGCGGGGGTCCTGGCTAAATTGTAAGGAAGTCTCAAGCGGGAACCGTTGTTGTTGTAACCCGGGGGCCAGGGGCCCAGTTTGAGCAGGAAGATTCCCTTTGTAAAAAAACAGGGTGCGAGCGTCGAGGGGCACACTTTGACTAAGAGAAAACCGTATGCATTGGTGGGGGGGGATCAACCATAATTATTTTTCAGAAATGGGAATTCAACGGCTCCCGCCTGATACCTTTGTCCAATGTGTTGAAGAATCGCGCTCTCGCTACGCATTTCCTCGCAATTTATCCAATGGGTCGCGATCTCGCCTTTAAGTTCCTCGCAGTGTATTCAGGCGCCACGCCCTCGCCATTCAGGAATCGCGCACTCGCTTGGGATTTTTTCATAATTTACTTAGGAACCGCGCTCTCGCCCGAGACTTTCTGGCTACTTCTGCAGGACCCACGAATTTACGCAACATATTACATTTTTTTGCAATTGTTGTGCCCCTCCCGGGGCTTGCTGTGTTTTACAAAGGAAAGTCGTATTGCTCAAACTGTCCCCCTGGCCCCCGGTTTACAGCAACAACAACAACAACGGCTCCCGCCTGATACTTCCAATGTATTGAAGAATCGCGCTCTCGCGAGAGCCCGTTTCTTTTTTGCTTGGGGCATGACGGGCGTCATGGCCCCCGCTCCCCCCTTCCTATGATGTGACGCTCCCCCCCACTGCGCTCCGGGCAGTGCTGCCGTGCGCATTGCGATCCGCGTAGGTGTCCGCGTAGGAAACCGCATCGGAGTCTGGTCCGCAGTCGTCGTCGTCGACGTCGTCGTCGTCCTCGTCATCGTCGCTCGTGGTTCGTTTCTCGTCGCTCATCGTCGTCGTGCGCGCGCACGCGGCTGGAGCCTATTTGTTTCATTCCGGGCCGATGACGGCAATCATCTGGGGGGGTGAAAAGGGGTCGGTGACGTCGCGTTTCGCGCTGGCGGCGTTTGGGAATGCTAAGGAATGAGGAAGGACGGGTAGCACCAGCATGTAGGGTTCGATCTGCACCATGACGCCTGTGTACACCACAGTGCCTGCGTGCATCACAGCGCCTGTGTACACCACGCCGCCTATGTACACCACAGCAGCCGCGTGCAACACAGCGTCCGTTTGTGCCACCGTGCCTGCGGGCACAACAGCTCTTAAATACACAGCGCCTGCGTACACCACATCAGCCGTGTGCAACACAGCACCAGTGTACACCACACTGCCTGCGTGCATTGCCGTGCCTGTGTACACCACGGCGCCTGTGTGCACCACAGCAACCGTGTGCTACACAGCACCACTGTTGTAGATAGAAATTAAGACGGAACCCTTGTGACAAAATGGAGCGCTTGTGGATTCAACAAAAAAACAATAGAAAGGAATCTTCATTCACAAAGGAGCGCCGCTGGAATCTACGAATCCTCCAGAGTCCGCCCGCATCACCCTAACTTTTCTCATTCGCGTCCAGGAGGCTCCAGCTAAATTGGCCGTCCCACATCCTAGTGGATCGATTCAATCGACCATTTTGCGGTGCACGCTGAGATGCGCACGTGCACGACAAGGGGTAAGAAGGAAGAGGGGGAAGAGGAGGTGCAGGAGGAGGAGGAGAAGGAGGAGGAGGAGGAGGAGGTGGAGGTGGAGGTGGAGGTGAAGGTGGAGGAGGAGGGGGGAGGGAAAAACGTCGCATTCGATTTTCAGCACTTTCCTGGCATGGCGTTTAGTTGTCCGCAGCAGATCCTCACGCACATGCTCCTTCTACCGCTCTTATGCACGCAGGCGCTGTGGTGTACACTACCGCTGCGTTGCACGCGGATGCTGTGGTGTAGACAGGCGTTGTGGCGTGCACAGGCGCTGCGGTGCACGCAAGCATTGTGGTGTACACAGGCGCTGTGTTGCACATGGTTGCTTCGGTGTACACATGTACACCAGTGGTGCTAGTGTACGCAAGCACTGTGGTGTACACAGGCGCTGCGTTGCACACGGCTGTTGCATTGTACGCAGGCATTGTGGTGTACACGCGCGCTGTGGTGCACGCGAGCGTTGTGGTGTACACAGGCGCAGTGGGGGAGATCGCCACCTACATGCTGCTCGCGTCGTCGTCGTCGTCGTCCTCGTCGCTTGTCGCTCGTCGCTCGTCGCATCGTGTGCGCGTGGGCGCGGCTGTGGTGCCGGAGCAAGACGGTGGGGGGGGGGGGGCGTTACGTCATACTACCCCCCCGCCCCCCCCCGCTCCAATGACGCCCGTCATCGCCGAACTTCAAAAACTCGCTCCGAGGCACCTCCTTGAACTTTAGAGAAGAATCGCGCTCGCGCCGGATACTCCTTCACAATTTATTCAGGCGTCGGTCGCGCTGTCGGCACTCAGGAATCGCGCTGTCGCTTGGGACACCCTCGCAATTGATTCAGGCGCCGCGCCTTCGGCACTCAGGAATCACGCTCTCGTGTCTGATTCCCTCACAAGATTTACTTTGGAATCGCGGTGTCGCTCAAGATTTCCTCGCGATTCATGCAGGCCGCACGCTAAAGCAACCCGCGTGTTCGACCTGGCCGCCTGGGCCCGCTTTTTAGGGTCTGCCCGCCAAATCTGCCCGTCTGGTTCTGCCGCGTGTTTTATGCTCCTAGCCCCCATCCTGCTGTTCTCTCTTGTGGTCCATCCTCATCTCTCCCCGTTGTCCCTTCCTTCCATCCGTCCTCTTTTCCCCTGCCTTAGGTGCAGCACGAAGTACACGTTGCAGGTAAGAAAGGTATACCACCAAGGGGATACGATTGAAGACGAAGAGGATGCGTCTTGAGGGTTCGGGATACACGTGTTGAATGGCACCCGATCAGATAAGAGCGAGCAGTCTTCAAATGATTGGTTTTGTTGTTGTTGTGGTGGTTCTTTCATTTCTGAAGAATAATGGCTGTTCATCCCCCACTCCGGTAATATGTGTTTTTTCGAATGAAGTGCCCCTCCTGGGGCTCGCACCCTGCTTTTAGCAGGACAAGTCTTGGTGTTCAAACGGCGTCCACGGCCCCCGAACTACAACAACAACGGCTCCCGCCCGATACTTCCTCGCAGCTGATTGAGATGACCTTGCAGTTTACGCCAGCGCACAAGGACGCCACGAGGAGAAGTGCGAGGAGAAGGAGGAGGAGGAGGAGGAGGAGGAGGAGGAATCGCGATCTCGCTTGAGATGTCCTTGCAGCTTCCCCAGGCATCGCGCTCTCGCCCGAGACTGCCCCTGGCCATTTGCCGAGGCGCCGCGCTCTCGCCAGGCAGGAGACTCGCGGCCTCGCCTGGGAATGCTTCATCAGTTGCTCACTCCTCCTCCTCCTCCTCCTCCTCCTCCTCCTCCTCCTCCTCCTCCTCCTCCTCCTCCGCGCTCCTCCTCCTCCTCCTCCTCCTCCGCGCTCCCGTCTGGGACTTGCCTTCACATGTTGCAGGACCCGCGCACTCGCGATGCTCAGGAGCCCTGCCTTCGCTTACGACTTTCCCCGCAGTCCACCGAAGAATCGCGCTCTCGCCTGGGACCTCCCTGCAGTTTGCTCAGGCGCCACCGGCTCGCAATGCAAGAAGCGCGCCCTCGCCTGGGATTCTTCGATCGTTGGCTCAAGACCCGCGCTCTCGCCAAGGACTTCCCTGCGAACCGGCAGGAACCACGCATTCGCGACCCGCCCGTTTGACCCGCCCGTCAGGGTCTGCCCGCCCGACCCGCCCGCAAGGCCCGCAGTCGCCGCTCGCTGCTCTTCGCCCGCTTCGATGCGTCTCGCTGCCCCTCGCGGTACCCGCAGTCTGCCTTCGAGGCCCCGCCGCTGCCCTCGTGGCCCCTCTCCTTGAGCCCCTCGATGCTCTTCGTGGCCCCGCGGTCGCCTTCCGTGGCCCCGTCGCTGACCTTCGTGGCCCTGGTGCCGCTTCTCGTGGCCCTCTCGCTGCCCGCTCTTGGCCCCTTTGCAGCCCTCACTGGCCCCCTCTTTGCGCTCCGTGGCGCCATGCGTGCTCGTCGTGCCCCCTCTTTGCGCGTCGTGGCGCCATGCACGCTCTTCGTGGCGGTCTTGCTCTTCGTGGCGGTCGTGGCCCCCGGGCCGCTCGTGCCCTCCGGGGCCCCCCCTGGCTGCCGTTCGTGGCCCCGGCGTTGCCCTGCGTGGCTCCCTGGCTGCCCTTCGCGGCCCCGTTGCTGCCCTCTGTGGCCCCCCCGCTGCCCGTTGTGGCCCCGTTGCGTGGCTGCCCTCTGTGGCCCGCCCGGTCGGACTGGTCGCCCGGGCCCGCCTCCCCGACGCGCCCGCGGTGGCTCTGCCCACCCGATCTGCCCGCCTGGGTCTACCACTCGTATTGTGCTCCTTGCCCCATCCTGCTAGTCTCTCTCGTGCTCCATCCCTCTCCTCTCTCTCTCTCTCTCTTTCTCTCTCGCTCTCTCTCTCTCTCTCTCTCTCTCTCCCCCTCCTCCCCTTCCTCCAGCCGTCCACGTGGCAGGTAGGGAAGATGTGCCCCCAAGGGGGCACGATCGAAGACGAAGAGGGCGGGTACCGAGGGCTTTGGAAATACGTATTGGATGGCACGTGAGCAGGTAGGAGCGAGCAGTCTTAACAAGATTGACGTTGTTGTTGGTGTTGTTGTTGCTGCTGTTGTTGTCGTCGTCGTTTCTATTGGTGTTGGTGGTGGTAGTGTTGTTGGTGGTGGTGGTGGTGATGGCGTTGTTCTTGTTGTTGTTGTTGGTGTCGGTGGTTATGTGGTTGATGTTGTTGTTGTTGTCGTTGTTGGTGTTGGTAGTGGTGTTGGTGTTCTTGTTGCTGCTGCTGCTGTTACGGTTGTCGTTGTTGGTGTTGCTGTTGGTGTTGCTGCTGTTGTTGTTGCTGCTGTTTCTGCTACTGCGGTTGTTGCTGTTGCTGCTGATGCTGGTGTTTTGGTTGTTGTTTTTGTTGTTGTTGTTGTTGTAATTGTTGTTGTTGTTGTTGTTGTTGTTGTTGTTGTTGTTGTTGTTGTTGTTGTTGTTGTTGTTGTTGTTGTTGTTGTTTTTGTTGAACACTATTACTTCTAAAGAATTATTATTGTTGGACCCCCTGGTGCACGCCCCCCGCCCAAAACCTAGGCCGCAGCTACATTTTCATCATTTTTCTGCGAAAGCTTCAGAAAAGTGGATTACCCCCGGATCCGGTTTTTTGTTGACGCTCGTTTTCCCTTGCAAAAAACAATAGAAAATGAAAATTCTTGTTCTTAGTTGATCAAATTTCAAGAATCCCTTGCAAAAAATAAGGTAAAGTGGACATTCGCGCTCGCAAGACGAAATCCTTCCAAAACCTTAGGTTTCGTAACGATTTTAACATAAAAACATCAAAAACCCAATGGTTTTTTAAGAAAAAATTGTCAAAATGTCCTTCCGCGCGCTCTTGCGGATTCATAGGAAACACACCACTTTTTAAACATTTCTGTCAAAAGGGTCTTTGCGTGCTACTTCTTCAGGTGCTTTGAACTTCTCCAACAACGGTTGCGCGCCTGCGAGGGCCACCATCCCTTGCAAAAAATGAGACGAAGTGCACATGCGCGCGGCCGCCGCGCGCGCATGTCGAAATCCTGCCAAACACAATGGGTTTTCAATAATTTCAAGATGCGATGTTCAGAAAACATATGAAAACGCACTACTTTCTCATCCGAAAAATCTCGAAATCCATTCGCGGTTAACGATTTTAACATAAAAACATCAAAAACCCAATGGTTTTTTAAGAGCTGGCCGGGGTACTTCTGTAATCGCATCCCCACGAATTTGCCCCAAAAATGTGACCAACTATCTTGGCACTGCGTACCATCTCACGTGTACCGTGTACCACATCATATGTAACAGATGTGATCAACCTCTGTGGGTGTGTACCCCACGCCAGTGTAGTAGCCAGGGTCGTCCGCACGCCACGAAGTGAAGTGTCCCAACGTCATAGGGCGGGAAGCTGGGTGTGGGTGGTCTCGAAGAGTCGTTTGGATATTTGGTAGAGCTTGAACGGCCCCCCCACGAAGTGGGGGTATTGGCTGGTGTCGCAAGAAAACCCTGGCACTGGGGAGAACACTGAGCGTTCGGGTAAAATGATTGTTGTTGTTGTTGTTGTTGCTGTTGTTGTTGTTGTTGTTGATGTTGGTGTTGGTGTTGGTGTTGGTGTTGTTGTTGTTGCTGCTGTTGTTGTTGTTGTTGTTGTTGTTGTGCGTAGCGCGGGCCCCTGGAGGTCAGGCCCCCCCCCCGCGACGGGCTTTTCGCCTCGAGGCGTGCTCCGTCGACATCCCCCTCTTGGGGCCGGGGGGAGCCCCCGACGGGCCGGGAAAAAGCTTGACGCGCCCTGCCCTCGGCAACTTCTCGCGGCGCGGCCAGGGTGCCCCCAGCTTCTTTTTTTTTGCGTGCCGCTGACTTCTGGAACCCCCCTGGCGCCCTCCTGGGCCTCGTGACTGGGCGCTCTGGAGGCCGCGTGGGCCTTCTTGGAGCTCCTGGGGGCTCCTGGGGCCAGGGGCACTTCTTAGCAGCACCCGAGAGGAGGAGCGGGGCCTCGGGACCGAGCAGCGTGTTGCCCCCGACATCCTCGCGCGCGCGCGCCCGCGTGGCACGGGGGCCGGCCGCCGCGGGGGAGGGGGCCGCTGCAGGCCGCGTGCTCGTGTGGAACATGCCGCTCGAGGAGGACACGGGCCGCCCAGGAGGAGTCGGCAGCATGGCAGGGTCGGGGAAGCGCGAAGCTCGAGAGCGCGGGAGGCGAGTCTGGGTCCCGGGACGCTCGTCGCCACGGCTGGGTTCGCCTCGAGGCCATGGTCGCGGAGCGCGCTTCGAGAGTCGCGTGTGGGAGGAGGTGCGCAGCAGCTGGAGGGAGCATCCAGGCCAACCAGCGCAGATCGAGCGTAGCACAGGAGGCTCAGCGCCGGGAGCCTCGTGTGCACGTCGGTCCTTGAAAGTCGGTATCTCTGGCTTGGCATCGCTCGGACGTGTGCATGTTTCCTTCGGCGGGGACCATCGAGGAGCATCCTTGATCATTTGGCGAAAAAGCCACGCACGAAGCCGAAAAAAACTCAGGGAATGGACGTCCGAGCGATGGCCAGCTGGACGCCCAGGTCCCAATCTGCTTCAAGCGTCTTCCTGCATCCAGAACCGATATGCTTTTGTGCTGTGTGTTTCGTTCTTCTCCGGGAGGGCCTGCGCCGAATCTACTTGATCCGCGTCCCTACTTCATGTGTTCACCTACTTCTTCCGACCGACGGGTACCCTTGTTCTGGGCCTCCCAGATGGGGTCGGAGTAGATGGGGCCGGAGGATCGCAGCGCATCGCCGATGCATCGGCGACGCGGCGGGATGCGGAGCCCGATTTCCCCATGCCGACATCGCCAAAGCAAAGAAGGTCTCGCGGCCGGTCTCGCGGATCGGGGGGCCGCGTTCATAGATGTGGTTGGGTGCGTACGTCCTTTGTTGCCCGCCCCCTTTTGTTCTGGGCCTCCCAGATGGGTCGGGGTAGATGGGGTCGGAGGATCGCGGCGCATCGCCGATGCATCGGCGAAACGGCGCGATGTGGAGTCCGATTGTTTTGATGCCGTCATCGCCGATGCCTCGCCGACGTCGCCGCGGCATCGACCACGGGCCGCCCAGGTTGGACTCGGTCACTAATCAGGGTCGGGGAACGTAAGATTCGAGTGCGCCAGAACGCGGGTTTGCCGACATGGTTTGACGGGCGTGTCCTGGATTCTGACGGTCCCGTTGTCGTGGGATGTTTGCAGCGGGAGCTCGCTCCGCATGTCAGGCTGGGTCTCGTCATTTTCATCACGGCCCCGTCGGGCCAGTGCGAGTCCCCCGAACCCGACTCTTGCGTCTCCCCGACAAGGGAGCCCTGCGTACGCCCGCAATTCCGCCTTCAGAGCGCAGTGGCGTCGATTAGCGTCTGGTAGTCGATTGGATTCGGTTGGACCGAGGTAGCAGATCGAGGTAGTTTCGGGGAGGGAACCTTCGTGTTCTTCGTGTTTGTTGGATGGGTTTGGTGTTTGTGCATCCTGCGGTGGGTACCCCTGTATGTTCTGTGTGTTTTGGCCGGCGGAGGGTCTTCATGTTCTTGAAGGAGGTTCTTCTGTTCTAGGTCCGGCTCTCCTAAATCAGGGTAGGCTTGGGTACCCTTGCAAGTCCGTCTTCAGAGCGCAGTTGAGTCGATTAGCGTCTGGTGATCGATGAGATTGCACCGATTTAGCACAGATTTAACGTCGTTGAGAGCATCGATTCGCGTCGATTCACCAGAGCCAGCAAGATGTTTTTCTATGCTCCCGTGAGCTGCCGCAGGGGGAGGGCGAGGGGGGGGGGAGATCTTTGGAGGAGCAGGTGATGAGGTACGTTTGAGTTTGCAGGGTTGGGCACCCCCTCCCTTCCTCTCCTCCGCCTCGAGTCTGGACCGCGAGGCAGCCGCGGCAGCAGCTGGCTTGGGCCATCATCCTCTTCTCTGTCCTCGTCCTTGCTCGTTCTCCCTCTCTTCCCCTGGGTTCTCCTTGGAGCGCGTGCGCCTGATTTCAAGTTCTGGTTTTACTTATATGGTCGCCCCGTTCGAAGCTCCGTCTTCGCTTTGTGCGTGCGTGTGTGACGTAGACAACGGTAATTGGCATTCGTGGGCCCCCCTCGTGGCCACCGCTAGGACCCTGGGAGGGGTGCAGGGACCGATTTTGAGTTGCCGTTGTATCCGCTCCTCCTGCGCCAAAACACAGATAAGCGGCATACGCATGAATACGGGAACCTTTGCTCAGCCAGCGTGTCGCCCCGGCGGTTCTGGCGCACCGCACTTCGGCGCGACATGCTGTCCACGTCCCCGGTCCCCAAGCATCAACGCCCAGGGCTTTCTCGGCCTCCCGCCCAGCGGAGCGGAGCGACACGCCATCCATTGCGTGGCGTAGCGTGTCGCCGGGCCCGCAGCCGCGACATGCTGGGCAGCAGCTCCCGAGCTTCCGGAGGGTCGCGCGGACGTCTTCGATCGGCGTTCGGCCTCCATGGCGGCGCCCCGGATGTCGACCCCCCGGGCGGGGGTCCAGCGCCGACCCAAGGAGTCCGCGTGGGCCCTCCTCCTCCTCCTCCTCCTCCTCCTCCTCCTCCTCCCTCCTCCTCCTCCTCCCTCCTCCTCCTCCTCCTCCTCCTCCCTCCTCCCTCCTCCCTCAGAGGAGGAGGGCCGTGTCCGAGGTATATAGAGGCAGGTCTCACTCTTTGTCGGCCTCCATGGAGACTGCTCGTCGCCGCGGCTGGAGTTCCCTGGGGATTCCTGGCAGGACGCATCGCTTGAGAGGCGCGTGGCCAGGGTTTTGAAGGAGGATCCCCAGACCCCGTCGATCGTGGCTCGAAGATCGAGGTCTTCTGTGGCTTTGGGGCCTCCGGGGGCGGCCTCTTTGGCCTTTTGCCTTCTGGTTCCTCGGACTTCAGGTCCAAGCGCACTTCGGGACGGGTCCGAGGGCCCATTCTGAACCGGGGACCCCGGACTCCGCCGAGCCGTGGCGAACCACGACGGGCGTGTGTTGGGGCGTCCCTCTCCACACCTCTTGGCGTTCTGGGGCCCTCTGCCGAGCCCCGGGACCGTCAGCAAACAGCTGGCCCAGGCCGGAGCGCTGGCTCCGTGCAGGGCCGAGAGACCTCCCGGGGGGGGGGCCCGCGCGGCGGACGAGTCGCGCGTGGCCGGGGAGAGGCCACGCCGCGAGGCCACGTCACGACGTCGGGGGCCCGGGCTGCCAGGGAATCGAGGGTCGGAGGGTTTTTGACGTGCCGGGGCTGGCTGGCCGGAGACGGCCCGATAGCCAGATGGTCTGGTGCCGGAAATTTTCGGTAGCGATGTCGACGCACCCCGAATTTCGGTAGCGACCGGATCTTCGTTGGAGGGCGTTGAAATAGCGGATTTCAGAACGCTCTGATACCGGTATTGGGCGCTACATTTCGGTATTTCGGTAGCGACCGATCTCTGCGGAGCGCTACCGGAAATTTTCGGTAGCGGACCATCAGGGTAGCCGCTCTGGGAGAAATGCGGGAGGAGGGTGCAGATCTGGGTGGTGGAGGGCCGTGGGCTTCTCGGGGGCCTCCTTCGGGGTCACGTCGGAACGTTTTGCGCGTCCTGGTGGCCAACTTGGGGCATCTTGCGAGCGCTCTGAGGCCATCTTAGGGTCCGCCGTCCATTGATCTCCACTGTTGGGCCGCTGGTGGGCGGAAGTGGGCCCCTCTTGGGGCCCTCCTCGGGCCAGGGCGCGCGTAGAGGGTCTGCGGATCCCTCTTGGGGCTCTCTTGGGCGCCTCGTGGAGCTACCTCAAGATTTGAGGGTCATCTCGGGGCCTCAGAAGCCCATTGAAAGCGACGAGGCGGAAAGAATGCATCACCTGCACCCCGTTGGCGTTGGACAGATTTCGTCGTCTTGTGGGGGGCATACCTGGGAGGTTTTCGTGGCCATTTTGGGCCGTCGTGTGGCATTTGGGTCTTGTGGGGAGCATGCTAGAGAGTATCTGGCGGGGTGGAACGCGCCCTTGTGGCATCACTGACGAAGCCCGCGGAAGTGGTGCAGTTCTTGAAACGGCGTCCAGGGATTTCCTCATCCCAAGGTAGGGGGCCATGTCGGTCATTCTCGGATTTTCTGGATATGTCTCCCCGCCCCCCGGATGACCTCGTCTGAGATGGAGAGATTCGTTGGATGCGTGAGCGGCCTTCCATGCATGCGTTTCACTTGGTGCATTTGCCTACTTGCCATAAGCGCGTCTGCCCCTCAGGGGACCTCTCCGGCTACCGGAGCCGGCACGCAGACTTCCTGCCCTGTCCTGTCCCCCCCCCCCCGGACTTCAGGGGCCGCCACGCGGGCGTGCTCCAGCAATGTGTTCCCAGCAGTGCTTGCATGCAGGGGCTCTTACTCGGGCTTCTTCTGGTAATCTGTTGGGTGTGCCGGGTTCTCGGTTCTTGCCCAGTTGGTGGGCATCCGTGAAATCCGTGTGGGCGCCTCGTTTGGGGCATGTGTGCCGAGGTCTCGCCTGGTGCCCGCCCATGGGCGCCTCGTGCGCTGGGTGGGTGTGCGGAGGTCTCGCCCGTGCGGAGGCTTTGCCTGGCGCCCGCTTGTGGGCGCCTCGTGGGTGCCTCATGTGTGTCTGCGTGTGTGCATTTGTGTGTTGCGTGTGCGGATCGTTTCAGGAGGGAAAAAAACACACAGACACAATTGATCGTTGATTCCCAGAAAGTATGGGAAACCATGGGAAGTGGGGGGAAGACAAAAACCCAGACGATATGAGAAAGTATGGGGAATCCTGTTATTTGTATGTATTTATTTGTGCGTCCCAGGGCCCCTTCATAGTTGTGTGTGCGGGTGCCGAGGCTTCGTCCAGTGACCGCCCGCGGGCGCTTCGTGGGCGCCTCGTGCGCCTGGGCGGCTGCGTCTGTTGCACTGCAGCGTTTAGCCGCAGATGCTGCACCGCACCGCTTACACCACAAAGCTTGCACCACACAGCTTACACCGCACAGCCTACACCTCGCATCACGCACAGAGTGCACCGCACAGCCTACACCACGTAGCTTACACCCCATAGCTTGCACCGCATAGCTTACACCACACAGCTTCATCTGGCGTGCACCGCACAGCTTGCGCCTCGTAGCTTGCGTCAGCTTGCACCGCCTAGCTTGCAACACAAAGAGCTTGCACCCCATAACTTGTGCCAAAGAGCTTTGACATCCACGGTGCAACAACTTATGGTTTTGGGCCCACGCTGGCAAACATACATATTGCGAACCTTTTCCAGAGGTTTTAGCACGCCGCTCGACCGTTGGATTAGTGACTGTCATACGGGTTGGTCCTCTCAACCACCTGCACCCCCAGGCCTGCTATGATCATCCACGCGCCTTCCCTTCGCCATCCGTTTGCGTTGCTGTATCAATATGATTGCTTCATCTGCTCTTAGGTGTGGTGTCGTCTCAATGACTAGGCAATCCGCGTCAGACGCGACAGCTGTGGCGACGACGTGGACGACAGGGACGACGACAGCGATCGTAACGGCGCCGACGACGGCGATGACTCTAGCGATCACCACGACGGCGACGAAGCAGCAGCAGCATCAGCAGCAGCAGCAGCATCGTCCAGAGGCCTAGAGCGGATCGAGCACGCCCCAGGCACTTCGACTTCCGTCCTCGCTCCTCCCCCCTTCTCCTTCTCCGCCTCTTCCTCTTCTTCCTCCTTCTTCCCTCCTCCTCCTCCTCCTCCTCCTCCTCCTCCTCCTCCTTATCCTTAACAATTACTCAATATGAATACTACTCTCCCTCTTCCCCCGATGACGGCCTGGGAGTGTCCGACCCCCCCCCGCGTACTGTTTTTTACACGCAGGTTTCCCCAGAGTTGGGTTTTCGCATGCCTTTTTTTTCAAAATGCTGCTCTCACTGAGGCTCCGGCCTCATTTTCGGGCCCCGCTCGTTCCGAATCATGCTCCCGCTGCAGCGCTGGCCTCATTTCCGTGCTTCCGCTCGTTCCGAATCGTGCTCCCGCTGCAGCGTTGGCCTCATTTCCGCGCTTCCGCTCGTTTCGACTCGTGCTCCCGCTGCAGCGCTGGCGTCATTTCCCGTGCCATGCCACGGCGTGCAATGCAATGCTAGGTTGATACTACGCTTTGCGGTGCTCTTCTACGCCATGCCATGCCGTGCTCTACAATGCATCGCGTACCCTTTCGGGATCATTGCCCTGCTCGACATCCGACTGTGCGAGTAGAGAGGGGATCTGCGCCATGGTAAGGGATGGGAGGGAGGGGTAGGATGTCAGATATGACGCGAGCGCACCTAGCTTGTCCTCCTCCCCCTCCCCCTCCCCCTCCTCCTCCCATATCATACTCCCACTCCTCCTCCGCCGCCCTCTTCCTCCCTCCTCGTGCATCGTCCTCCTCCTTTTCCTCCTCCTCCTCCTCCTCCTCCGCCGCCGCCTCCTCCTCCTCCTCCTAGTCCTCCTCCTCCTCCTCCTCCTCCTCCTCCTCCTCCTCCTCCTCCTGTCGATAGGCGACGGGGCACAAGCACAGAGAGGCGGTCGGCAAGCCCCTGGTGGCTGACCTCGTCGCCGAGGACGCTCGCGAGAAGGCGGCCCCGGCCGCACGCGTCGCCCTTCGTCCCCCCCCCCGATTGGAGCAGGGGGGACGGACGGGTACGGCGCCAGGGGTCGTGGACCCGCAGCCCTTCCAGGATCGAGGAGGGATCGAACCACGTCTTCGCGCTTTGCGTATCCCCACCAGCCCACTCACAACCCCTGCCCCTGCGAGCTGGCTGGAGGCGAGACGACGAGGCACATCTGTAGAGACAGACCGGGCAGCCAGGGTACAGAGATCCTTCGAGCAAGGGAGTGGCTTTGGAGGGCCTTTTCGGGCCATCCCTGGGGCCCGAGTGGGGGCCGTGGAAGGAGAAGGAGGAGTAGGAGGAGGAAGATGAGGACGACGACCACGACGACGAGGAAGAGGAAAAGCAAATGGCAGATGATGAGAACAAGGACGAGGACGAGGAGGAGGAGGAGGTGGAGGAGGAGGAGGAGGAGGAGAAAGAGGAGGACGAGGACAGAACCCTCAAAATCGCCTCTCGGATCCCTTTCGGCACACTTGTGGAGGATCTCAGGGTCCTCTTGGGGATCTCTTGGGGGTTCTGGGTCCTCGTGGGGCCCTGTTAGAGCCCTCTTGGGGGTCATTTGAGAGCCTCTTGGGGCCATCCTGGAGGTCATCGATCAAAAGGGTGGTGTCCTCGATTCTCGCCCCCCCCCCCCCCCCCCCTCTGGAGACATCTAAATCGCCTCTTGGGGCCCTCTTGGGACGCTCTTGGGGCGATCTTGGGCGCTCTTGGGGCCGTCTTGGGGACATCTTTGGCCCATCCTGAGGCTCTCTCGGGCCATCTTGGGACCATCTTGAGGCCTCAAAAGCGCATTGGAAGCGAAAGGGCGAGACACATAAAAGACCCAACCATATGTAGTTGTGAGTACCGCGTTGTGGGGACGGACCGCTTTCGGTGGAGCTCCCTTTGGGGCCACGAAACGTCTGAGGGGTTCGCCGAAATGGGCGCGGTGGTGCCATGCGGGCGCTGCCTTGGGGCCTTCAATGGAGCTCCTTATGGGGTCACGAATCGCGCGAGGGGTATGCCGCAACGTGTGCGGTGGTGCCATGCGGGCGTTGCCACTGAGGCCTCAGGTGCAGCTCCCTCCCTATTGTGTCGCGAAGCGTGTGAAGGGTGTGCCGAAATGGGTACGGTGGTGCCATGCGGATGCTGCCATTGGGGCCTTCGGTGGAAACGTGCGAGGGGTGTGCCGAAATACGCACGGTGGTGCCATGCGAGCGCAGCCACTGGGGCCTTCGGTGGAGCTCCTTACGGGGCCCCGAAACGCGTGAGGGGTGTGCGGAACGGGTGCGGTTGCGCCATGCGAGCGCAATCATTGGCGCCCGCGGTGGAGCTCCCCATGGGGCCAAGCTCCTCCCACTCCCCCGAGCGTCGCCTGCCGAGACGCCGGCCTGCCGATGACGCCGCTGCCGACTTTTTGAGGCACTTGGTTTTTTTTTTTGCGATCGCCAAGGGTGGCTTCACGCGTTCTCCCTTCCTGCACGTCTTGGTCGGCACCGAGGCCGTCGCAGGCTGCGTCCAGACCGCGACTTTTCACGGGACGCGTTTGCCCGGCCTGGTCCCGCATAGGCTCCGTATCGGTGGCTGGCGGCCCTCTGGCTCCAGTCCCAAGCCACCCCCTGGGGGCCGCACTCCTTGGGGGCTGGTGGCCGCTCCTCCCCTTTCCCTCTTCTCCTCTGCCCCCCCTCCCCCTCTTTCCTCCTGCCCCTCGCCCCATCTGCTCCCCTCCCCCTCCGCTTCCCTCTCCCTCCCCCTCCCCTTTTTCCCTCCTGCCCTGGCCTCCCCCTCTCCTCGTCGTCGTCGTCGTCGTCGTCGTCGTCGTCGTCGTCGTCGTCGTCGTCGTCGTCGTCGGCCGTCATCGTCGGGTGTCGTCGTCGTCGTCGTCGTCGTCGTCGTCGTCGTCGTCGTCGTCGTCGTCGTCGTCGTGGTCGTGGTCGTCTCGTCGCCGTCGTCGTCGTCGGGGCCCGGCCCACGTCTTCCTCGGGATTGTGGCCCCCCGCGGGGGTGGCGCGCATGGCAGCGAGTTTTGACTTCAACCAGCGGCATCCTGCCAGAGGATTGTCCGCGCAGCTTTGCGAGCACGTGTGGCGCCAGAGACGCTGCAGGAGGGCTGCCTCTTCTCCTTCCTCCCTCCCTTCGCCCCCTCTCCGGCCGGCGCTGCCAGGTAGTCGGCGGGCGAGGCACCCATGTTGCTAGTCGGCGGCCTGCGGCACCTTTTCAACGAACTGGTGCCCTTGTGGTGCAAGCTATCGTGTCCCCTGTCCCGGCCGCGTGGCCGATGGACTGGGACATATTGACATCTTCTGCGCCGAGCAGCCGATGGATGCTGCCTTCCTCCCTCGCCCCTTTCCTCCCGCTTTCCTCCCTTCCTCCCCTCTCCCTCCTCCCTCGCTCGCTCGCTCGCCGCCCTCTCGCTCGCTCGCTCGCTCGCTCGCTGTCCTCCCCTCCTCCCTCGCTCGCTCGCCGCCCTCTCTCGGCGCGCCGAGTCCGTGTCGTGTCCCCTGGGCTCGGAGTGCCGAGCTCGCGAGTGCCGAGCCCACGATGTTGTTGCGCAGCTGGCTGCAGCAGCGCCCCGTGCCTGCCGAGGCGGTCAAGAGCGATCCGCTCTCCTCCCCTCTCGCCTCTTTCCTCGGCCTGTCTCGTCCTCGCTCGCCCCCCGAATTCTGCCTCGCGGGGCTCCAGGTCTGGACCGCGGAGGGCTGGTAGCCGGCGAAGTGGGAAGTGCCTGTGATGCTGTGTCTCGCTATGCTCGAATCTCCGTCCAAAAGTGTGCACGCAGTAGCTGGTAAGCATGAGTTTTTGTCGTGTCTCTAGAAGTTTTAATGCCCCAGGCGCCGCCCTGCTGTCGGCTGACAGCGGCGCGGCCTGTGGCGCCAGTCTCCCGCCAGGCTCGCCTGCCGGGCACTCCGCCCCACGGGCCGCTGCTTCCCGTCGGCCTGTGGCCCCATTGTGGGTGACGACGGGCGTGTGCAGCTTATTCCACCATTCATTAGATATGACATCGCCTGTTGTATTGTATGCGGGTCTCACACGACCGTGCTTCCTCTGCTTTGGCATCGAGGCTGTCTGCAGGTTGTTGTTTTTGTCCCTTTCCCCCCTCCCTCCTCTTCCTCCTCCTCCTCCTCCCTCCGCTTCTCCAGTGCTGCTGTTTGTGCTATCCCTTCAAACACATCATGTTCAGTCGGCGTAGAGGCCGCAGGGTAATCCGCAGCATCCGCCGCTACTTGTTTTACCAGTCCTTCTCTCCTCCTCCTCCTCCTCCTCCTCCTCCCTGATTGTGGTGACGCCTACCCGATTGGCCTTTCAGAGTTCTGCGCAGCCGCTTTCGCGCTTGAGGATGGTACGTGCCCGCGGCTGTGTGCTTCGCGTGGTGTGCTGATAGCCCCCATGAGGGGAAGCGGATTTGAGCAGCGTGGTTGGCAACATCTGTCATTCGCATCGTCTGTTTAAGCCCGAGTCCGGGGCCACTGCAGGTGTTTTTGCATTCGTCACCGCATGGAGCACTGGCAAAGCGAGCGAACCTTCAGGCGATTTCTTCCCAAACGAATTGTCCTCTCTCTCTCTCTCTTTCTCCTCCCCTGGACCTCTTCCCTCTGTGGGCAGCGAACCTCCCCCCAAGGAGGAGGAGGAAGAGGAGGAGGAGGAGGAGGAGGAGGAAGACGAGGAGGATGAGGAGGAGGAGGAGGATGAGGAGGAGGACAGGAGGAGGAGGAGGAGGAGGAGGAGGAGGAGGAGGAGGAGGAGGGGGAGGAGATTGGAGGATTGGGAGGATTGGAGGATTGGAGGATTGTTTGGAGGGTTGGAGGATGGAGGATTGGAGGATTGGAGGAGGATTGGAGGGTGAAGGAGGAGGAGGAGGAGGAGGAGGAGGAGGAGGAGGAGGAGGAGGAGGGAGGAGGGAGGGAGGAGGGAGGAGGCCCCCCCCGCCCCGCCACCATCCAGGTGCAGCAGATCCTCGACCAGGCCACCCGTGGCGTCGAGGCCTCTGGCTTCGAGCTCCCGCTCGCGGGCAGGGACGGCAGGCCGGGCCCCCCTGGGGCAGGAGCGGAGGGCGGGGCCCCGCGCGAGCCACCGCTGCGAGATCCCGGCCTGCGGGCGGCCCTCTCGGGGCCGCGGGGCCAGCAAGGGTGAAGGGTTTCTCCGAAGGGCTTTGGCGGCCCCTCCTCCTCCTCCTCCGCCTCCTCCTCCTATTTCTCCGCCTCCTCCTCCTATTTCTTCTCCTCCTCCTCCTCCTCCTCCTCCTCCTCCTATTTCTCCTCCTCTTCCTATTTCTCCTCCTCCTCCTCCTCCTCCTCCTCCTCCCTCCTCCTCCTCCTCCTCCTCCTCCTCCTCCTCCTCCTCCTCCTCCTCCTCCTCCTCCTCCCCTCCTCTTTCTCCTTCATCTTCTCCTCATCCCCCTCCTCCTCCTCCTCCTCCTCCTCCTCCTCCTCCTCCTCCTCCTCCTTCTCCTCGTCCTCCTTGGGTCGTCTACGGCCACATGGGGAGACCGTGCAAGCCAGGGGCCCAGATCCAGCGGCCACCAGAGGCCCGAGCTCTGGCCCGAAGGTCAGGGGCAACGCTGAGGAGAGAGTGTGGGCTCCAGGCCTCCCAGATGGTGTCGGAGGAGATGGGGTGGGAGGGTCGCGCCGCATCGCTGATGCATCGGCGATGCGGCTCGATGTGGAGCCCGTGATTCCCCACGCCGACGTCGGCGATGCATCGCCGACGTCCCCGATGCATTGCCGACGCATCGCCGATACATCGCCGATGCATGGGCGATGCGGCGCGATCCTTCGACCCCATCCCCGAAGCTCTGACCATAAAGAGCTCTTCTCCCACGAGCTGGGCCAGCGCAATCGCAGGAGTTTTGAGAACGATGTGAGAGGAGGCGGAGGAGGAGGGGAGAGGAAGAGAGGGGGGAGGACTCGGGGGCAGCGTTTGGGGGCCGGGGCTCGAGAGCGAGCGAAGTTTCGAGGCTCGAGGCCCGAGTGTTTCGGACGTTCCCGTGGGTTCTCGGCGGCCCTCTGGACTCGGCAGGTCTGCAGCGGCTGCGCCTCGCAGACGGCGTCGCAGGGGTGTCCGGATTGTCCCGCACGGCCGCTGGAGAGCGGAGTCAGGACCCCCAAGGCCACTAGGGCATGGGCTCCGGAGGGGATGCGTCGACCTCCCGTCGCCAATTCGCCGACAGGGGCCCGATTGCTCACCGCGCCAGGGAGCGCTTGGATTGGCCGGCGGGCCCCATCGCCGATCTGTCGGTGGTGCCACGCCGGTGCCAGGTCGATGCTTACCCCTCCCCCCGAGCCAGGCCCCGCCTGGCGTTCACCCTCAAGGATGAGGCGGGAGGAGGGAGGGGGAGGGAGGAGGGAGGAGGAGGAAGAGGCGGAGGAGGACGAGGAGGAGGGGGAGGGGGAGGAGGAGGAGGGATGAGGAGGAGGAGGAGGAGGACGAGGAGGAGGAGGAGGAGGAGGAGGATTAGGAATAGGAATAGGAATAGGAATAGGAATAGGAATAGGAATAGGAATAGGAATAGGAATAGGAATAGGAATAGGAATAGGAATAGGAGTAGGAATAGGAATAGGAATAGGAATAGGAGGAGGAGGAGGAGGAGGAGGAGGCGGAGGGGAGGAGGCTTGGCTAGTGGCAGGTCCGTGGTCCTCGTCATGAGCATCGTCACGGAGAAGGACCCCGCCCCGAGTGGGCGCGCGGGGGGGGGAAGATCCGAGGAGCGAGGAGCGAGCTTTGCTTGCGCCCACGCGCGAGGAGCGAGCTTTTCCTCTGACCACTCGTCAAATATTCAGGAGGAAAAGAAACACACAGACACAATGAATCCTCGATTTCCCAGAAAATATGGGAAAATATGGGAAGTGGGCGGGAAGACAGAAACCCAGAAAATATGGGAAAATATGGGGGATTATTTTATTTGTGTGTATTTATTTGTGTGTCCTGGGGCCCCTTCAAATATGGCCGCAGGGCTGAAAATGAAGCTCAGCGCACGCGCGACGAGGCTGCCTTCGCTCCGGGAAAGCTCCGACGTTGCGGAGGGGCGTGGCACTCACAGCCGCACCCGCGCTCCAGGGAGA
Organism: Prorocentrum cordatum; assembly: GCA_963575745.1. Lineage (NCBI taxonomy): Eukaryota > Dinophyceae > Prorocentrales > Prorocentraceae > Prorocentrum > Prorocentrum cordatum. Next base: position 37,154 of record CAUYUJ010020859.1, read on the forward strand.
CGCCTCGGCGACCGCGCTCTGCAGGCGACTCCTCTAGGGGAACAGCAATGGCATAAACATAAAGACTCGGAGGTCCTCGCGGATTTCTCGGATCGGCGCTGGACCCCCCTCCGTGGGTGGCGCGAGGAGCGCGCCATCGGCGGCGCCGGAGCCGCCGCCAGGGGGTCCCAGCGCCGATCCGAGGAATCCGCGCGGCCCTCCGAGTTTTTATGTTCATGTCATTGTTTGTGCCCTACAGTCGGGGCCCTGAAGAAGGAACCCTTTTCGTTGGGGAGGGGCTCCGTGTTCCTTAATTGTTTCCCAGCTTGCCTTAGATTTCCCTTAGGTCTTCGATACAAAATCGAAGTTCAACTGGTGGAAAGTAGGGGCCTCGGTCCTTATTTAGGGTTCCTTAGGTCAAGCCCCCGACTGTCTTCTCGGGCACGCTGGCGCCGCTCTCAGAGAGGGAGGCAGTCGGCACGGACAGCAGCTTTCGGAGCTTCTGCGCACCTCGATCGGATCCGTGGATCTGGCGCGTGGGCGGGAGGTCCACGGCTCGGGGCAGGTACCCGCCGCACCCCCCCCAATAGAACCCCCTGGCGCGCAGAGCGCGCCGGCCGCCAGAGGCGGGTGCAGCGCCGATCTAAGGTCGAGGGAGCGCAAACCTGGATTGGGGACGCGTGGATCTGCGGCGGGTCCCGCTTCCGTGCAGAATCGGCGCAATCCGTTCCCAACTCGGGCGGCATGTGCCTCGGGGCTCGGACGTTCGAGTTTGTTCGGGACGTTCTCGTCGGTTCTTGGCGGCTCTCCTGGCCTCGGCATGCCTTCCAGCAGCTGCGCCTCGCCGAGAGCGTTTCGGGGGTGCCGGAATTGTCCCGAAAGGCCTCCAGAGAGCCGAGTTGTGACCCCAAGAACCGCCAGGGCATACAGTCGAAACCGGTGGTGAGGATGGGACATTTTCCCAAGCGTGCCCTTGCATCCGTGCCTCTTTGGTCCATCCTTGACTACTTTCGAGGGCCCGCCGCGCTCGAAAAAGCTTAAACACGGGCGTCCAAGGGGCGTGCATTCTTACCGCGCATTCCTCCTCCTCCTCCTCCTCCTCCTCCTCCTCCCCCTCCTTCTCCTCCTCCTCCTCCTCCTCCTCCTCATCCTCCTCCTCCTCCTCCTCCTCCTCGTCCTCTTCCTCCTCCCCATACTCCTCCTCCTCCGCGGCCTCGTCTTCCTCCTCCTCCTCCTCCTCCTCCTCCTCCTCCTCCTCCTCCTTACTATCAGTTTTGATTGCAGGCTCAGGCGGGGGCCGCATCCACCTCCAATACCCGTCGGTCGTTGAAGGTAGCCACTCCTGGATTCCCAGAACCCAGTCTACCTCAAGCGCCTTCCTACTTCAAGGCTCGATCTGATTTTGTGCAGCGTGTTGTTGCTCTCTGGGCGGGCCCACAAGCCCAGTCTGCTTTCTTCGCCCCTCCTGCTGCATGCTTCTGCCTGCTTCTTCCAACCGATGGGTCACCCATGCATCGCCGATGGGGGGCATCGGGCCCCAACCCGCCTGGGAACATTCGGATCAACATCTGCGATCGGGGGCCGTCGCTGATCCATCACCGCTTCCAGCTCGCTGCTCCCTCCCCCGCCCCCCTGGAGCGGGCCCGCCCCCCGTCGTCGATCGACTTGCCTCGGGCACGCAGCTCCTGCTTCTTGGCCGCTCCGCCTCGACCTCTCCCGCAGACGCCCTGCAAGAGGTCGACGATCAGTACGTCCAGGCTTAAGTCGGGCCTGTCCCTCTACAGGGGGAATATTCAAAAGTAGTCAAAAAATAGTCTGGGGACGATTTATCCACAATTTTTGAATCTGTTTTGGTTAATGTTGAGGTATGTACTATTTGTCGTTCCAAATCCGCCTGTAGGGGGACATGCCCGACCTAAGTCCAGGCTTCTGTTTTCTCTCCTCGGCTCCGGCGACCCCGCCATTCGGAGAACGAGAAGCTGTACAGTGATCGTTTCCTTCTTCATCGTTTTGCCGATCGGCGCGGGCCGTCGCAGCTCCCCATCCCCCCCCTCATGGAGTTGGCCGTTTTTGGCGCCGGTTTCAAGCAGGTGGAGTCTCCCCCAGACGGCGCACGGTTCCAAACAGTCGCACTGAGCAGAGGCCCGGAGCAAGACCCCCCCTTCCCCCCACCCCTTTCCGCCCAATGTCGGAACGCCAAATAAGGAAACCTTCACATTGGTATTCTCGGAGGTCCGCGTGGACTTCATGCAACGCCTCTGGCGCCGCCCCTGTGCGCGTGGCGCACTCCGCGCGCCAGCAAGGCGGGAGTCCAGGGACGGTCCAAGACAGCCTCGCGGACCTCAGAGAAGGTCGCGGAGGAGCATTGGAGGAGGAGGAGGAGGAGGAGGAGGAGGAGGAGGAGGAGGAGAAGGCACTCCCACGAAAAGGAGGAGGAGGAGGAGGAGGAGGATTGGATGAGGAGGCGAGGAGGAGGAGGAGGAGGAGGAGGAATAGGAGGAGAAGACACTCCAAGAAAAAAGAGTTGAAGAGGAGCAGTAGAAGGAGGAGGAGGAGGAGGGGGAGGAGGAGGGAGGAGGAGGAGGAGGAGGTCGGGTTCAAGGGAGAAGTGGGGCAGGACCCGAAGTGCTGTCCCTCCGGCCTTCTCGTGTGCAGGTGTTTGCTTTGCCTCGTGCTCGCTCTTGTGGCCTCGCTCCTCGAGTGCTGCAGCTAGCCCCCGCTGCTTCTCCGCGCCCCGCAGCCAAGGCATCCTCCTCCTCCTCCCCTCCTTCTCCTTCTCCTTCCCTTCCTTTCCTCCCTCCTCCTTCCCTCCTCCTCCTCCTCCTCCTCCTCCTCCTCCTCCTCCTCCTCCTCCCTCCGAATCCCCAATCCTGCCTCTTACTCCTCCTCCTCCTCCTCCACCCCCTCCTCCTCCTCCTACCCGTCGATCCGCCGATCTGACGTGCCAGCAGCAATTAGGTTCGTATGCAGTCGAAATCCAGACAGCTGCCAAGGC
>CAUYUJ010020859.1:40227-79992 GCA_963575745.1 Prorocentrum cordatum
TCATGGAGCTGGACCTCCAGGACCGCTGTCCGAGGGGTATCAAAAATGGTCAGTTGCAGCTGAGAATCTGATGTTATCTCGGTCCTGCCAGGAGTCCCTTGGGGGACAAAGAGGTCATGGAGTCCAGTTAAGAATGGGAAAACTTGGCAGGAGAGGTCCCCTTCGGCAAGGCTTTGCCTGTCCCACGCTGGCCTTTTGGTCTTTTGTTTCCTCCAGGCTGTATGATTTGAAAGTTGCCCTGAAGCGAGGAGGAACCCAGCGCCTTTCTGCCCTCAGGAATGTTTTAATTCAGCGAGCCGACGAGGTCGGCCACCACATCACCGCCTTGGTGAACGCCAAGCAAGCCCAGGTCTGGGCTGAGCGTCTGAAGGACCCCCCCCTTGACCCCACCTCTGTTGATGTTATGCAGGAAGGGTTGGAACCCATCCTTCGTCGTGCGTGGACGCAGGCTCGAGAAACTGGACAAGGGTGCATTAAGAAGTGGTTGTCTGAGGGGCTCAAGGGGGGAGCCAAGCCCATTCATCAGTGGTTGAAGCACGGTTCCAAGCAGGAAGTTGAATTCCTCATTGACCAAGGTAACGTGGCCCAATCCCCCACCGAAATGCTTAGAGTGCGAGAGCTGTTCTGGGAGAAGTGGTGGACCCCATCCAGTAGCCAGATCGATTCCCTCGTGTATAGCATGGGTCAGCTTAGACACGAGGCGGCCGTTGAGGCCACGGGTTTAATCCCCATCCAACCGCAGGACATCGCGCGGGTTTGCAAGTATTTCCCTGCAGGAACGAGCCTTGGAGTCGACAGTTGGTCGCCTAAGGATATTTTGCAGCTGCCGCCAGAAGCTCTACAGGACCTGTGTGACCTTTTCAATGCGTTCGAGTATACCCAGAGTTTCCCCGTCCAGGTGTACTTGTGTCTTGTGGCCCTGATCCCTAAGACTGTGAGCTCGGAAAGGCCTATCACCAAGTGCCCCACCCTGTATAGGATGTATACTAAACTCAGGGGTGACCGTATTTTGGACTGGACTGACTCCCATGTTGCGTTTTGGGATACCGCTGTTAAAAACTCCTCGGCCCTGAGAGCGGCCATGGTTCGCGAGTTGGTCCACGAAATCGCCCGTGAAGAAGGATGCCAGTCCCTTTCGGCCCACTGGGATATGGAAAATTTTTTTGACTCCATTGACCCCTCTAAGCTGGTCAGGCTGGCCAGAGAGGTTGATTATTCCGCCCTCATGCTGTACATGGGGCTGCTGATCCACACCGCCCCCAGGGTGCTTGAGGTGGAATCTGTAGTGTCTCGAGTCCTTGGAGCAGGACAATCAATCCTGGCAGGGTGCTCCCAGTCTATGCCGTGGATTAAATGTTACTTGTATGACATCTTGGAAGCTGCCCACCAGAGAATCCCGAAGGTCCCCATCTTTGCATACGTTGATGACTTAACCCAATCCCTTCAAGGGAGTGCTGAAGCAGTTGCTCATAATATTGTCCCAGCTATCGTTGAGTTGCACCAAGCTCTGGTTGACAGAGGATGTGTTATTTCGTCTAAATCATGTATCGTGGGCTCTAGTGTTGGTTTGACTAGGATTGTGCACCAGAAATGTGTTAATCTTGGGCTCCCTCTGATGGTGAAAGATACTGCTAAGGATTTAGGCGTTGGTACCACGGCTGGAAGGAGGAGGACAATGTGGAAAATGAAACAACGGCAGGCTGAGGGTTCCCGACGCTCCAAAAAGTTGTCTTTCCTGGCAGGCATTAATAAGAAGGCGAAGCGCTTGTTTAAGCCAGCCGTGCAGGCTGTTTCAACTTGGAGTCACCAAGTGCTTGGCCTCCCGCCCTCTCTTGTACAGCGGCTTCGAGGTCAAGCTGCGAAAGCATCAGGCTTGTGGGCTTCAGGCGCCTGCTCCACTACGATTTTGTCGATTAATAACCCGATGCGAGATGACCCTGGGTTTAGATTACGGTATGAACACCTGCTCGAGTGGGGGAGAACCTGGTCCGTCCTGATGCCAAAGCAGAAGATGAGTATTAACAAAGTTTGGTCGAACCTCGTGAACAGGTTTAATGGAATCGACCCGACCTCACGATGGCGACGAGTTAGGGGACCTATTGCGGCGGTTATTGTTTGTATCCTGGACCTCCATGGGCGTCCTGAATCCCCTATCTCCTGGAAGTTCCCTGGGCCGTACCACGTGAAAGTTGACTCGGGCGATTTCAGATTTTTCCTGTGGCACGCAGTGTTCCTTGCAGTGTCGCGTGAAGTTTGGCAACGAGCTGCAGATCACTTCTGTGGAGAAGGACTCCGTGGAGGTGTTGATTTTACAGTCTTTAAGCAGCTCCACGCCTCTTTGAAAAAGAATGGCGATGGAGAAGGAGCTGCATTGCTCACCAACCTGATCATAGGTGGGCAGTGGCCTGAAATGAGATTAAAAGACTCGGGGTATGAAAGCAACGGAATTTGTCCCAGGTGTGGTTTGGCCCCAGAGACCCCTTTTCACCGGTTTTGGGAGTGTGAAGACAACAAAAATATCGAGGATTCTGCGATCCGACTCACTGATAGGTTTACTGATGATGCCCGCCAAGGGGTCACTGACGCGTCTTGTTTTTGGACCCGAGGGTTGGTCCCCATGGGCTGGACGATGGATGACCTTCCTGATGGGCAGCTCCGTGTTTGGGCCTGGGGATCTTTCCTTGAGTCCATCAGCTCTGGAGTTAAAATTGTTGGAGGAGTGTTTGGGACTGACGGTTCGGGAGGAGAACACGGCAAGGATTGGAGGTTGAGGAGATGCGGATGGTCTGTTGTTCACCTGGACCCTGATTCCCTAGAAGTTCGAGGTATCCTTTGTGGGACCCTGCCTACTGTTGGTATGTGTGTGCAGAGCTCTCCTCGAGCAGAACTATTTGCACTACATCAGCTCTTGGTTTACACCGAGGGCCCAATTCACGTTTACATTGATTACCAGCCTATTGTCTTGGCCTTCAGAAGGAAAGGAGCACGGGTGGATGACTCTACCATGCTGGACATATGGCAAAAAGTTTGGACCACTCTTGAGAGACGACCAGGTGATGTTCGTGCGACCTGGGTTAAAAGTCATCCTACCAGGAGACAGATCGACCAGTACCAGATCTCTCCCCACGGCCTTGTTGCTAATTCGGTTGCAGATGTCTTCGCTGGGGTGGCTGCCGAATGGGGGGCTTTGGATCCTGAATTAGTCAGAACAGTGCATAGCGTCGATTCCTGTTGTGTCCTCGTGTTGCAGCGGCTCCTAGCTATCAGTCGTCACGTGTCGTTGACCTGTGGTCGTACCCGCCAAGATAGACTAGGCCGCGAGCAACACCGAGAGAGAGCTAGGGTTAATAGTGCCAACCAACGTAAATGCCGCCTCGTCCAACAAGGACATGATGTCCTGAAGATGAGCACTGTTTTTAAATGTAAGTTATGTGCCAGACGTTTCCCTGCCTTGAAAGGCCGCTTGGATCAGTTTTGGCCTGAGGCCTGTCCTGGCCCCGTGGTGTTGGGTCCCGCTTCGAGGGATGGGCCCTCCGCTGGGATCGGTCCGTGGAAGCCAGTCGGGCCCGATGGCGGTCATCATCCGAGTGTTTCACTGTGCCATTCCTCACACCAGTTGTATGTGTACCGAGGAGTTCTTTTTTGTGCTGCATGTGGAAATTTTTGTGTAGGGACCCCTGTGAATCTGGCTTTGATCTGCCCTCTGCGTGACCAGGTGCACCCCAGGCCCTGTAGCACTACAGGGAAGCAGAATCTCAGCAGGTTGAAGAGGGGACTCCCGCCTAAGTACGGCATGAGTTTCCCTGAGGCGCGAATGAGGTATAGGGGCTGAGCTTGCACTCAGGAGCCCGCCACCAGGAATCCCAGGAATCCCCCTCCTCTTATCCTCCTCCAATCCCCCTCCTCCTCCAATCCTCCCCCAATCCTCCTCGAATCCTACTCCTGCTCCCCCTCCTCCTCCTCCTCCTCCTCCTCCTCCTCCTCCTCCTCCTCCTCCTCCTACTCCTCCTCCTCCTCCTCCTCCTCCTCCTCCTCCTACTCCTACTCCTACTCCTACTCCTACTCCTCCTCCTCCTCGCTCCTCTCTCCTCCTCCTCCTCCTCCTTCCTCCTCCGGGGGTTCGTTCGCTCCTCCTCCTCCTCCTCCCTCCTCCTCCTCCTCCTCCCTCCTCCTCCTCCTCCTCCTCCTCTCCTCCTTCTCCGCCTCCAATCCTCCTCGTCCTCCTCCTCCTCCTCCTCCTCCTCCTCCTCCTCCTCTCCTCCCTCCAATCCTCCTCCTCCTCCTCCTCCCAATCCTCCATCCTCCTCCAATCCTCCTCCTCCACTCCCCTCCTCCTGCCTCCCCCTCCTCCAACCGCCTCCTCCATCCCTCCTCCTCTCCCCATCGTCCTCCATCCTCCTCCTCCGCCTCCTCCTCCTACTCCACTTCTTCCTCCTCCTCCTCCTCCCTCCTCCTCCAATCTCCTTCCTCCTTCCAATCCTCCCTCCTTCCCTGCTCCTCCTCCTCCTCCGATCCTCCTTCTCCTCTCCAATCCTTCTCCTCATCCTTCTCCTCCTCCTCCTCCTCCTCCTCCTCCTTTTCCTCCTCCTCATCCTCCTCTTCCTCTCCTCCTCCTCTCCTCCTAATTCCTCCTCCTCCTCCTCCTCCTCCTCCTTTTATCCTCCTCCTCCCCTGCCCCACGCTCGGGAACTCTGGCTCTGCGCGTCGCGCCGTCGGTGTTGGCCCACCCGCGCCTCGGGCGCGACGCGCTGGCCGCGTCCCCTTGCCTTACCGCCGATGCCCCGAGCTTCTCCGCGCCGCCCGCCCCGCGGAGCGGAGCGAAGCGCCGTCCGCCCGCACCGGCACTGCGTGTCGCCGTGGTCGCCGCCGCGGCACGCGAAGGAAGAATTCACGACCGCATCCTTCAGTCGGGCCTGTGCCTCTACAGGCGGAATATTCTGACATAGTCGAAGAATAGTCAGGAGACTATCTTTTAATTTGTTTGGAATTTGTTTGATGTACTTTTTGACCATGTTTAATTTTTCGTCCCAAATCCTCCTGTAGGGGGGCACGCCCGACCTAACCGTATCCCCTGCGACTGGGCGTGCCCTTCAAGTCTCAGTGACCTGATCGCCGCCAGCTGACATGCCCGATGTGTCTACACCGCTCGATTGGTGCATCATCGGGCCACTAACGTTAGAAGTGAGTGCGTGTGTGTGTGTGCGTGTGTGTGTGTTTGTGTGTGTGCGCCCGACTTGCGGCTTAGTTCGCGTTTCGTGCATCCTACTTACGCCCCATCGCCAGCGCAGTGACTCTGCCTAGCCGCCGACGGAAAGGTGTGTGCGCGCGCGTGCGTGCGAGTGGTCTCACATCGCCGGCCGTGGAGGAGAAGTGCGCGTGCGTGCTTCTGTGTGTGGGGGGGGCACCTTTCAGTGCACCAGTTTTCGGTACCTGAGGCATCCCGCGCACTCCTCGTGGTGTGGACTCTCTACGCGGGAGGAGGAGGAGGAGGAGGAGGAGGAGGAGGAGGCTCCCCCTCTCTGCGGCCGCCCCGTCTGTTTTTCCCTGTGCCCAGTGTGCCACTGCCGCGCGGGCCTGCCGGGCTCCGACCGCGTTGGCGCTCGCCTGCGCTGCTGAACCAAAAGAGGAGGAGGAGGAGGAGGAGGAGGAGGAGGAGTTGGAGGAGGAGGAGGAGGAGGAGGAGGAGGAGGGTTAAGGAGGAGGAGGGTCGAGGAGGAGGAGGGTTAAGGAGGAGGAGGATCGAGGAGGAGGAGGAGTAGGAGGAGGAGGAGGAGGAGGAGGAGGAGGAGGCTGTGCCTCCCCTCGGCCTCGCTCGGAGGCTCCGCCGCTCCCTCCCTCCTCTGCTCTGCCTCATTCGAGCTTCGCGCGGCCCGCTCGGCGCCGACCGGAAGAGGTGCGCCCTCGACCCGCGGATCAAGAGTGTGTGTGCGGATGCTCGCGCCGCTTGCTGTCCTCTCCCCGGTCCGTGGGCCTGCCGCTGCGCTGCGCCCGGGCTCCGCCGCGGCGCGCCGGGCCCTGCCGAGTTGCCGCTGCTCGGGGCTCGCCTCGTCGCTCGCTGTCCTCCGTGTCCCCCCACGCGCTCCTGGCCCGGGCCTCCGCCGGTCCCTCCGTCGCCGTCGTCGCGCCGTCCTCTCGCTGCTGCTGCCTCTCGCCTCCGTCTCGTCACCCGTCGCGCTCTCGCTTCTGGCAGCGGCGCCCGGCGCTCCGCCGAAGTCTCTGCCCGGCTGCGCGCGTGCTCGCGCCGCCGACTCGCTCACGTTGTCCGCGGCCGCCCCCGATGACGGAGAGCACCGCGTGCGCTCGAGCGCGCTCGTCACAAGCACGTTTGGCGGCGCGTGCCTGCGCGCCCCGCTGCCGCTGGACCACCGAGGGATGCGGCGCGTCGGAGGAGGAGGAGGAGGAGGAGGAGCGAGTGTGCGAGCACGGCGACAGACATCGTCTCTTACAGCCGTTGGCAGCAGCAGCAGCAGCAGCAGCAGCAGCAGCAGCAGCAGCAGCAGCAGCAGCAGCGTGTGTGTGTGTGTGTGTGTGTGTGTGTGTTTTGGGGCGCGTTCGCCACACATTTGCGGGGGCAAGCTGCGTGTAGTTACGTCCTCCGCCAGCGCACGGCACTATGGCGCCGCACGTCGCGGAGGAAGTTGGAAGATGTGGTGTGTATGTGTGTATGTTTGTGTGTGTTCCCCGTCTTTGCTTAACGGCAGCCCCGTTTTGCTTCCTCGCCAGCGCTCTGCCGAGCCGCCGACGGAAATAAGCGTGTGTCCCCTCACTCCTCCTCTGCCGCTCTGCTCTCCACTTGGCTGTTAAAGTGTGTGTGTGTGTGTGTGTCGCCATTCGCGCGCGCGCTCGCCGAGCAAAACAAGTGTATGCACGCGTGCAACACTGCATGCCCGATCAAGTCGTGCTGGTGGTATCCGTCCCCTCCTGGCGGGTGCTCCCTCCGTGAGTCCCTGCGTGGCGCGCCTCCCCGCAGGTGGGCCCCGTGCGGCATCGCCGGGGCTGCCTCGGAGTGAGCGCGATGCGTTTCGTCATTGGGACGCGCGCCGGGCGTGCCAGACGCCCCCGCGTCGCTGCGCGAGCGGTGGCGACGCCACAAAGGTATGTGTATATGTGTTTGTTTACGCGCTTGGGAGTGCGTGTGCTTGTGCGCTTGTGTGTTGGCGCGTGCACGTGTGTGTGTGTGTGTGTGTGTGTGTGTGTTTGTGTGCGTCTGTGTGCACGTGCACGCGCGTCTTTCATCAAGTGACCTGCGCCTTTCCGTGGAGGGATTTCTGACTAATCCACAGTTCGGCAGGGATCATGCGGTAACGATCCCGATGTTGCTCCTCCTCGTCCCTGTCGATGTGTGCGTGCCGTTGGCAGGTTGGGAGGGGTGCACAGAATCTCCGAATGCAGCGCAGTCCTTAGCATCTGTGCGTCCCGGGACGGGCATCGGTTTTTCAGGGGCTCGTCGTCGTCGTTCCCGTCCTCGTCACGCCAGGGAGCGCTCATCGCAGGGGAGCGACGCCCGCGAAGTGCCGCCCGGTGCCGCACTGCTGCCTCTCAGTGCCGCGCCACCCTCCCCCGAAGGACCCCGAGGGCAAGGCCACGCGCGTGGTGCTGGGCGGGCACGTCAAGGCGCCGGTCGCTGCCGCTGGCGGCGAGCCCCTGGCCGGGGGCGGTGCTGCCGCGGAGGACCTGTCGCGGCTGGTGGAGTTCGCCAGCGCGCCGATCTTTGCCGTCGGTATGGACGGGTGCGTCACCGAGTGGAACGGCAAGGTGAGCGGCGGAAGAAGTGGGGTCGACTTTACGCGGGCGTTCGCGCGCAAGCCGCCCGCGTGAGGTCGCGCGCGAGCGCCTCTGCTTCCAATGCAGCGCTTTCGCGCCGGCGGCCTGAGCAGTCCACCGAACGCGAGGTCGCCGTGTGTCATCTCGCGTGCCGTGGAGGCCCATGCCAAGAAGCACCCTGCTTGGCTCCAGGGTGCTCTGGGTTTCTTGGGTTTCGATGGTTCTGCGATGGCAAGCGTGACCTTCCCAGACCAAAAAATCAATGGGCGCCATGGGGTCTCAGGGTTGGGCTTCTTGTGGAAGGTTTCTTGTGGACTGGCCTCCACGGTAAGACCCCTCTCTGTTCGTCGTCCAGGTGGCAGAGATGACCCAGTTCTCCAAGGCGGACGCTGTTGGCAAGAGTCTGGTGGAGGTGTTCGTCCGCGAGGAGCAGCGGAGCACGGTGCGGGGAGTCGTGGCGAAGGCCTACAGTGGGTCCGAGACCGCGTACTTCGATGTCTCTCTGGCGAAAAAGGACGGCACAAATGTCGACATCCTGCTCAATGTATCGCCTCGTCGCGATGCGGGTGGTAAGGTGACAGGAGCTGTCGGGCTGGGACTGGACATTTCCATTATGAAGGGAGCGTTGACAGAAAGCAGGCTCGTTTCAGAAGACCATTCGAGAATCATAGAGAGTGCTAATGCCCCGATCTTTGGGGTCGACGTGGACGGCCGAATCAGCGTCTTCAACAGAAAAGCAGCAGATTTGACCAGATATTCCAAGGAGGAGGCCATAGGCAGGCCTGCTACAGACTTCGTCGCTGCAGACTGCATCCAGGAGGCGGGTCATTTACTCCATCCTCTACGCCTGCCCTCGCTGTCTCTTCCCAGCCTCCCATCTTTCCCTTTTCCTTCCTCCTGCCGTCTCTTCTCCCGCACCTCTCTGTTGCTCCCCTTCTTTCCCCTTCCTGTCATTACGATGCCGTCCCGAGAGTGCCTCCCGCCACCAGTGACCGACATTCCATCGCTACTGCCACTCGGCGGCGAGCGAGGGGGGGAAATGAGAAGGAGAAACCCTTCTCAGACGGCGGCGGGGCTTTGAGAAGCCCGCGCCCCTTCTGCGAAGTTTCTGTGTCTTCGGAGAAGGCGAAACTCGTCAGAAGGCGAAGGGAGCGCCCGTTTCACTTCCCCCCCGGGCGGGCCGCCCCACTTCCTGGGAACTCTCCGCTGGGCCCTCCTCGGCACAAGACGACTCGAAGGGTAGATCATGTCTTCTTTTAGTAAATTGCTGTGTGTGGGAGAGCCTTGGTGTCCGATTCCATTTGGTTTATAGACATGCCCCCCGCGCCTGCTATACAGCGTATTGCACACACCTTCCCGCCGTACATTCCGCTTGCTAGAAGACATCCGTGGTCACACCCCACTTTGCACTTCTAGTTGGTAGCGGAGTGCGCTGTTCCGTGATCTACGGCCCTCGCGGCAATGCCTCGCGCCCCTGGTGCCCGTTCTACATCGACGTCTGCGCCGACCCGTTCTACATCCGCTTTCGCAAGCTTCGTCTGCTTCGTCCAGGCCGGCGCCGCCGCCCAGGCGCCAGGAGCAGCGGAACAGGAATTGCACGAGTACCACCACAAGGATTACGACGTCAAGGACGGCGCCCCCCGCGCCCCGTTGTCCTCCCGCGGGCACTTGAATTGTGTTCGAGATGCTCGGGGGCCCATCGTCATAGCAGCACTCGCCTGTGAGTGCCGCCGTCATCGTCATACCGCCGAGCGCTCCGACTTCCACGCTCACGGTGTCGGCGCAGGGCCCCGAGCTATTTGCAACTGTGTCGCGGAAGCCCGAGGGGGAAGAGGAAAAGGGTGCACCGCCCTCATTGCGTCCACATGTGGGTGGAGCCGGCCATGTCAAGCATTCGCTCAAACGCTCACATCGTCGGCGTCGGCAAGGCGCCCCCAGCTCTCCGAGAAACCGGGGGAGGCGCGCGCAGGCAAGAGAGGGAATACAACGGACGGTCGGGAAACTATGTAGCCATTCTTCCGGGGCGGTGTTACACACACTTGGGAGTGCTCGTTGCTGGTTCTCCGGGTGCAAGACCATCACTGTTACCTGCGCGCTTCGTACTCCTTTTAATTATCATGTTTTTGGCAGCGCTCAGTAGTGCAGCCACAACATGTCGCACGACGAGTTGTCTCGCCATTTTGTGGCGGGGTGCTCCAAGCGCAGTCCGCGCGCCAATCCACACGACAGAAGACAAGACCCAATACGCTGATGAGGACGGCGCCAGGAACGCGATCATCCAGGACGCGCCCACGAGTCCAGCAAGTCTAGGCGCGCGGATCCACATGCACGGCCGCGCGCACGCATTGGCCAGTCTCCACGACCACCAGCACACCAGCACGACCTGGAGGACCACGCCCAATCAGCAAACAGCAGGCTCAACTACCTGGAGGAGCCGACCTCAGAGCAGCCGACGAGGCAGCACTTCCATCTGCGCCGTCCAGTACGCGAGGAGCCAGCTCATCCTCCAGCGCTGGGGCTCAGGGTAGTGGATTTGGCATCTGCGTTGCAGGTCCACGACTGCGAGCCCGTCCAGCAACCAGCGCCGCGCCGAGACGGGCAGCGCCGCGAGCTGCCGATGCTGCTCTTGGCAACCCGCCGCCTGCAGACTGAATTCGCTTCGGCATCGCCTCGTCACTAACAGAGTAACATGGCGATTCAGGCGGGACAAGCACGCGCGAGCCACGCGAGCTACATCTCCGGTGGTGGCGCGCCACCATAAGGAGGAAATGGCACGAGCACTGCGCGCAGCCAACGTGCCACAGGCAATCCTTTATTTCATCCCCACAGTGGTCAACATCTGTCAGGCAAGTCGTGAGTGGCCACCACCGGCACGCCAAACAATGCCCAGGCTGCGCCTGTCGACGCTATCTAACCAGCGCGTTGAATGCGACGCAGTTCCAAGGATCGCATGCTTCTGCGGCGCCTCAGGGTGGCGCAACGGCCAGGAGATCGCGGACAGATGCGGCCCAATGCTGCTGGCGCAATTGACAGATCCTGGACCCGGCTCTGTGTATCAATGGAGACCTTCATCGTGGACGGCGAAGGCAGGGTGACCTCCATGTACTTCCGCGGAGGAGATGAGGAGGAGAGGGGCCTAGGTGGACATCCGTGCTTCACGCCAACACTTTCGCTTACTAGAGCGACTCGGCGCAATGCGACGACGCGCGCTGCGCGCCGCCGCGGGGCAGTTGGAGCGTGACGGTGCCACCGCCAACTTCGACCCCGTGCTCTTCCACGCCATCTTCGCCGGCAACAGCCCCACCCACGTGGGCCGCGTTGCGCCGTGCAGCGTTGTCTTCGGCAGGCGGCCCCCCATGCTGCAACCGCGGGAAGCAGACGAGGAGAGCGAGGGCGACTATGTCGTCGGAGCCGGCCCCGCCGCCTGTGGCGAGGCGCCGCCCAGCCGAATGCGGCGGCGCATCCGCAATATCGCCCTGCAGCGCATGATCGGGGCTACCTCGATCGCCCGCGTTCACCGCGCCCTCCGCGCACGCGCCGCCGAGACTCGGAGAGGAGTCGCGTCGGGCCGGGCAGGTCATCGCGCCGCCCTTGCCGCGGGCCCGGCCGGAGGCGAGATTGTCTGCAGACTGCAGGGCGCGGGGGCCGTCATCGGTGCCGTAATCGACGGCGCGGGCACTGGCATGGCGCGATCAGGACTGGCCTGGGATCGTATCCTAGAACACGTCGCGCCAGGCTCAGGGGCCAGGTCCTGCGGCCAATTGGAGCACGAGCAGGGCAGGCAGCCCGAGCAGGCTCGGCGACGCCCTGATGTCCACGATGCTCTGCGCCACTTGTCCCGCAGATGCTGTCAGCTACCTGGCGCTCGTTCCGCAAGCCTCGTGCGCGGTCGGAAATGCGTGGGCGACTGGCCTGGCTGCAACCGCAACCTGACCACGTGGCGGTTCCCATCGGAACCCAAGCGACGTCTACCAATTGCATTTGGACGGCGCCAGGGTCGACGCCCACAGTCGCTTCGGCGAGGAGTGGAAGGGCGCTCGCATCATCTAGTTCGCCCCGGGTGATGAACGAGTACTGGCAGCCGACGCTGGGCGGAGCCAGGACAGGGCGTTCGACGTTTGCGTCGTCGACGTCCCCGCGGACGCCTCCGGCGTCACCGACAGTGGTCTACCGTCAGCTTTGTCGGCGATGCCCGAAGAGGCCGACAGCGACTTGTTCACCCGCTCCCAACAGGCGATGTTGGGGCAGGCTAGCAGGCGGTCGAAGGCGCGGAGGGTCGGGCCCAGGAGCTACAGGAGCTGGAGGGCCCCCAGAGCCAGCAGATGGTTCACTCTGCCGTCGAGCACGCGGCCGTCAGCATAAGCCGCGGGCCGCGCGAGGGGCTCCAGCACATGGGGGCTCAGCGCCGTCGTCAGCACATCCACGCGCAGCGTCGCTACTACCCGCGCGGCGCCACTTTAAACCGCATCGCCAATCCTGGGGAGGAGGAGAGAGGAAGAAAACACGACGAGTTATACATAGACCCAGGAGTGCGAGAATCATGTCTGAGCTGCCGCGATGGCAGCTACGTTGCCTGCGGGCCCACCACAGCCGTGCTTAAGGTCTACGCCGCTGTCGAGACCGCGGCAACCAAGCGCGACGCCGATCTCCTGACCGCAGAGAAGGCGTCGAGGCTGGCCTCGAAGAGCTCACCATCCGGGCCAAGTACATCGAATGTTTCGAGCGACGCTCTCTCGAAGGCGCTTGGAACATCATGGGCTCCAGGCGCGCGTTCAAATCGAAGCACTGGCGGGGGTCGGGCGGCGAGACCGCCAGGATCACCTGGCGCCGCGCGGCGCTGGGAGGCCTTCGCGACAGGGGCGCCGGGGCCCTGCAGACATTGTCCAGCGCGGCGATTCGGGCGCCTCGGCGTTTTTTGTCCTCAGTGGCGGCTTGTCGCCTAGACTGGGTGCACGTCGCCGCGCGCGTCGCGAATGCCTTCCTGTGGGGCACGGCCTATGCCGAGATGCAGTAGCAGGGGGGTCACCGAGAGAGGTGGACCTCATGGCGCGTGGCAGCGCGGCCATCCTCAGGCAGAGGTCCCAGGGGCGAATCCTTCGACGAGCGGGCCGAGGGCCCGCGCCGCATCAGGCCGGGCACGGGCTGCAAGGATGCGCGAAGCTCGCTGGGGACACGCGCTCGCCCTAGCGCAACGCCAAGCCGACAAGCCGACGCGTTGGGGCCCGGAGCTAGAGGTCAAGCGCGAGGCGTTTGGCAATTTTGGCGCCGATGGCTCGCAGTTAGTGATCATGCTGTCTGGGCGCGTCGACGACATGTAGATCGCCGGGCGCAAGAAGCGCGGTAACTGGCTGTTCGGCCACGCAGAGCGACTTCGGGCAAAATGAAATGCGATTACAACAAGTACACTAACAGCGGCGCCCGCCAGCGCCGCAGCGCCGACGGCTCAGCGGCGCGCGACCAGGACGAGCACTTCGACGCAATGATCCCATCGGGCGCGTCGACCTCGCCAAGACGAGAGCCGACGAGCCGGCCAGAGGTCCTCTCACAGACCTCCTCGTCTCCGCCCTCGGAGCAGCCGCCTTTGCGGCGTTCGCGCAACATCGCGGTGCAGTCTACATCGTCGCGCTGCAACGGGCCGCGAGCAAGCTGCTCATCAGGCGCCGCATGCCGCTCAAGTTTTTTGTTTTCGCTGCGCAGGAGATCGAAGCGCGCGTCGCCTTTCCGGCGATGGAGTGCGCAGGCCAGATCCGAGTGCGCATCGACGGCTCGTTCAAGCGCGAGGAGGGGGCAGGATTCGGCACGCGCGGCGCCGTATGCGCACGCCTGGGCGGGTGCCGCAGCATGGGTGAACATATCAGCCACCTGCTCGACGCAGTGAGCCGATCGTGCAATCTCGCGCGTAGATTTTCATTCGGCTTCGAGCTGCTCGCAGCATGTGGAGCAGCATGCGGCCTACAGGCCCACCTCCTGGCGCTCCACGAGACGGCGCGCAGACCCGCCTCAGCAGATGGGATCAGCAGGCTGAGGGAAAAGAGTGGTTACGCGGTGCCTGCCGAGATGGTCGTGGACGGTCTATGTGTCTTCTCCGCCCTGGCCATGGACCGCGTGCGGTCGCCATTAAATAGGAGAATGGCAGGGCAACAAAGACGGTTAGAAGACCATGCGCGCACCAAGCATGCATCCGACGCGCAGTGACGCGACGCCCGCGACATGAGGGCCGACCCCATGACGAAGGGAAGCATCGGCTGGGAGCTGTTCTTCGACAGCATGGAGAGGAATTTCGCCTGCGCACACCGCAACGAGGTTGAGCGAGGAGCGGCAGAAGAACACGGTGTCAAGCTCTCGCCACGCTGGCCCCAAAATGGACAACGACGACGCCATTGTGTAACCCTTTTCGGCGTCGCCTGTCTGGACTGCGTTCGCGAATGCGACGACCGCTGATTCGCAAATCGCGAATTGTGTTCGCGAGTGCGGCATAATACATCAGGGAAAGAAGTACAACGATACTCGCATGTCACGAACTATGTCCGCGAATGCGACGTAGCGAGCCACGCCAATAAAGGAATGGCACCATGACGCGTGTTCGTGGGGCAGCAGACCGTTGCTTTTTGAACATTTGAAAATCTATGTTGTGCTCCACTAGTAGCCAGCTGCCAGTCTTTCTCTTGTGTCATAAAAACGCAGCTGTTTTTTTATGAGAGCCTGGTCAACAGGTCCCCCGCGCGGTGCAACTTTGGATGAGAGTGGTGAGTCGTAGAACCATTTCCTTGCCCTGCCCCATGCTGCAACTATTTCGCGTGGCTAGTCTGTCGTGTCTCGGTGGTGGTCTGGACGGTTTGCTTCCTGGGAGGCACGACGGACCCGCTTGAACATCATATTCTAACGTAGATAACCTTTTCTTTTAGCAAGTATGTCGTGTGTGTGTGTGTGGGAAGGCCTGGTACCCCGCTTCCATGTGGATTATAAACATGCTTCCCGCGCCCACTGTACAATGCATTGCGCATTTCCGTTTCACAGAGCAGATCCGTCTTCACAGTTCTCCCAACATTTCTGGTCAACGGCCCCTGCGCGTGAGCGTGATATCTCCTGGGCGCTGCAAGCGCGAAAGAGCGTTGGGCGCTCCGTTGGCCTGCCCACCCCCCCCCAAAGGCGGCAGGGCTGCCGTCCCCTCCACCACGGCGCCGCGGCGAGGGGGTGCGAAGATGGCCGCGCGTTGCGGTCGCGCTGCGCCGCTTTCCGCGCAGCGCCCGGCGAGGAATCGGGCGACCCCCGGGGCCGCGCTGCCCGCGTCGACCGCTGCGCTCCTGCGACCGCGCGCGGCCCTTCAGTTGCAGTCCGTGCTCTCGAAGGCCTACCGGGGCACGGAGACCGCCGACTTCGAGCTCGTGCTCATGACCAAGGACCCCGCCGCCAGGGCCCGATCGCACCGCCGTGTGGGAGGATGAGGGCCGGGGAGGGGGGCGAAGGCACTCTGCCGTCACGAGTTTCTCCCCTCGCGTGTCCATGCGAACACTTTTCTCTCACTGCGCGAGGCGTTCCCCTTGTTGAAAGCCGGGCGCCCCGTGTGGGCGGCGACTCGGACGGAGCTCCTTGTTGAGAGGAGCTGCCTCGTCCTTCGGGCTGTCAGGGAAGCGACAAGGTGGGGCCACAACGTTCAAGGAAGTACGCAACGGCAGCCCCGCTCCGAGACGACAGCCCCGGCCTCCTTAGACTGGGGAGGGATGTCGCAGAAACAGCACGCCAGCAGCGCTTGAACTATAGGCCTCCTGGAAGGGGTCCGAGCAGATGGGGTCGGAGGATCGCGCCGCATCGCCGCTGCATCGTCGATGCGGCTCGCTGTGGAGACAGTGTCTCCCCACGCCGACGTCGCCGATAGCCGACGTCGTCGATGCATCGCCGTTGCATCGCCGATACATCAGCGATGCAATGGCGATGCGGCGCGATCCTTCGACAACAGGTGCTCGGACCCCATCTAGCAAGCCTCTACGAACGTATTCCTGACAGACGTTTGATTGCATCTGCTGTAGCCAACTAGTATCGAAGGCGCCCACGGCCAATCGCCGCCCCCCCTGCCTTCTGGAAGCGCCTAGGTGGCCGAAGGTTGTGGCCAGAGTTCGGAGGAAGTGGGCGAGGGATGAAAAAGGAGGAGGAGGAGGAGGAGGAGGAGGAAGAGGAGGAGGAGGAGGAGGAGGAGGAGGAGGAGGAGGAGGAGGAGGAGAGGAGGAGGAGGGGGAGGAGGACTCTTTGAAGCTTTCGGGGCACCCTCAGGACCTCCTGGGCGCTTCCTTGGTCACTTCATGGGGGCCTTTGGAGGCCTCCTTGGGCTTCTTGGGGGGCCTTTGGGGGTTTCTTTGGGGCACGAATCCTCCCCAGGAGGCTCCAGGAAGGCACAGGAGGCCCCAGAAGGTCCCAGGAGATTTCAGAAAGCCACAGGAAGCCCCGAGAGGTACCTGGAGGCTTCAAGAGGCCCGGGGAAGCCCCAGGAAACGCCAGGAATGACTCAAGAGGTCTCAGGAGGCTCAGTCACCAGGAAGCGCCAGGAAGGCCCAAAGAAGCCCCAAGAGGCCTCAGGAAGCCCCAGGAGGCTCAATGAGGAGCAGTCCCCAAGAGGCCCCAGGAGTCCCCAAGAGGCCCCAGGAGGCTCCAGGAAGCCGCAGGAGGTCCCAGGAGTTCCAGGAGGCACAAGGAAGCCCCAGATGGCCCCAGCAAGCCCCAAGATGCCCCAGGAGGCCCCATGAGCCCTAGGAGACCCGAGGAAGCCCCAGGAAGCCCCAAGAGACCCCAGGAGGATTCAGTCACGCTCAGTCATGCTCAGGCCACTGAAGTGCAGACACTCTCCTCACCCTAAGCTTAGCCATGCGCAGGCTCACGCGCATAGACTCACTCGTACTACTAGGGCTCATACACACTCAAAGTCATTCACAGTTAGACGCTCTCCCAGGCTGTCAAGATCCAAGCTCGTTCATATTCGAAACTTCTTGCGCCTAGACATTCACGGCGGAACTGCCAATGCAAAGGGATGCACATATGGGGAGCTCGACGCAGTGAATTATTTTCTTTCTGCGAGCTTGCGCATCTTGCTGGATGGCTGGCGGGTTGGGGCTGAAAGCCTTCAATAGACGTGACATTTTACCAGACAGTACCAACTACCCAGCACGGCGTGCATCCTTGTGGCAACCCACAAGCACCCTTGTTGTAAGCCACAAGGGGCGGCAGATCTTGTGACCTTCGGCCTATATCGCCACCGTGCCTTGGTTGCCCGTCGTAGGCCCCCTGTATGCCTGTGAACAGATCTATTGGGAGACCTCTCGGAAGCCTCTTGGAGGCGGTTTGGGGGAAGTGTTGGGGCGTCTTGGGGGCCTTAGGGGCCTGATTTGGTTCTTTCGGAGCCTCTTGGGGGCCTCGGGTTGTCTAGGGGGCCTCTCGGGCCCCCTTTTGGGAGTTTTTGGGCGATCTTGGGCGCCTCGTGGGCCGTCTTGGACGCTCTGAAGACCAAACGGGCTGTAATGATCACATCATGCAGGAAACACATGGATGTTGCTGATTTGGGCCTCGCGAGCCGCCCCTCTGAGACCCCAAGACGGCCCAGGAGGCGCCCAAGAGGCCATCTTAAGCCGTATGTGACATGCATGTGCCGAGCAAAGCGCTGGAACAGTACAGTGAGCGGCTTGACTAAAAAACACTTAGCTTTCAAAAGGAGCTTGGTTGTTCCTGAGGCTTGCATGCGTCATTCATCGTTCTTTATGCGTTGTGTCTCATCTCTCGTTCCTTCTGCGTTTGCCCTCGGGAAAAAAAGGGGCGTCGTTCCTTACGTTTCGTTCCTTAGGTCAGGCCGATGACTGTGACGCAGGGGCCCCCCAGCAGCGCCTAGCAGCGCGCCCAGGGCACCAGGCTGTCGGCACCTCGACGAAATCTGCAGCGTCTCGTGTAGAAAACAACCCCCGCAGGGACCCGAGGACGTCCGGGGCCTGGCGCTTCGCCGGCGGCAGCCGCCGCTGGTCTTCGCATGAAATCAGTCGAAGAAGAAACACAAAATGACATACACATAAACTTTTGGCGCTCCGCGCGGGTTTCTTGGATCCGTGCTGGGCCCCCCCGGCGCAGATCAAAGAAATCCGCGCGGAACGCCAACAGTTTTATGATTATGCCGTTTCTTCTTCTACTGAATTACGGGTTGCGTGCTGCTGGCACGCCGGCAGAGGCAAGGCCATAGGCTGCGGCCCAGCACGCCCACCTCTTTTTGCACGCTCCACCCGAGGACACTCCGGTTTGCGCCTGGGGGTACGGAGGAGGAGGAGGAGGAGGAGGAGGAGGAGGAGGAGGAGGAGGAGGAGGAAGGGGAGGACGGGGAGGAAGAGAGGAGGAGAGAGGGAGGAGGAGGAGGGAGGAGGAGGAAGAGGGGGGACGAGGAGGAGGAGGAAAAGGAAAGGGGGCGGGAAAGGAGGCGAAGCAGAGCGGGGGCGAGGAGGGCGGGTCGTGCCGCCCAGCGCGCGCTCTTCTCCTCCGTGTGCGGCCCCGTCCCGTGCTTGCCGCGCCGTGCGTCGGACAGCGCTGCGCGCGCCCCGCTCCCGGCGAGAGAGCGCCCTGCGACCCTCGCCTCTCGCGGCGCCCCCAGGAGAAGCGGAGGAGGAGGAGGAGGAGGGAGGAGGAGGAGGAGGAGGGAGGGGAGGAGGAGGAGGAGGAAGAGGAGGAGGAGGAGGAGGAGGGGGAAACGAGGAGGAGGAGCGAGGAGGAGGGGGAGGAGGAGGAAAAGGAGGACGAGGAAAAGGAGGAGGAGGAGGAGGAGGAGGAACGGGGAGGAGGAAAGAGGAGCGAGGAGGAGCGAGGAGGAGGGCGTGTTAAAATGTTGCCCACCCGGCAGTTCGAGGGCGCCAGATTGACAGAAGAAGGTGTACCACCCGCCTCGCCCGCCCTGCATAAAGCGCCCGCCATACCCCCGATAGCCCAATAACGACATACCGATAATCGTATAGAGCAGGCGTAGATAAGAGACAACCCCGCCATGCAGGCGTCTCGGCGTCACGCCTTTAGGCGTCATACCGTGCACGGGCATCGATAACATACATACAGGGGACACACTGGGATCGCGCATCAAGATCACACGGCGAAAACAAATTGTAATATTATACACCAACCACAGTCGTCAATGACGTACACCGAGAGCACGCGCCAACAGCGCACATCTACAACATACATGCGTACATCGACAACCTGCACCAATCTCATATCAAGAGCACGTTCTACTACTCAGCCAAGAACACATGCCAATGTCACACACCAAGCAAGTGGCACGCACGCCATGGCTCTTGTACGTACATGAGAGGGAGAGTGGGAGGAGGTGGAGGAGGAGGAGGACGAGGAGGAGGACGAGGAGGGGGAGGGGAGCTGGAGGACGAGAAAGATGAGGTTGAACAGGAGGAGGGGGAGGATAATGAGGGGCTAAAAGCGGGGGAAGCGAATAACAACGGAGAGAAATGAGGACACGGGAGGACGATGATGAGGAGAGAGAGGATGGGGGACGGAGGACGAGGAGGGTGGAGGGCGAGGAGGAAAGGGGAGCGACGGGAGCAGGACACGGAGTCAGTAGACGAGCAGGGGAAATAGGGGGGTAGCAGCATTCACAGGTGCGAAGACGCCGAACAGGGGTCTGCAGGGCGGGGCGGGGGAGTGCGTTGGCTGGCGGGCGAGGAGGAGCTGGGCTGGCCGCGGGTGGGGGAAGGGGTGCGGCGCCAGTGCTGTGCCGGAATGGAAAGGTCAGGGCGAGGAAGCGCGTTGGCTGGCGGGCGGGGAGGGACTAGGCTGGCCGTGGGGGGAAGCAAGGGCGCGGCGCCACGGTTGTGCCGAAATAGAGCGGTCAGGGCGGAGGGGGCGCGCGGGTTGGCGGGCAAGGAGGATGTGGGCTGGCCGTGGGGGCGCACATGGGGGGCGCAGTTCCGATGCCGCGCCGAAATACGAGTTAAAAGGGCCGGGAGGATGGGGGCCGGTTGGCTGGTGGGCGAGGAAGGAGCTGGGCTGACCGTGGGGGGGCAAGTGGCGCGGTGTTCGTGCCGTGCTGGAAGATAAGGGTAGGGGCGAAGGCGGGGCGCGTGGGGGCGAGGAGGACGTGCGCCCGGGTGGGTTGGGGTGGGGGGCGCGTTTGCTGGTGGGAGGAGGAGAGGAGGTTGGCTGGCTGCTGGGGAGGGGGGACGGCGTGGTGCCGGCGCAGTGCTGAAAGAAAGTGGTCTGGGCGGAGGGGGCGCGCTAGCTGGCGGCAGAGGAGGAGGTGGGCTGACCGCGGAGGGGGGGGATGCGGGCACGGCGCCAAGTGTATGCCGAAAAAGAGGGGTCGCGGCGGAGGGGGCGCGCTGCGGGGAAGGAAGAAGTGGGCTGCCCGCGGAGGGTGGGAGGGGGGTGCGGGCGCGGTGCTGGTGCCGCGCAGAAATAAAAAGGGTCGGGCTGTTGGGGGGGAGGCGGTGGGCTGGAGGCGGAGCAAGGGGGTTGGGCGGGCGCGGCGCTAAGGCCGTGCCGGGGCATGTTGGTTGGCGGGGGGGGGGGGGGCTGGCGGCTGCGTGGTGTTGCGGAAGGCGGACTGGCGCCGTGCCGAAAGAAAGTGGTCGGGGCGGAGACTCACTGGCGGCTGCGGGGGAAGGCGCGTTGGCTGGCGGGGGAGGAGAGGGACGGGCGAGGCGCCCGTGCCGTGCCGAAATATATCAGTCCAGGCGAGCGAAGCGCGCTGGCAGGTGGGGGAGGGGAAAGTGAGCTGACAGCTGGCCGCGGAGGGGGGAAAGGGGCGGGCGCGGCGCGGTGTTGGGCCAGATGTGGCGCGCTGGCTGGCAAGAGAGGGAGAGGTGGGCGAGCTGCGGAAGGGGGCCGATGGCGGACTGGTGCCGCGCCGAAATAGAAGGGTCAAGGCGGAAGGGGCGCGCTGGCGGCGGCGGAAAAGGGCCGGGGAGCGACCGTTGCCGCGCCGATGTGCGTAGAGGTCAGCTGCAGACACATTGTGCAGGAGGAAAAGACGGTCGGGGCGGAGGGGGCGCACGGTGGGGGGTGGACTGTGCCGTGCCGAAATGGAAGAGTCGGAGCGGAGTGGTTGGCTGCGCGGGGGGTGCGGGAGGGGGGGCGCGGTGCCGTGAAACAAATGGAAGCGGAGACTTCGTATTATAATTTTGAACGAGTTATTTGCTGAAGGAACCAAGCCTTGTGATTAAATGCTGTTGTTCTGTTGTGCGACAACCGCAGCGGCGCGCCCGAATTGCCGAGCCACGTCCTGCGCTGACGCCCTGAATTCTCCTGTCAAGGAGCATCAACAACTCTCTGGAAACATGTCCAAGGATCGCCGTGCAAGGGGGGCCGACCGGGCCCTGGCCTCACATCGCCGCCGCATCCCCAGGGCTTCAAGCAGATCGCGCAGTTTATGAAAGCGAAGAAGCGGTTCTACTACAGCGAGAAGCGGCTTTACCAAAGCGAGGAAACGGCTTTGCTAAAGCGAGGAAGCGGCTTTAGCAAAGGCGCGCCGCTAATTGCAGTTCGCAAAAACGACGTTTTGCTAAAGCAAAGCAGAGCTTCAGTACATCGGAGAGATGGCTGGGGTAGAACTGCGCACAGAAATTTCGCCCCTCCCATAGAATCAGGCGCGGGACTCCAGGAACCAGGGCAGGGCGCAAGTTCGCCTGTGGGCCCGGGCCCCGTCGCCGCCATCGCCGCGATGTTCGTCGCCGCCGTCGCCGTTGCCGCCGTCGTCGTCACCGTCGGCGCAGACGCCGCCGTCGTCGTCGCCGTCGACGTCGTCGCGCATGTGCGTTATCACCAGCGGCGGGTCGCGCGCGACCGCGCGCGCCATTGCGCTTGGATCTCCGCTCCTCCGACGGCGGCCCAAGCGGGCAAAATATTTTGTCCACCCATTACGTTTTTTAACGTAGTAGTGGGAAACGTGCGCCTCTGAGAAATAATGAAGTCGGGGCGGAGGGTGCGCGGTGGCTGGTGGGGAAGGGGGGGGCGGTGCCAGGCCGAAATGAAGCGCTTGTGCGTTGCCGGAGTGCAGCGGTCGGGGCGGAGGGGGCGCGCTGGCTGGCGGGGCCGGTGTCGCGCCGAAATAATGCGGCCGGGGCGGGGGGGTCGCGCTGGGATCGAGGCGGAGGGGCTGGCTGCGGGGGGGGCGCGGGGGAGGGGGGGCGGTGCCGTGCCGAAATAAAGCAGCCCAGTCGGGGCTGAAGGGCGCGCTGGCTGATGGGGGAGGGAGGCGGTGCATTGCCGGAATACAGCGGTCGGGGCGGAGGGGGCGCGCTGGCTGGTCGGGCCGGCGCCGCGCCGAAGTAAAGCGGTCGGTGGGGGGCGGGCGCGCTGGTTGGTGGGTGCAGATGTCGGGGCGGAGGGGGCGCGCTGGCTAGTAAAGAAAGAGGGGCAACGCCGTGCCGAGACAAAGCGGTCGAGGCGGAGGGGGCGCGCTGGCTGGCGGGGCCGGCGCCGTGCCGAAATCAAGCGGTCGGGGCGGAGTGGGCGCGCTGGTTGGTGGTCTCAGATGTCGGGGCGGAGGGGGCGCGCTGGCTGGCGGGAGAGGGGGGGCCGCGCCGTGCCGAAATAAAGCGGTCGGGCCGGGAAGGGGCGCGTTGGCTGGTGGAGCCGGTGCCGTGCCGAAATGAAAAGGTCGGGGCGGAGGGGGCGCGCTGGCTGGTCGGGCCGGCGCCGTGCCGATGTAAAGCGGTCGAGGCGGAGAGGGCGCGCCGGTTGGAGGCGGAGGGGTTGGCTGCGCGGGTTGTGCGGGTGGGGGGCGGTGCCATGCCGAAATCAAGCGGTCGGGGCGAGGGAACGCGCTGGCTGGTGGGGGAGGGGGGCTGTGCCGTGCCGAGATAAAGCGGTCGGGGCGGAGGGGCGCAGGGTGGGGGGGCCGGCACCGTGCCGAAATGGACAAATCGAGGCGGAGGGGTTGGCTGCGGGGGGGGGCGCGGAGGGGGGGGCGGTGCGGTGCCGAAAGAAGTCGGGGCGGATGGGGCGCTCTGGCTGGTGAGAGAGAGGGGGCGGTGCCGTGCCAACATAAAGCGGTCGGGGCGGAGGGGGCGCGCTGGCTGGTCGGACCGGTGCCGTGCCGAAATAAAGCGGCCGAGGCGGAGGGGGCGCGCTGGTTGGTGGGACTCGTGCCATGCCGAAGCAAAGCGGTCGGGGCGGAGGGGGCGCGCTGAGGTCGAGGCGTTGGGGCTGGCTGCGCGGGGGGGGGTGCAGAGGGGGCTGGTGTTATGCCGAAATCAAGAAATCGGGGCGGAGGGAACGCGCTGGCTGGTGGCGGAGAGGGGGCGGTGCCGTGCCGAAATTAAGCGGTCGGGGCGGAGGTGGCGCAGGGTGGGGGGACAGGTGCCGCGCCGAAATACAAAGATCGAAGCGGACGACCCGGCTGCGCAGGGGGCGCGGGGGGTGGGGGGGCGTGCCGAAATAAAGAAGTCGGAGCGGGGGGGGCGCGCTGGCTGGTGGGACCAGTGCCGTGCCGAAATGCAGCGGTCGGGGCGGGGGGTGCGCGCTGGTTGAAGAGGCCAATGCCGTGCCGAAATTTAGCAGTTGGGGCGGAGGGCCCGCGCTGGGGTCGATGCCGAGGGGCCGGCTGCGCGGGGGGTGGGGGGGGCGGTGCGGTGCCGAAATATAGCGGTCGGGGCGGAGGGGGCGCGCTGGCTGGTGGGAGGGAGGGGGCGGTGCCGTGCCGAAATCAAGCGGTCGGGGCGGAGAGAGCGCGCCGGCTGGTGGGACCGGTGCCATGCCGAAATACAGCGGTCGGGGCGGAGTGGGCGCGCTTTTTGGTGGGACCAGTGCTGCGCCGAAATCAAGCGGTCGGGGCGGAGGTGGCGCGCTGGCTGGTGGGGGAGAAGGGGCTTGTGCGTTGCCGAAGTAAAGCGGTCGGGACGGAAGGGGCGCGCTGGCTGGTGGGACCGGTGCCGTGCCGAAATGCAGCGGTCGGGGGGGAGGGGGCGCGCTGGCTGGTCCGACCAGTGCCGTGCCGAAATAGAACGGTCGGGCGGAGGGGGCGGGGCTGGGGTCGAGGCGGAGGCTGGGCTGCGCGGGGAGTGCAAAGGGGGGGGGGGGGGCGGTGCCGTGCTGAAGTAAAGCGGTCGGGGCGGAAGGGGCGCGTTGGGGTCGAGGCGGACGAGCTGGCTGGGCGGGGGGGTTGCGGGGGGGGGCCCGGTGCCGTGCTGAAAAACAAATCGGAGCGGAGGTGGCACGCTGGATGGTGGGCTGGCTGAACTGGCTGGTGGGGAAGGGGCGCTGGCCGGTACGGTGCCGAAATATAGCTGTCGGGGCGGAGGGGGCGCGCTGGCTGGTGGGGGAGACGGGGCGGCGCCGTGCCGAAATCAAGCGGTCGGGGCCCAGGGGGCGCGCTGGCTGGTGGGACCGGTGCCGTGCCGAAATCAAGCGGTCTGGGTGGAGGGGGCGCTGGCTGGTGGGACCTGCCGAAGGGGCGCGCTGGCTGGCGGGCTGGCTACGCTGGCTGGCGGGGGAGGGATGCGGAGGGTCGAGGGGCTGCTTCGGCATGGCTGCTTTAGAACAGAAGGTGGATGCGGAGGGGGCGCGTTGGGGAGGTGGGAGCCTAGGGGCCGCATCGACCGGTGCCGTGCCGAAGTACAATCGTCGGAGCACTAGACACACTGTGCAAGATAGTAACGTACACCAATCGCATACACGAAGATCAGGTATGAATTACACAAACCAACAGTGTACACGACAGCAGCGAACAGCAAAAACACACGCACACCCAGAATACGTATCAAAAGCAGACGACGGAGTCGCGCACACATGCTACACATTGAGAACAGTAACATTGCAAACGCCACGAACATATACCAAGCACGCGCAGTAACAACATACGTATATAACAATCATCCGGAACGGACACTGCCGACATACAGGAATCACGAAATTCAGCACCCGCCACAAAGAACAGACATGAAGAGCAGTCACCGATCACATACACAAATCAGCAATGTACATCAATAGCAGACGCCCTGACCATACATCAGCAATGTACACTGACAGCATGCACCAAAGGCATGCACAACGATCGTGTTCTAAGCTGAGGCGCCAAAACTATACATTTTGACCAGACAGCTAGAAAATACATGAATCATATACGTCAAGTAAGCACACCAAGGTCACACATCAATAATATACACCTGCTATACATTGGAACTCCTTTGTGGGGATCGCTCGAAGCAGAATCACATATTGTCATCTGTTTGGGTTAGGGTGACAGGTGGACAGACGCCTCCAGAGACATCTGCAGAGCCTCCAGTGATCCCTGGCGGCTTCGGGGGAGGGGGGGGCCAGCATCCGCCTCGAGGAGGTGGCGCCAGCCCTCCCCCCCACCGTTGGCCTTCGGACCCGAGCTGTGCAGTCGCAGGCGCGCGATGATGATTGCATGCAGGATCAAAAACCGTCCTGGGGAATGGGTCGAGATCTCTAGGGGCTGTCGTTATGAAGAATCATGACGCCGGGGGTCTGGGGAGGTAGGGGTGCAGCAGGCGAGTCAGGCTCGGGGTTGGCTGGGGTCGGCAGCGGGGGAGGAGGGTTGGAGGAAGGTGAGGTTCAGAGACGATGGTGTCTTCAGCTCCCACGGTGGCGCAGGACAGCCAGCGCATCGACATCCTGCTGAACGCCACTCCGCGCCGCGACAGCAGAGGCAACGTGACTGGGGTCGTCGGCGTGGGGCAGGACATCACCCATCTCCGGAGGGTCGTGACCGAGAGCAAGACGGTTGCGGACGACCTGTCCCGATTAATCGAGACTGCAAATGCTCCAATATTTGGTGTCGACGTGAACGGGCTCGTGACGGAGTGGAACAGGAAGGCAGCTCAGCTAACACTGTTTTCGAAGGAGGAAGCTGTAGGGAGGAATCTGGTGAACGACTTTATCAGGGGAGACTATCAGAAGGACGTCCAAGCGGTCTTGACCCAAGCGTGCTCTGGTTCGGAGACGGCGAACTTCGAGTTCCCTCTGATGACGAAGGACAACCAGCGCATCGAAATCCTGCTGAATGCCACGCCACGCCGCGACGGCAATGGCAAGGTGACTGGAGTGGTCGGCGTGGGCCAGGACATCACGCACCTGCAGAAGGTCTTGACCGAGAGTAAGACTATCGCAGACGATCTGTCACGATTGATCGAGACCGCCAACGCCCCCATCTTCGGTGTTGACGTGGATGGGCGCGTCACGGAGTGGAATCGCAAGGCAGCCGAGTTGACACTGTTCACGAAGGAGGAGACGTTGGGGAGGAACTTGGTGACGGACTTCATCACGGAGGACTACAGGAAACAAGTCCAAGCAGTTCTGACCCAGGCATGTGCAGGCTCGGAGACGGCGAACTTCGAGTTCCCTCTGATGACGAAGGACAACAAGCGCATCGACGTCCTACTGAACGCCACTCCTCGTCGTGATGGATATGGTAATGTGACTGGAGTGGTCGGCGTAGGGCAAGACATCACGCACCTGCAGAAGGTTTTGACAGAAAGCAAAACTATCGCAGACGATCTCTCTCGATTGATCGAGACCGCCAACGCCCCCATCTTCGGTGTTGACGTGGATGGGCGCGTCACGGAGTGGAATCGGAAGGCAGCCGAGTTGACATTGTTCACGAAGGAGGAGACATTGGGGAGGAATTTGGTGACGGACTTCATCACGGAGGACTACCGGAAACAAGTCCAAGCAGTTCTGACACAGGCATGTGCAGGCTCGGAGACGGCGAACTTCGAGTTCCCTCTGATGACGAAGGACAACAAGCGCATCGACGTCTTACTGAACGCCACTCCTCGTCGTGATGGATCTGGTAATGTGACTGGAGTGGTCGGTGTAGGGCAAGACATCACGCACCTGCAGAAGGTCTTGACAGAAAGCAAAACTATCGCAGACGATCTGTCTCGACTGATCGAGACTGCCAACGCCCCCATCTTCGGTGTTGATGTGGATGGGCGCGTCACGGAGTGGAACCGGAAGGCAGCCGAGTTGACATTGTTCACGAAGGATGAGACATTGGGGAGGAATTTGGTGACGGATTTCATCACGGAGGACTACCGGAAAGGCGTCCAGGCAGTTCTGACCCAGGCGTGTGCAGGCTCGGAGACGGCGAACTTCGAGTTCCCTCTGATGACGAAGGACAACAAGCGCATCGACGTCTTACTGAACGCCACTCCTCGTCGTGATGGATACGGTAATGTGACTGGAGTGGTCGGCGTAGGGCAAGACATCACGCACCTGCAGAAGGTCTTGACAGAAAGCAAAACTATCGCAGACGATCTGTCTCGACTGATCGAAACTGCTAACGCCCCCATCTTCGGTGTGGACGTGGATGGGCGCGTCACGGAGTGGAACCGGAAGGCAGCTGAATTGACACTGTTCACGAAGGAGGAGACATTAGGGAGGAAATTGGTGGAGGACTTCATCACGGAGGACTACCGGAAACAAGTCCAAGCAGTTCTGACGCAGGCATGTGCAGGCTCGGAGACGGCGAACTTCGAGTTCCCTCTGATGACGAAGGACAACAAGCGCATCGACGTCCTACTGAACGCCACTCCTCGTCGTGATGGATCTGGTAATGTCACTGGGGTTGTTGGCGTAGGGCAAGACATCACACACTTGCAGAAGGTCTTGACTGAAAGCAAAACTATCGCAGACGATCTGTCTCGATTAATCGAGACCGCCAACGCCCCCATCTTCGGTGTTGACGTGGATGGGCGCGTCACGGAGTGGAACCGGAAGGCAGCTGAGTTGACGTTGTTTTCGAAGGAGGAGACCATGGGTAGGAATTTGGTGACGGACTTCATCACGGAGGACTACCGGAAACAAGTCCAAGCAGTTCTGACCCAGGCATGTGCAGGCTCGGAGACGGCGAACTTCGAGTTCCCTCTGATGACGAAGGACAACAAGCGCATCGACGTCTTACTGAACGCCACTCCTCGTCGTGATGGATATGGTAATGTGACTGGAGTGGTCGGCGTAGGTCAAGACATCACGCATCTGCAGAAGGTCCTGACTGAAAGCAAAACTATCGCTGACGATCTGTCTCGATTGATCGAGACCGCCAACGCCCCCATCTTCGGTGTTGACGTGGATGGGCGCGTCACGGAGTGGAACCGGAAGGCAGCCGAGTTGACATTGTTCACGAAGGAGGAGACATTGGGAAGGAATTTGGTGACGGACTTCATCACGGAGGACTACCGGAAACAAGTCCAAGCAGTTCTGACGCAGGCATGTGCAGGTTCGGAGACGGCGAACTTCGAGTTCCCTCTGATGACGAAGGACAACAAGCGCATCGACGTCCTACTGAACGCCACTCCTCGTCGTGATGGATATGGCAATGTGACTGGAGTGGTCGGCGTAGGGCAAGACATCACGCACCTGCAGAAAGTCTTGACTGAAAGCAAAACTATCGCAGACGATCTGTCTCGATTGATCGAGACCGCCAACGCCCCCATCTTCGGTGTTGACGTGGATGGGCGCGTCACGGAGTGGAACCGGAAGGCAGCCGAGTTGACATTGTTCACGAAGGAGGAGACATTGGGAAGGAATTTGGTGACGGACTTCATCACGGAGGACTACCGGAAACAAGTCCAAGCAGTTCTGACCCAGGCATGTGCAGGCTCGGAGACGGCGAACTTCGAGTTCCCTCTGATGACGAAGGACAACAAACGCATCGACGTCTTACTGAACGCCACTCCTCGTCGTGATGGATATGGTAATGTGACTGGAGTGGTCGGCGTAGGTCAAGACATCACGCACCTGCAGAAAGTTCTGACTGAAAGCAAGACTATCGCAGACGATCTCTCTCGATTGATCGAATTGCCTCCTGGCGACTGCCGCCTCTGCCCACAATGCTGAGAGCACTCATGCATAGTTTCATTATCCTGTCAGTGTTACCTTCCATATTTTTTTTGTTGGGACTTGCCAGCGCCGCACTCCAGCAATACTGGCCCGCGTCATTTGGCATTCCAGAGTAGTGTAAAGTATATGGGGCCCTCGGCTCGTTCTACCACCGTGCCTGAGTCGTGGACAATGGGCTTCTTGGAGGCCTGCAGGGTCTCGAGGAAGGCCTTTGGGGGGCATCTCGCGGGTCTCTTGGAGGACACTCGGAGGCTTATCGGGGGCATGGGGACCTCCTGGGGGCCTCGGACACTTTCTGGGGGGCGTGGAGGCGGTGTCGGGGGCCACCTTGGGGTGAAGGATCCCAGTGGCTCCTTCGAGCTTGCACCTCTCGGTGAGACCCCGTTTCGCTCCTTACCGTCGCCGTTCTGCACAGCTAAAAGGTCACACTGGTTCCGAGTCTGCGGCTCGCACGCCGTGGGGCAGGGCCGTATTGAGCTCGCTTCGTGGGAGTCATGCTGGGCGCCAATGGGGAAACGAACGCGCACATCTCGCAGCAAGGGAGGAGGACACTGGTCTGGGCTACCTAGATGGGGTCCGAGTAGATGGGGTCGGAGGATCGCGCCACATCGCCGCTGCATCGGCGATGCGGCTCGATGTGGCGCCCGATCTTCTCAACGCTGGCGTCGCCGATGCATCGCCGATGTATCGGCGCTACGGCGAAATCCTTCGGCCCATTCTATTCGGACCACATCTAGAAGGCCTCTAGTCATGCTGGGCCTCCATGGGGAAACGAGCGCGAAAATCTCGCAACCAGGGAGGAGGACAATGATTGAATCTTGATCTCCGCGGCTCTCTGCTGGCGGACGACGAGTCAGGAGGAGCGAGTTTTGGGTAATATGAGCGCTCCTAGTGTTCTCTGGGGCCGTCTTGGGCGACTCTTCCGATGCCTCCGAACAATCATCGACCGTCGTTGCCTCGTCTTCGCCATCTTTGGGGGCTCATGGCGGCGTCTGTGAGGTCTCTTTGGGCCGTCGTAGCCCTTCGTGGGCCATCTTGGCTCTCGGTGCGACGGTTCATCGCCGGGGCCCTGGAGGGCCCACGGCAGCGCGGGGACTAGCTGATGCGGAGCGCTAGTGGGCCAGCCGATTGGAATAAGCGAGGCCGCCCTTCGTTCTTGCTACAGTCGGGGCCCTGAAGAAGGAACCCTTTTCGTTGGGGAGGGGCCCGCTCGTTCCGTAAGTGTGTTTCGCAGCTTGCCTCAGGTGTTCCTTCTGTTTTCGATGTGGAATCGAAGTTTCACTTGTGGAAAAACTGGGGCCTCGTTCCTTAATGGAGGATGACGATTAATAAATGACCGGGGGGTCGTGTTCACGCGGCGGCGCCCGGGATGATGATTAGAAAAAGCCGGCCCCGGGCCGGGAAACTATTTTTTGAATCGTCCCCCCCCCCCGCCGTCCTCGGGCGCGCGCCCCCCCCGGTGACGAAACACCGCACAGGCGAGCCCTGCTTCTGAGCGTTCCCCCCCGGTGTGGGAAACTATGTTTTTGATCGTTCCCCCCTCCTTTTTCTCTTCATCGTCATCCCACATTGTTTGGGGTTCCTTGGGTCCACGCCCCGGCCGTGCGCTGCCACGGCCGAGGCCACACGCGCTCCGAGCTGCCCTCGCACGCCGGGGGCCGCTCACGCCGGGGGGCCCCGCCGCACTCCGCCCGCAGGCCGGGGGGCACCGCGCGGGGCCGGCAGGCGGGGAAGGTCCGCGCCAGCCAGCGGATCGCGCCGTGGCGGCGCCGGGGCCTCTTTCAGGAGGGAAAGAAGCACAAAGACACAATGAATCGTCGATTCCCCAGAAAGTATTGGAAAATAGGGGAAGTGGGGGGGAAGACAGAAGGCCAGAAAATATGGGAAAATATGGGGGATCCTTTTATTTGTGTGTATTTGTGTGCCCCAGGGCCCCTTCACTCTTGGGGGCCTCTGGAGGGCGTCTTGGCTTGGCATCGCTCGGACGTGGGCATTTTTTCCTCGGCGAGGACCATCCTGGACCATGGAGCAAACAAAAAACACGCACGAGACCGAAACATGCACGGGAAAGGGACGTCCGAGCGATGGCGAGCTGGGGGCCTCCCAGAAGGCCTCTTGGGGGGCCTCTTGGGGGCATCTCGGGGGGCCTCTTGAGGGCTTCTTCGGGCCTTCTGCGGGCTTCCTGGAGCGACAACCTTGACACGTCGGTGTGTGCTTCCGCCCTTTGGGTCCATCTTGGCCTCTCGGGGCCTTCTTGGGGCCCTCTGGGGCCGTCTTGGAGGCCTCTTGGGCCGTCTTGGGGCTATGTTGGGGCTCTCCTGGGGGGCTCTTGGGCCATCTTGGGGCGATCTTGGGGGCCTCTGGGCAATCGTGGAGCGTCGGAAGCTCGAAATGGCGAGAACGAATCTTTTTTGGAAACGAAGGGAAAACACTGATTTTCGCCCGCGTAGGCATTCCTGGGGGTCCCCTTAGCGCCCTCCTGGGGCGCCCTGGCGGCCTCTTGGGCCCTCCCGTCCCCTCTTGGAGCCGTCTTGGGCCGTCCGGGGCCCCTCTTGGGAGGACTGCCGGGCCCGTCTTGGAGAGTCGCCGTGGAGCCCTCTTTGCACACCAGGGCGGGACCTACACGCTGTGTTGCTGGACTTCGGCTGTGTTTTTTTTTGTTCGTTGTGGCAGGGAGGTACTGCGAATCCCTCATTGACCGACCCCCCCTAAAACACCAGACCCCCCTCCAAATGTGACACTATTTTTTCGGACCCCCCTCTTCGATAGGGCGCCTCAATAAACTTGACCCCCTAAGCTCCAATCCAAAGACAGCGCCCTAATAAGCCAGACCCCCCCAGTTACAAAAGAGGCGCCCGAAACGCCGGACCCCAGGGGGGCGATTCATGTAGGGGATTTGGAGCAGGTCCAGCCCTGTCGAACACCACGCTGGGGCCACCAGTGGGCCGCCTCAAAGGAGGCTCGGCTTTTCTTCCCCTCTTCTTCGTTCGTCTGTCGTCCGTCGCTCGTCTGTCGCGTCGTGCCACTGGGCTCCGCCTGCGCTGGTAAAACAGTGCTGGGCGGTCTCGCCGTGGCCCGCGGCCTGCGCCCCTGTCGGGAGACCCAGACCCCCGACGTAATGATTTTTTCATTACGTCGACCCCCAGAGGTCCCGACCCTTTCCCCATGACCGGCTTTGCATCCTGAGTCGTTTTTTGACGCTCCCGAGGCCCGGTGAGGGCCCCCAGAGGCCGAAAAGTAGGAAAAACCTTCCGTCATGATTTTTTCATTACTCGAGGGGGTCTGGGGAGCCTTCGGCCCTCCGGGGGCCCAGGCTCGCGCTCGCGCGCAGCGGGGGGCCCCCTGCCGGGGAGGCACCCTGCCTGCCTGCCGGGGTGCCCAAGGGTCTCTCTTGGGCCTCGGTGGCTCTGCCACGGAGGCCGTGGCGTTCCCACACCCGAGGGGATCGAGGGGCGTCTTGGGGTCTCAGGGTGGCGCTCCTGGTGAAAAGTGTCGGGGGAGCGTAAGGCCCGGGTTTGCCAGGACTCGGGCTCGCCATCGTTTTCTGACGGCCGCGCCTCGGATTCTGACGGGGAGGAGTTTCGTGTGGGAGGTCTGCGGCGGGAGGCCTCGTCAAAGTGCAGGCTCGGCCTCGCCATTTTTTTGACGACCTCGTCGGGGATTTCCGGGTTCCCTGTACCCAGGTCTTACGTCCCCCTGAAAGGGACGTCTTGGGGTCTCAGGGTGGGGTTCCTGGTGAAAAGAGGTTTCTTGTGGTCGGGCCCCTACCGAACGGCCAGCTCGTGCGGCGTGGGCGCGCGGGCGGCGCCGGCGGAGGCGTTCCAGGTTGACTTTTTTTGCGACGCGGGAGCACGGATTGGCACGGCAGCGCCACCGGACCCCTCAGTCCTCCTCCTCCTCCTCCTCCTCCTCCGCCTCCTCCCCCTCCCCCTCCTCCTCCTCCTCCTCCTCCTCCTCCTCCGCCTCCTCCTGAACGATCGGGGCCGCGATCGATTCATGGTTGAACAATCGGCGCGGCGATATATACCCTTGGGCGCGCCAGCGCCGCGCAAACCTTCCCTGGGCTGTAGCAGGCCTTCCGGTCTGCCGACCTATCCTGCCTCAAGCCTTCCACTATTGGAAAGGTGTCCCAAGACCTTCGGGTCGGCACGAACGAAATGGGTACGGAAATAATGGGTACAACGTCCAACATCAGTTCCTGTCCATGTTGAGCAGAACTCGCTGTCCGCGCCGCCGCGGCCTGTGTCCATTTGAGACAAAAGGCCGCCTGCCCAACCGCGGCCGCTGTTGGTTTGGGACAGCATTTGTTGTTGGGCGTTGTGCCCATTTTTTCAGTACCCATTTCGGGCGTCTGGGGACTATTGTTTTTTATGATTGTTAGACTATTTTGGGGCATGTTTTGATCAGTTCTTATGTTTCGCCCAACATTCGCCTGTAGGGGGACACGTCCGGTCCGACCTGTCTCAAGCCTTCCGATGCTGGGTTGCTTTCCCAAGACCGCAAGGGTCGGGGGTGGACAGAACCCCCAACAGTGACACGTCGATTTGTGAATTGTCCGTTTTCGGTTCTCGAGAGGGCGCCGCGGCCGTTGTTTTCCAGGCTTGCGCCCGCCAGGTTTGGGCCTCAGGTAGTTTTCACCAAACCACGTCTTACTAAAGGGGTCCGTCCATCCCCGAAAGGGGCTCAACGCTGCCAGGGCCCCCCGCGGGGGGGCCCGCCCTGCCGGGAGCCCCTGTGGGAGCGCGGGAGCCACGGCGCGTGCCCCGGAGAGGGGGCAGACACCGGCACGCCAGCGTGTGCGGGGCAGGACTGCCGCAGCGCGACGGGGCGGCGCCGGCCCAAAAGTCGCGCAAAGCCGCATCGGTGATGAGCCCGTTTGCCACCACCGCCACCACAAGTTGGAGGAGGGCGAGGAGGAGGAGGGCGAGGAGGGGGAGGACGGAGAGGAGGAGGAGGAGGAGGAGGAGGAGGAGGAGGAGGACGAAGAGGAGGACGAAGAGGAGGAGGAGGAGGAGGAGGAGGAGGAGAGGAAGGAGGAGGAGGAGGAGGAGGAGGAGAAGTGCGAGGAGGAGGAGGAGGCGGAGGAGGAGGACGACGAAGAGGAGGAGTAGGAGGAGGAGGACGAAGAGGAGGAGGAGGAGGAGGAGCCCTCCCTCCAACTTGTGGTGGTGGTAGTGGTGGAAGCTACGCCCATCAGCATCTGTAAAGTCCATGATCTCTTCCTCACGGGGGCCGCTTTAGGGTTCTCTTCGGGCCCTCTGAGCGCGTCTTCGGCGCCTTGGGTCAGGCGATTGCAAACATGTATTAAGGGGTTGCGGTTTTGCGACGGGCCCCCATACCGCTACACTTCGCTCATTTTCCCTTTTTGGACCTTCTTGGAGGCCCTCGCTGCCACCGCTGGATTCGCCTCGAAATCCTTGTCAGAACGCACCCCAGGAGAGGTCTGGGGAGTAGCGGTATCGGTACCTTTTTGTTTTCCCAGGTCGGTCGACGGCCGTTCGAGCGTGGGGTGGGGTATGCTAATAGGACGCAGATCAGTAATATCCCCCTCATCGAAGTTGAGGAAGGGGCTCGTGAAAGGCAGAACGCGCACTCCCTCGGCACACGTCCAGAGGGCTGCTTGGACTGCGAGGGCCTCGCGTCCAGGCTCGAACCATGCTCTCTTCCACAGGCTGCCCGTGCAGTGTGTCTTCTTCGGGCTCCTGGTCCCCCCAGAATAAAACTACGGTATGAACTTTGCTTCCTAGACCAGTGGCCTCAAAGCGGGCCTAGCAGATCGAGACCGCCAACGCCCCCATCTTCGGCGTTGACGTGGATGGGCGTGTCACAGAGTGGAACAGGAAGGCAGCCGAATTGACATTGTTCACAAAAGAGGAGACGTTGGGGAGGAACTTGGTGAAGGACTTCATCACTGAGGAATACCGGAAAGACGTCCAAGCAGTTCTGACCCAGGCCTGCGCAGGGTCTGAGACGGCTAATTTCGAGTTCCCTCTGATGACGAAGGATAACAAGCGCATCGACGTCTTGCTGAACGCCACTCCTCGTCGGGACGGCAGCGGCAATGTGACTGGAGTGGTCGGTGTGGGTCAAGACATCACGCATTTGCAGAAGGTCCTGACTGAAAGCAAGACTATCGCAGACGATCTTTCCCGATTGATCGAGACCGCCAACGCCCCCATCTTCGGCGTTGACGTGGACGGACGCGTCACGGAGTGGAACAGGAAGGCAGCCGAGTTGACATTGTTCTCGAAGGAGGAAACGCTGGGGAGGAATTTGGTGACGGACTTCATCACGGAGGATTATCGGAAAGACGTCCAAGCAGTTCTGACCCAGGCCTGCGCAGGGTCTGAGACTGCTAATTTCGAGTTCCCTCTGATGACGAAGGACAACAAGCGCATCGACGTCCTGCTCAACGCCACTCCTCGTCGAGACGGCAGCGGCAACGTGACTGGAGTTGTCGGCGTGGGGCAAGACATCACGCATTTACAGCAGGTCCTGACTGAAAGCAAGACTATCGCAGACGATCTTTCCCGATTGATCGAGACCGCCAACGCCCCAATCTTCGGCGTTGATGTGGACGGACGCGTCACGGAGTGGAACAGGAAGGCAGCCGAGCTGACATTGTTCACGAAGGAGGAGACATTGGGGAGGAACTTAGTGACGGACTTCATCACAGAGGATTACCGCAAAGACGTCCAAGCTGTTCTGACCCAGGCCTGCGCAGGGTCTGAGACGGCTAATTTCGAGTTCCCTCTGATGACGAAGGACAACAAGCGCATCGACGTCCTGCTCAACGCCACTCCTCGTCGAGACGGCAGCGGCAACGTGACCGGTGTGGTCGGTGTGGGTCAAGACATCACGCATCTGCAGAAGGTCCTGACTGAAAGCAAGACGATCGCAGACGATCTTTCCCGATTGATCGAGACCGCCAACGCCCCCATCTTCGGCGTTGACGTGGACGGACGCGTCACGGAGTGGAACAGGAAGGCAGCCGAGTTGACATTGTTCTCGAAGGAGGAGACGCTGGGGAGGAATTTGGTGACGGACTTCATCACGGAGGATTATCGGAAAGACGTCCAAGCAGTTCTGACCCAGGCCTGCGCAGGGTCTGAGACTGCTAATTTCGAGTTCCCTCTGATGACGAAGGACAACAAGCGCATCGACGTCCTGCTCAACGCCACTCCTCGTCGAGACGGCAGCGGCAACGTGACTGGAGTTGTCGGCGTGGGGCAAGACATCACGCATTTGCAGAAGGTCCTGACTGAAAGCAAGACGATCGCAGACGATCTTTCCCGATTGATCGAGACCGCCAACGCCCCCATCTTCGGCGTTGACGTGGACGGACGCGTCACAGAGTGGAACAGGAAGGCAGCCGAGTTGACATTGTTCTCAAAGGAGGAGACGTTGGGTAGGAATTTGGTGACGGACTTCATCACTGAGGAATACCGGAAAGACGTCCAAGCAGTTCTGACCCAGGCCTGCGCAGGGTCTGAGACTGCTAATTTCGAGTTCCCCCTGATGACGAAGGATAACAAGCGCATCGACGTCCTGCTAAACGCCACTCCTCGTCGGGACGGCAGCGGCAACGTGACTGGAGTGGTCGGTGTGGGTCAAGACATCACGCATCTGCAGAAGGTCCTGACTGAAAGCAAGACGATCGCAGACGATCTTTCCCGATTGATCGAGACCGCCAACGCCCCCATCTTCGGCGTTGACGTGGACGGACGCGTCACAGAGTGGAACAGGAAGGCAGCCGAGTTGACACTATTCTCCAAGGAAGAGACGTTGGGTAGGAATTTGGTGACGGACTTCATCACGGAGGATTATCGGAAAGACGTCCAAGCAGTTCTGACCCAGGCCTGCGCAGGGTCTGAGACTGCTAATTTCGAGTTCCCTCTGATGACAAAGGACAACAAGCGCATCGACGTCCTGCTCAACGCCACTCCTCGTCGGGACGGCAGCGGTAACGTGACTGGAGTGGTCGGTGTGGGTCAGGACATCACGCATCTGCAGAAGGTCCTGACTGAAAGCAAGACTATCGCAGACGATCTTTCCCGATTGATCGAGACCGCCAACGCCCCCATCTTCGGCGTCGACGTGGATGGGCGCGTCACGGAGTGGAACAGGAAGGCAGCCGAGTTGACATTGTTCTCGAAGGAGGAGACGCTGGGGAGGAATTTGGTGACGGACTTCATCACTGAGGACTACCGAAAAGACGTCCAAGCAGTTCTGACCCAGGCCTGCGCAGGGTCTGAGACGGCGAACTTCGAGTTCCCTCTGATGACGAAGGACAACAAGCGCATCGACGTCCTGCTTAACGCCACTCCTCGTCGGGACGGCCGTGGCAACGTGACTGGAGTGGTCGGAGTGGGGCAGGATATCACGCATTTGCAGAAGGTCCTGACTGAAAGCAAGACTATCGCAGACGATCATTCCCGATTGATCGAGACCGCCAACGCCCCCATCTTCGGCGTTGACGTTGATGGGCGCGTCACGGTGTGGAACAGGAAGGCAGCCGAGTTGACATTGTTCTCGAAGGAGGAGACGTTGGGAAGGAATTTGGTGAAGGACTTCATCACGGAGGACTACCGAAAAGACGTCCAAGCAGTTCTGACCCAGGCCTGTGCAGGGTCTGAGACGGCGAACTTCGAGTTCCCTCTGATGACTAAGGATAACCAGCGCATCGACGTCCTGCTCAACGCCACTCCTCGTCGGGACGGCAGCGGCAACGTGACTGGAGTGGTCGGTGTGGGTCAAGACATCACGCATTTGCAGAAGGTCCTGACTGAAAGCAAGACTATCGCAGACGATCTTTCCCGATTGATCGAGACCGCCAACGCCCCCATCTTCGGCGTTGACGTGGACGGGCGCGTCACAGAATGGAACAGGAAGGCAGCCGAGTTGACATTGTTCTCGAAGGAAGAGACGTTGGGTAGGAATTTGGTCACGGACTTCATCACTGAGGATTACCGGAACGACGTCCAAGCAGTTCTGACCCAGGCCTGCGCAGGGTCTGAGACGGCTAATTTCGAGTTCCCTCTGATGACAAAGGACAACAAGCGCATCGACGTCCTGCTTAACGCCACTCCTCGTCGCGACGGCCGTGGCAACGTAACCGGAGTGGTCGGAGTGGGGCAAGACATCACGCATTTGCAGAAGGTCTTGACTGAAAGCAAGACTATCGCAGACGATCTTTCCCGATTGATCGAGACCGCCAACGCCCCCATCTTCGGCGTTGACGTGGATGGGCGCGTCACGGAGTGGAACAGGAAGGCAGCCGAATTGACACTGTTCACGAAGGAGGAGACATTAGGAAGGAAATTGGTGGAGGACTTCATCACGGAGGACTACCGGAAACAAGTCCAAGCAGTTCTGACGCAGGCATGTGCAGGGTCTGAGACAGCGAACTTCGAGTTCCCTCTGATGACGAAGGACAACAAGCGCATCGACGTCCTGCTTAACGCCACTCCTCGTCGTGATGGATATGGTAATGTGACTGGGGTGGTGGGCGTGGGTCAAGACATCACACACTTGCAGAAGGTCTTGACTGAAAGCAAGACTATCGCAGACGATCTGTCCCGATTAATCGAGACCGCCAACGCCCCCATCTTCGGCGTTGACGTGGATGGGCGCGTCACGGAGTGGAACAGGAAAGCAGCTGAGCTGACACTGTTCTCGAAAGAGGAGACGCTGGGAAGAAATTTGGTGACGGACTTCATCACAGAGGATTACCGGAAAGGCGTCCAAGCAGTTCTGACGCAGGCATGTTCAGGGTCTGAGACGGCGAATTTCGAGTTCCCTCTGATGACGAAGGACAACAAGCGCATCGACGTCTTGCTAAACGCCACTCCTCGTCGTGATGGATATGGTAATGTGACTGGGGTCGTTGGCGTTGGTCAAGACATCACGCATCTGCAGAAGGTCCTGACCGAAAGCAAGACTATCGCAGACGATCTTTCCCGATTGATCGAGACCGCCAACGCCCCCATCTTCGGCGTTGACGTGGACGGGCGCGTCACGGAGTGGAACAGGAAGGCGGCGGACTTGACATTGTTCTCGAAGGAGGAGACGTTGGGGAGGAATTTGGTCACGGACTTCATCACGGAGGATTATCGGAAAGATGTCCAAGCAGTTCTGACCCAGGCCTGCGCAGGGTCTGAGACGGCTAATTTCGAGTTCCCTCTGATGACGAAGGATAGCAGGGAGATGTATCAAATCGTTGTCCTGTTTTCTCTCTGTCCCAAGCACTTGAAGTGTCGAGCGCTGACAGGCCCCGAGGCCACTCCACTTCCAATCCAACCGAGGATTTCAAAGCCAGATCCCAGAGCATTTGAAGGGGACCCCTTGGAATCAGAGTTGGGTCGGTGGCTCCAGTCCGCAGCGAAGCCACACACTTGTAGGCCTGCGTCGTCGACAGGACAAAGGCACCCAGACATGCGACGTCCTGATTTTTTCAGGACGGCGTCCCTCATCCTGAGTCAAATTTTCGACCCCTAGAGGCCCTCGCCCCAGGACCGTCAACAACACGATTGAAAATGAAAAAACGGTCCCGGGGAAAGGGTCTGGACTTCGGGGACGCCGTCCTGAACAAAAGTCAGGACGTCGCATGTCTGGGAGTCGCTTCTTGACGCTCCCGAGGCCCGGCGGGGGCCCCCGAAGGCCGAAAACTGCCAAGAGCCGCCTGTGCTCAAATTTTTGTTGAGGCGTCGGATCTCAGGGTACAGTGAGCGGCTTGAATAAGGAACACTGACTTTTCAAAAGGGGCTCGGTCGTTCCTTAGGTTTCCATGCGTTATTTACAGTTCCCTACGCGTTATGTGTTATTTATCGTTCCTTACGCGTTATTCCTTAAGATAAAAAAAGGGGCTTCGTTCCTTATTTATCGTTCCTTAGGTCAGGCCGATTAGTGTAACGCCCCCGAGCTGGTGCACAGACCCTGCCGGTCCAGGCGGCCAGAGGGGCTCCTTCCGAGCTCGCAGTCCGAAGGCCGGGGGGGCCCAGCCAGCGAGCCCATCCTCGGGCGCGAGGGCCGCCGCTTGCACCCGAGCTCCCTCGCCAGGCCCTCCTCCTCCTCCTCCTCCTCCTCCTCCTCCTCCTCCTGAGCGACTTTCGCTCCTCCTCCCCCTCCTCCTCCTCCTCCTCCTCCTCCTCCTCCTCCTCCTCCTCCTCATCA
>CAUYUJ010020859.1:80092-97592 GCA_963575745.1 Prorocentrum cordatum
CTCCTCGAGACAGGGACCGCTGGGGGCTCAGGAGGGGCTCTGGCTTCGGGGCCGCTCCTCGGCTCCAGGCCTGGAACTTGCTCGTTGCCGAGGCTCGCCGTGGCCAGAGGGGAGCCCCTCCTTCTCTTCTGCGGCGCTGTGCGGCAGCACGGTGACTCGTGCGGCGTTCATTCCGCGTGGCAGCCTCGGAGGCGTGGCGTGGGCTTTCCGCGTGCGCACGTGCGTGCTCCTCACCAGTCGATTTTTGGCGGTCGAACCTCCTCCTCCTCCTCCTCCTCCTCCTCCTCCTCCTCCTCCTCCTCCTCCTCCTCCCTCCTCCCTCCTCCGCGGCCGCTCTCTGCTTTTCCACTCGCTCCGCGCGCCCCTGGCCAGGCGCGCCCTGCCGTTCCCCACCTCGCGCCCTCGCGA
The DNA here is from genome assembly GCA_963575745.1 of Prorocentrum cordatum. Classification (NCBI taxonomy): domain Eukaryota; class Dinophyceae; order Prorocentrales; family Prorocentraceae; genus Prorocentrum; species Prorocentrum cordatum. The sequence goes on from CAUYUJ010020859.1 coordinate 80,501, forward strand.
GCACGTGCGTGCACAGCCCCCTCGGTGCCCTGTGGCCTCGCCCTCTCCCGTGGCAGGGCTCGAGGGAGCTAACTAAGCGGTGCTCTGGCGATCTCGTGCACCGTTCTCGTTCGGATCTCATCTCGCGGCAGATGCAGAGAGAAGGCAGAACGAAGGGCGATGAGAGCAGCACGAGCACGAAAACGACTGTTCGGCTCGAGCCCTGCTCCACGGGCCAGCCCCCCTGCGGCACGACTGGGCCTCCGTGTGCCCTCGGCGTGGCCCGCCGCCCTCGTCAGCGGTGGGCAGGAGTACCCCCCCCCCCTCCGGGCAGGGCTACTGCACGACGGGCCTGCGACGCCGTGCCCAGATGCCCGTTCTGGGGCACCTTCCGAGGGCCCACGTGACGCCTCGGTTCGACTCTAGCTCGGCTCCAGCTCGACTCCTCCTCCTCCTCCTCCTCCTCCTCCTCCTCCTCCTCACTCCTCCTCACTCCTCACTCCTCACTCCTCACTCCTCACTCCTCCTCCTCCTCCTCCTCCTCCTCCTCCTCCTCCTCCTCCTCCTCCTCCTCCTCCTCCATTCCCTGGGGCCCACGTGGCGTAGCTGTTCGGCTCTTGTTCGGCGCTCTACCCCGACTCCGGTTCGACTCCTGTTCGGCTCCACCTTCGACTCATGGGCAGCATCGATGCACGAGTGGAGCGAGCGGTTCCAGGAAGGCCCTCAGAACGAGCATCCACTCGCGCGCCTTCCCGAATGGGGCTTCCCTATGGGGGGGTCCCTTGCTGCTAAACTGCAGAGCCTCCCACATCACAGGTGCCGGGGGGCGGTGCTCCTTCCATGCTTTGGGCGGGCCGTGCGTGCCCGCTCGCTTGCGCGTCACACCGCGCGACAATTCAAACATTCGCAACAAATTCGAGGGGATCACAACCCTCCCAGACAAGCAATCGTAGACCCAGCACCAGCCATGAGAGGGCGGCCTTTTGCCCAGACCCGCCCGAACACCTGCAAGACAGCTCAGATCAGACCCCCTCCCAAATCAGACCTCCGGGACGTTGCTTCTGCTTGGTACTCTCGTGTACATAGGATGTGCGACGTTCACCACTCATCTGGGGAACATGTCGCCCCCGGGCCACGCTTACACCTTAGGCGATGCTTCAGAAAACTTAAATTTTCGGTCAGAGTCTCGATTATTCTTAATGTTTCAATGTAATTCCTAAGGTTTGAATGGAAATTGTGGGTTTTATTCAAGTTCTGAGACTATGAATTTCTTAACCCATGATTTCTTAAGCGCTCCGCAGGGTGTAAGCCACCCTCCGTCGCTTGCCAGAGGCTGCGCTGAGCTGGCTGAAGTTGGGATATGGTGACATCTGGAGCAGCGTGCCCGTCTCCGGGCACGGCGCACCGCGTGGCCTGCGCCGCCGCCTCGGGGCTCACATCCGAGCCTGCCCGCGCGCTCGCGGCGCACATCTCGTTGCGCCACCATCGCAGAGCGGATTTCGCTCGGAAAACGATAGGGTGGGCCCAGGGTGTCCTGGAGAATTCCGTTCCGGATTTCGAGGTGAATATCGTGCGAACTTGTGCGGACATGAATGAAGACCAAAATGAACCCACGCGAAATTCACTTCGTTTTTCGCTCGCCACTTCGGGCAACAATCCACGCAGAAATCCGTTGCAGCACGTCTGCAAGGCCGGTGCAATGACACATCGCGTGGCCGGTGCCGCCGCCAAGAAGCTTGCCAGAAGGCTTACTCCAAGAGTGCCCTCATCGCTCCCGCGAGCCGGCGTGTTGCCAACGTCGTTGCCAGGACGCAGGCCAGAAAGTTCACGCCGAGCGCGCTCGCTCGAGAGTGTTCTTTATTGCTTGGGGCACAATGGGCATTATAGCCCCCTCCCCCCCCTACCCACCCTTTAACGTAATGCCCCTCCCCCCCCAGTGCGCTCCGGGGCACTGCCGCCGTGAGCATCGCAAACACGGCGGGGGGGAGGTGTCACATTATACCCCCCCCCCCAGCCCCCTCCCACCCCCCTTTAATGCCCATTATCGCCGAAAATAAAGAAACGCGCTCCTCGCTTGCGGTTCACATCGCGTTGCCAGCCGTGTTGCCAACAGGCTTGCCAGGGAGCTCACTCCAGGAGTGCCCGCTTGCTTCTGGCATGCATCGCGCTGCCAGTGTCACAGGGGGGGATTCCAGTGGGATGCTGGCGGGGTCTTGTTGACGGGACCTCCATACAATGATGAGTGAATGTTGACGTGATTGTGAGTATTTGTTTCGTTGATCTTAGCTGAAGTTGGCATGGTCCAATTTGTCTCAGTAGCTGCTCAATGTTGCTTGCCCCTGGGAGGCACTGTTTGAGATCTCTTGGGGCCCTCGAGGTTTTTTTTTGGCACCCAGGGCGCAATGCTTGTTCTTCTATGTTTTTCGACCTCCAAGGCGCCAAACACTGCTTTTCGTTTCTGGAGCTCTCTGGAAGCCACTGCTACTTCGCTGTTTCTGGATTCCCATACAGACCCACGCAGGGTATGTTTACGTGCCCCTGGGAGCCCAGAGGTTGAGGGAGCATTGTTCGCGAACGCTGGAATCGTTTTTTTCGGCGCTCAGGGGCGTCGCGGTTTCAGCAGGAAGCCCCGCTCTATTCCCGAGGGAGCAGTCTGCAGGGCTTCCCTATCCGCATGATTATGCACGTCAGGGAACCTCCAGGCTGATCAACTGGGCCGCGCAACCCGGTGTCCCTTTCGGCGCATGCTCGTATGCAATTGTACGGCTCTTGTCGGCGGCGCGCCTGGGGGGAGAGGACAGAGGGGCGGATCCGAGAAGCTGCCGGAGCCTTCGCCGAAGCCACGGAACGGAGGGCTTCGAAGAAGGCCGGGAGGATTCCGAAGAGCCCCGCCGCCCTCCGAGGAGGCCCGCACCCTCTCGCTTCCCCTCCGCGGCGCCCAGCCGATGCTGAGATCCGAGCCCACGAGGGCGCGCCCGATGCTGCAATCTCGGACGTGCTCCTTGAGGGGCGGGATGCGGAGAGGCTTACGCGTCGGCCGTTGAAAGAAGGCGTGTGTGTGTGTGCGCATTCCCGGGCCCCAATCTGCTCCGAGCGCCCTCCTACACGTTGTTCAGTTCTAATTCTTCAAAAGTTATTTGATTATTTGGGGGGCCAGGATCCTTTCATTTCTAATTGTTCTATCCTGGGCCTCTGCCTGGCCACCAGGGGGCCAGGAACAATCAGAAACGAGCACAATGTGAAATGAGCACAGTCAGACATGAACGACGTGTACCTCAAGCACCGATTTGCTTCTGCTGTGCTTCTTGTCCTTCTCTGGGAGGGCCTCGACCCGATGTCCGTTCTCCGCCTTCCCGGCCGAGGTGTAATGGAGGATGACGATTAATAAATGACCGGGGGTCGTGTTCACGCGGCGGCGCCCGGGATGATGATTAGAAAAACCGGCCCCGGGCTGGGAAACTATTTTTTAATCGTCCCCCCCCCGCCGTCCTCGGGCGCGTGCCCCCCCCGGTGACGAGACACCGCACAGGCGAGCCCTGCTTCTGAGCGTTCCGCCCCGGTGTGGGAAACTTTCTTTTAAATCGTTCCCCCCTCCTTTTTTTCTTAATCGTCATCCCACATTACGTTCTCCGCCTTCCCGACCGAGGTGTGCCATCCTTTCCTCCAGGCCTCCTAGCTGGGGGTCGGAGCATAAAGGGGGCCGGATCGCGCCGCACCGCCGATGCACAGCGCCGCTGCGGCTCGACGTGGAGCCCGACTTGCTTCACGCCGACGCCGCCGATGCACCGCCGATGCATCGCCGATGCGGCGCGCGCGATCCTCCGACCCCATCTGCTCCGACCCCATGAAAGAGGCCTCTATTTTTTTTTTTTTTTGTTTTGCGTTTTTTGTTGTTTTTTTGTTTTGTGTGTGTGTGTGTTTTTTTTTTTTTTTTTTTTTTTTTTTTTTTTTTTTTTTTTTTTTTTTTTTTTTTTTTTTTTTTTTTTTTTTTTTTTTTTTTTTTTTTTTTTTTTCAAAAAATGAAAAATAAAAGATAAATAAATGAAAACACAAAATAAAAAACACGACGGGTCAATCCATCCTTGAGGCGGGGCGACCTCCCCCCCCACGCAGACCCCCTCGCACGGCGCGGGGAGAGCACGGGCCACACCCACGGCAGCGCAGGGCAGCGGCGAGCCGCCGCCGGCTGCCCCTGCCGCCGGGGAGCAGCCGGAGGGCGCGCCGCGCTGCGGAGGAGAGAGGCGGCGGATGGACCCTCGAGGGTCGAGGGAGGCGCCGGTCCCTGCCCCGCGGAGGGCGGCGGGAGGCCGGCGGGGGCCTTCATCCTCCTCCTCACTCCTCCTCCCCCTCACTCCTCCTCCTCCTCCTCCTCCTCCTCCTCCTCCTCCTCCTCCTCCTCCTCCTCCTCTCCTCCTCCCTCCTCTCTCCTCCTTCCCCCCTCCTCCTCCTCCTCCTCCTCCTCCTCCTCCTCCTCAGTCGGGCGTGTCGTTCTGCAGGAGGAGTCTTGCAAAATAGTTTGAGCACAGTTTGGGGCGATTCTCCTAAACTGAATCGGGGGTTGACAGAGCCCCCAACGGTGACACGTCGATTCGTGAATTGTCCGTTTTCGGTTCTCGAGAGGGCGCCGTGGCCGCTCCTTTCCAGGCTTGCGCCCGCCAGGTTTGCGCCTCAGGTCGTTTTCACTAAACCACGTTTTACTAAAGGGGGGTCTGTCCATCCCCGATTGAACATAGTTTGGGACGATGTTCTTAAACTATGTATGGCTATTTGTGAATATTTGTAAATACTTTGGGGGGGGTTCTATTTTGTCGTCCCAAAGTCCGCTTGGAGGGGGACGCGTCCGACCTAACGGAAGCCGTCGGCAGCAACGCGAGGCCGGCGGAAGGCCGGCGGAAGCCCCCGCAAGGCTGGCGGAAGCCTGCGGAGGTAGAAGTCTGCCCCCCAGGAGATCAGAGGAGGAGCAGGTGCCCAATACCGCTACCCGTCGCCCATTTCCCGCTGTCTGGGCCTCCTGGGAGGCCCTCGTCGCCACCGCGGGGTTCGCCTCGAAATCTTGGAGGTCTGGGGAGCAGCGGCGCCGGTACCTCTTGGTTTCCCCAGGAAGCCGTTGGAAGGCTGGCGAAAGCTTGCGGAGGTAAAAGTCTGCCCCCCAGAAGATGGTCAGTTCTTTTGGCTCGGGGCTTCCGGAGCCCACCACGTGTCCTCCGGCTGTGGTCGCATTTCCTGTGGCCCTGACCTCCAGACAGCACAGTTATCGTGCCAACCTTGGCTAAGGATTGTGTCCAACCGATCTTCCAAGTTCCAGTTTCCAGCTTCGTGAGAGCAGTGTCCAAGGATTGAGTCGTCCAGCTGATCTGGGTTAGTAGGTCACTGACCACACGAGCGTTCGTGCCTTCATTCGCTTTAGCTAGTTCTCGTGGCCCGCCAATGCTTTGCGAGCGAGTTGCTGGCATCTCGGACGTTGCCGCGCGTGGGGTCGAAAGTATGATCACGTTTGCCACCGTCACTGCTGGTCAGTGGAAAGGGCAGCAACACTACCACCACCAGGGGTGTCATCTCAGACGGGGAGGTCCACGATACCTTCCCGAGCTGGGGACAGGGACGTCTCGCGCTGGTGGTGAGGGTGGTGGTGGTGGTGTCGCTTTTCTTTGTTCCTATCCTGGGGCGTTTTTGGCCGCAGTTGGAAAAAGCACCTGCTTACCTTGACCCGAGTGTTTTTTCTGCAAATCGGTTTGTTTGCGATGCTCAGCGGGGCTGCCAGGACAGCAAGCGCATCGACGTGTTGTTGAATGCCACTCCTCGTCGCGATGGCAATGGCAAGGTGACTGGAGTGGTCGGTGTAGGACAAGACATTACGCACCTGCAGAAGGTGCTGACTGAAAGCAGGACTATCGCGGACGACCTGTCCCGGCTGATCGAGACAGCTAACGCCCCCATCTTTGGTGTCGATGTGAATGGTCGGGTGACGGAGTGGAACAGGAAGGCAGCTGAGTTGACATTGTTCTCGAAAGAAGAGACAATGGGGAGAAATCTGGTGAAGGACTTCATCACGGAGGATTACCGGAAAGACGTCCAAGCAGTTTTGACCCAGGCGTGCTCGGGTTCCGAGACGGCCAACTTCGAGTTCCCGCTCATGACGAAAGATAACCAGCGCATCGACGTCCTGCTGAATGCTACTCCTCGTCGCGATGGCAATGGCAATGTGACTGGAGTTGTCGGTGTGGGGCAAGACATTACGCACCTTCAGAAGGTTTTGACTGAAAGCAAGACTATCGCGGACGACCTGTCCCGGCTGATCGAGACTGCCAACGCCCCTATCTTCGGCGTTGATGTGGATGGACGCGTCACGGAGTGGAACAGGAAGGCAGCTGAGTTGACATTGTTCTCGAAAGAGGAGACGTTGGGGAGGTTTCTGGTGAAGGACTTTATCACAGAGGATTACCGGAAAGACGTCCAAGCAGTTCTGACCCAGGCTTGTGCTGGGTCTGAGACGGCGAACTTCGAGTTCCCTCTGATGACAAAGGACAACAAACGCATCGACGTCCTGCTGAATGCCACTCCTCGTCGAGACGGCAACGGCAACGTGACTGGAGTGGTCGGCGTGGGGCAAGACATCACGCATTTGCAGAAGGTCTTGACTGAAAGCAAGACTATCGCGGACGACCTGTCCCGTTTGATCGAGTCCGCCAACGCTCCCATATTCGGAGTTGACGTGGATGGGCGCGTGACCGAGTGGAACAGGAAGGCGGCGGAGTTGACGATGTTCCCGAAGGACTACACGTTGGGTAAAAATCTGGTCGCCGAGTTCACGACGGAAGATTATAAGCAATCGGTGCAGCTTGTCTTGACAAAGGCATTGTCGGGCTCCGAGACGGCCAACTTTGAGTTCCCGCTGGTGACCAGGGACGGCAACCAGATAGAGATATTGCTTAACGCGACGCCCCGCCGCGACGCAGTTGGCACTGTGACAGGAGTGGTTGGTGTCGGGCAGGACATCACGCAGATGAAGAATGTCATGACGGAGAGCAAAACTGTCGCCGAGGATTTGTCCCGACTGATTGAGACCGCCAATGCCCCCATTTTCGGCGTTGACGCAGATGGGCGCGTGACGGAGTGGAACAGGAAGGCGGCCGAATTGACAATGTTCTCCCAGATCGACGCCATTGGCGAGAATTTGGTGTCTGCTTTCATCACCGCGGACTACAGGGAGCAGGTGCAGGCTGTCCTGACGCAAGCGCTTCAGGTGTGCGCGTTTGTGTGCTCCCTTCCCTGAGACAGTTTCACGTCTCATTGTCGACAGCGCTGTGCATGGAATCGCGCGGTGGCCATCCCTGCTGTGCACCCGGGCACCTGCACGAAGATTCAAGAACCGCAGACGGTACTCATAGCCACGCTCAGTGATCGTGCCCTCAAGTTTGGACCTCGTGGGTGCAGCGTACCGGGATCGGGCGTGAGGGAGGGAGAGGCACAGACGATGCTGAAGAAGAAGAAGTGTCATTAAACATCAGGGCAGACAGGCTGATGGAGATTGCATGGGGGAGAACTTGATGGGGTAGATAGGGTGGGGGGTAGAACCTGGCGGGGGAGTGACAGGAGAGAGGAGGAGAGGGAAGAGGCAGCAGTATTCGAGAAGGGTGGAGGCGAACCGTTTGCAAAACAGCCAGAGCTGAGGGCTAGGTGCCGGCGGTTTCTAGGAGTTGTTCGGCGCAAAAGATTGGCCCACAGGGCTCGGAGACCGCCAATTTCGAGTTCCCCTTGATGACGAAGGATGGGCAGGGCATTGACATCCTGCTCAACGCAACGCCTCGGCGCGACGCCGCCGGCAAAGTCACTGGCGTGGTCGGCGTCGGACAGGACATCACCAACATGCGAAAGGCCCTGATTGAAAGCAAGACGTTGGCCGAGGACCTGTCCCGATTGATTCAGACTGCGAACGCTCCAATCTTCGGTGTCGACACAGCTGGCCGCGTCACCGAGTGGAATCGGAAGGCGGCCGACCTGACAATGTTCCCGAAGGAGGAGACCCTTGGGGCGCAGCTCGTGAAAGACTTTATGCGAAACGCCTTCGGCCGATCCCGCAGCCGTGCCTGGGTTGTCGGTCATGGGCCTCCTGGATGCCTGTGAGGATCTCTTGGGAGGCCTCTCGGAGATGCCTCTTGGAGGCGGTCTTGGGGGTGTTTCGGAGCGTTTTGGGGGCCTCTTGGGGCCTGATGTAGGTCTCTCGGGGCCTCTGGGGGGGCCTCTTGGAGGCATAGCACCTCGGGGGTGTGTGTGGAGATATTGGGGCCATTTTGGGGCGGAGGGCTCAAATTGTGAGCTCGTGCTCCCTATCTCTGGCTCCACTCGGGGCAGTCTTGGGGGCCTCTTGGGCCCCTCTTGGTGGCTCGCGCCGCTTGGGCCTTCTTGCACGCTCTGGAAATGGGAAGGCGGAAGTGCGAACACTATGCAAAAACAGCTCTTTTTGCCGATGTTGCCCTCTTGGACCGCCCTCCATCAGAGCCTGAATTACCTACCCCGCTTTCGCTTCCAGGCAAAACCAAGCCATACCACGCGCCTCCTCGTCAAGCGGCCTGACCAGTACATGCTGTAGTTTGGCCTCGTTTGGTATCTCTTGGAAGCGAGGGTGGTCAAAAGCGAGGTAGGTTTGTTTTCCCCCTACTCCAGGGCCTCCAAGACGGCCCAAGAGGCGCCCAAGAAGGCTACAGCACGGTCCCGGAGGGGGCTGTCCGAAACCGTGCTGGACAGGCATGCTGCGGAAGCAGGCTCGTGGCCTCTCGAGCAGTCACGGCGCGGGGGCCCCGCAGGTGCGCTGAACTCCTGGGCTGCAGACGCCGTAAAGAACAGTGACAGAGCTCTATACGGAAGTCGAATGGACCTGAGGACACTCCGATTCGTTCCTTAGGGCACGGTGGCGGATTACAGAGGACTACAGGGAGCGCGTCCAGGAGGTTCTGACCCAGGCCGCTATGGGCAATGAGACGGCGAACTTCGAGTTCCCGTTGTTGACCAAAGATGGCCGACGGATTGATATCCTACTGAATGCGACGCCCCGGCGTGATGCCGCGGGCACTGTCACTGGTGTGGTTGGCGTGGGGCAGGACATCACCAACATGCAGAAAGCACATACAGAGTGCAAGGCGGTGGCAGACGACCTTTCCCGCTTGATCGAAACTGCCAACGCTCCAATATTCGGTGTCAGTGTTGAAGGTTGTGTCACAGAATGGAACAGGAAGGCAGCCGACCTGTCCATGTATTCGAAGGACGAAACCATGGGAAAGAACCTGGTGGAAAACTTCATCACTCAAGAGTACCGGGAACAAGTCCGGGGAGTCTTCAGCCGCGCGTGCCGGGGTACGGAAACAGATAATTTCGAGCTTCCGCTGATGACGAAGATCGGGAAGCGCATCGACATCCTGCTCAACGCGACGACTCGGCGCGACGCTTCGGGGAACGTCACGGGGGTTGTTGGAGTTGGGCAGGACCCCACGGCAGAAATACATGCCTACCCGTATTCTGATGACCCATTGCCTCTCTAAATTCGTCCTCATGCAATTTTTGTTTTGCTTTCCCAAGCCGAGCTTCCCAACGCCTGTCTGCTGTGATGTTTGGTTTTCCCTGGTCCCACGTGAGTGATGCCCTTTTGGCTGGTGGCCTGCGATGCCCCAATCTGTTGCGATTTCTTGTTGCCGCCCTGGTGCACTATGGATGGTGCCTCATAGGCGTTGGCCTACAGTGCCCCAGTTTGTGGCGATTTCAGGCTCCCGCTCTGGTGCCCTCACGGGGAGCTTCATGGCGGGTGCCTTGCGCGGTTCCCGAGTCTGTTGCGATTTCTGGTTGCCGCCTTGGTGTCCTACAGGCGCTGCGAAGTGACGGGTACCTTCAAATTGTCAAACATGGGGTACACGAGCTTGTCGGCTGGGGCCAACGCAAGCAATCACGTCTGGAGGGGGAGGTAGGAGGACGTAAGTTGGGTCTTGTCTTGGCAGGACATTACCAACATGAAAAAGGCGCTTACAGAGAGTAAGACCATCGCGGACGACCTTGCCCGATTGATTGAAACCGCCAACGCTCCCATATTCGGTGTCGGCGTGGATGGCCGTGTCACAGAGTGGAACCGGAAAGCGGCCGAGTTGACGATGTTCTCCAAGGGGGAAACCATGGGTAGGAATCTTGTGCAGGACTTTATCACAGAGGACTACCGAGCTCAAGTCCAAGCTGTCCTGACCCAGGCCTGCCAGGGTTCGGAGACCGCCAATTTCGAGTTCCCGCTGATGACGAAGGACAACAAGCGTATCGACGTTCTGCTCAATGCCACGCCTCGCCGTGACATCACAGGCATGGTAACTGGCGTGGTTGGTGTCGGGCAAGACATCACCAACATGCGCGCGGCCCTGACCGAGAGCAGGATCATAGCAGAGGACCTGTCCCGACTGATCGAGAGCGCCAACGCCCCGATCTTCGGGGTCAACGTTGAAGGCCGCGTCACGGAGTGGAACAGAAAGGCCGCCGAGCTCTCACAGCGCCCCAAGGACGAGACGATGGGGAGGCAGCTCGTGCAGGACCCCTGGGCGGAAGGCAGATCGCTGGCACGAGCCCGCGACCATCATCGGACCCTGCCGCTGCGGGTCCGATCGCTTCGAGTTCGGTCGATGCGGGGGTGTCGGACCCCCCTGTTGGGGGCTTACTTGGCTGCAGACATCCTTTCGAATTCTGAGCCACCTGCAGTGTTGCAGAAATCTGGCCTGCAGGGTTGGGGTCCACACGTGGCTTCCCCACCGGGCGTTGCGGAAAGCCCCAGCTTCCCGGAGATCCGGCTGCTCCCATTTTGTCGAGGCGGGAGCCCCAGAAGTCCTGACCACGTCCCCAGGGCAGTTTTTTCGCCCTGAGTCGCTTTGTTAAGCGCCCGAGGCCCGGCGAGGGCCCCCCAGAGGCCGAAAACGCCCCCAAACCCAGCCTGTTCAAATCTTGTTGGAGCGTCAGATCTCCGGGTTCGCAGGGGCACCTCCGGGCACTTCGTGTCTGGGCTCTCCTCCGCGAGGAGGAGGAGGAGCAGGAGGAGGAGGAGGAGGAGGAGGAGGAGGAGGAGGAGGAGGAGGAGGAGAAGAGGAGGAGGAAAGGGAGGAGGAGGAGAGGAGAGGGAGGAGGGAGAGGAGGAGAAGGAGGAGGGAGGAGGATGAGGAGGGGGAGGGGGAGGGAGGAGGAGGGGGAGGGGAGGAGGAGGAGGACGAGGAGGAGGAGGAGGAAGGAGGAGGAGGAGGAGGAGGAGGGGAGGAGGGAGGGAGGAGGGGGGAGGAGGAGGAAGGAAGGAGGGGAGGAGGAGGGAGGAGATGAGGAGGAGGAGGAGGGAGGGAGGAGGACAGGTGGAGAGGAGGAGGAGGTGGAGGAGTGCAGGCGCTCTTCGCTCGGTGTGTCCCCGTGGGGGCAAGGGGCCTCGGCCAGAGGGGCAGCCTGGAAGCGGCCCCCCGCTCTTTGGGGCCATGCTGCGCCTGTGCCTCTCCTCCGCCTCCCTCCTCCTACTCCTCATCTCCTCCTCCCCTCCCCCCCTCCTCCTCCCCCTCCCTCCTCCTCCTCCTCTCTCCTCCTCCCTCTTCCTCTCCTCCCCCCCTCCTCCCTCCTCCCTCCTCCTCCTCCTCCTCCTCCCCCTCCTCCTCCTCCCCCTCCTCCTCCTCCTCCGCCTCCTTCCAGATCCCCCTGGCCGCGGCTCCCGTCTGTCAGAGGAGGGGAAGGCACTCATACTGGTACCTTTTTCTCTTTTCCCCCTCTTTTTGGGTCTTCTCGGCGGCCCTCGTCGCCATCGCTGGCTTCGCTTCGAAATGCTGGTCAGGGCGCACCCTGGGGAGAGGTCCTGGGAGTAGCAGCTGGTGTCAGTGCCTCTTCGTTCCCCCAGCCTGGATGCAGGGCGGCAGTGCGCCCGACGCCCTGCACTCGTGGGATTACACCCGGGTTTCCAGACCCGCGTCGCGTGGGCCTGGATGTGGCCGGGGGCGGCCAAGAGGGAGCTGATGACTAGGGTGGGAGATCATGGTGGGGGCCATGATATCTCGCCAGATTTCATGGCGCCTCTTCTCATTTCATTACGTTCCTGCCCCCCCCCCCTGGGCCACGCACACGCCGCTGGCCATGATTTGCACCCCCTCATCTTGTACACCCCCCTCTTGGCCGCCCCCGATGTGGGCCTGCCGGAGTCAGAACGCAAAACTTTGCGTGAACACACTTTCTCCGAACTCCTCGGGGACTTGAATCAGCGCTGGGCCCCCAAGGCGGCGCCTCTGGCGCCGCCCCTGATCCAAGAAATCCGCGCGGAATTCCGATAAACTATATTTGCGCACTTCTTTTTGTTATTTTCTTGAGGAAATCCGACCAAAACAAAAGCAATCCCCAGACACCTCTGAGGTCCATCGGGGCCACCCCGTCATCCGGGATCAATTTTTGACGTCTCCGGAGCCCGAACGCGTCCTCCGGGCTCCGAACATTCCTCTATCGTATCTTTTTTTGTCTTTCGGGATCCAGGCCGCAAATCAACGGATACATGGTCAAGGGTTGCCCCCCCCCTCCCCCTCCAATGCATATGGGATCGAGCCCCCCCCCTGGATGGTGGATGGGTGCGCTCGTGAGCCTCGCGAAGGCCTCGCGAATGGGATCTTTCCCCCCCCCCCTGTGGTCGTGGCCCTGTGGGCGTGGCGTGGTGGATGGTGCCGGTGCCTCCACCGCCCTCCCCCTATGGGTGTGGGGGGGGTGTTTCGTCGTCGTCGTCGTCGTCGTCGTCCGTCGTCCGTCGTCCGTCGTCCGTCGTCCGTCGTCCGTCGTCCGTCGTCGTCTTCGTCGTCGTCGTCGTCATCGGCATCGTCGTCGTGTCATCGTCGTCGTCGTCGACGGCGTTGGTGTCGGCGACGGCGTCGGCGTCGACGTCGGCTTCGGCGTCGGCTTCAGCGTCGGCGTCGGCGTCGTCGTCGGCGTCGGCGTTGTCGTCGTCCGTCATCTGTCGTCCGTCGTCCGTCGTCCGTCGCCCGTCGTCCGTCATCCGTCGTCGTCGGCGTCGTCGTCGCCTTCGTCGTGTCATCGTCGTCGTCGTCGTTGTTGTCGTCGACGGCGTTGGCGTTGGCGACGGCATCGGCGTCGTCGTCGTCGGCGTCGTCGGCATCGTCGTCGGCATTGACGGCGGCGTCGGCGTCGGCGCCGTCGTCCCCCACCCACACCCTCTAGGAGGGGGGGCGGCCTGTGGATCCTTGGGGCCCATCCTGTCCGGGGGGGGGAGGCCCGGGCTTATAAATGGAAGTGTCCGTCGCTCCTGGAAGGACTTCATCACGGAGGACTACAGGGATCAGGTTCAGGCCGTCCTCACCCGGGCCTGCATGGGCAGCGAGACGGCCAACTTCGAGTTCCCCCTGCTGACAAAGGTCGGCCGTGAGGCGGCGGCGGCGACGACGTCGACATCGTCGTCGCCGTCGTAGTTTTAGGGAGCCTTCTGCGCCGCCGCGGCTGGCCGCGGCTCGAGGAGTTGGTCGGGAGGCACCCCAATAGGCGTCTTGGTGCCTGTCCTGAGCGTCGGGCGAGGAGAACTACAGTCGAAACCGATGGCACGGATGGGTAACCTTCCTAAGGGTCCCCTTGCATCCGTGCCTGCGTGGTCCCTCAGTGACTACCTTCGACTGCCCGCCGCGCTCGAGACTAATTTTCATCACGGGCGTCCAAGCGGGCTGCATCCTCATCGCGCATCCTCACTCTCAGGTTTGACTGTCTGCGCTCTCGGCCAGGCCCAGCCTGAGCGCAGGATCGAGGCATGCGCCTTCATGCCATGGCAAGGGTGGCATGGCATGCGCCTTCGTGGCATGGCCCTGCCCGCAGATAGAGCCCCAGGGCCACCCTGGGCTCTGGGGCACCCAGATGTCTACAGATTGTTGTTTGTTCGATTCTTCGAAAGTTATTCCCTACCTAGGCTCTGCATAGAAGGGTTCCTACTCTCTTTCTTAAAGGGGCCGGGCAGTGGGGCTCGCCCCGGGCGGTTCCCCCGGTATCCGCCCCGCGGTTCCCCCAGTTACGTCCCCTTAGCTTAGCGTTGCTTATCTCATCTTAGCTTAGTTTAGTTCATCTTAGCTTAGCTCAGTTTCATCTTAGCTCAGGTTTATTCCCTACCTAGGCTCTGCCTAGAAGGGTTCTTACTCCCTGTGCTTAAAGGGGCCGGGCAGTGGGGCTCGCCCCGGGCGGTTCCCCCAGTATCCGCCCCGTGGTTCCCCCAGTTACGTCCCTTTAGCTTAGCGTTGCTTATCTCATCATGATCTTAGCTTAGCTTAGCTTCATCTTAGCTCAGGTTTATCTTAGCTTAGCTTACCTTCATCTTAGCTTCGCTGAGCTTTAGCATAGCAGAGCACATCATAGCATAGCGTAGCATAGCATAGCGCAGCACAGCATATCATAGCATAGCCCTGCATAGCATAGCATAGCGCAGCATAGCATAGCATAGCATAGCATAGCATAGCGCAGCACAGCACAGCACAGCATAGCACAGCGCAGCATAACATATCATAGCATAGCAGAGCAGAGCATAGCATAGCATAGCAGCAAAGCATAGCAGCAAAGCATAGCGTGTTGTTATTGAACATCCATTCCCCACCTAGGCTCTGCCTAGAAGGGTTCCTACTCGCTTGGCCTAAAGGGGCCGGGCAGTGGAAACCGCCCCGGGCGATTCCCCCGGTCCCCTGGGAGCCAAGCAAACGCAACAGCAAAGGTAAAAGCAAACGCGCGGTTCCCCCAGTTGCGCTCCCTGGGTGCCAAGCAAAAGCACAAGCAAAGGCAAAAGTGAAGGCAAAAACGAAGGCACCGCAAACGCATAGCATAGCATAGCATAGCATAGCATAACATATCATAGCGCAGCATAGCATAGCGCAGCATAGCATAGCATAGCATAGCCTAGACTAGCCCAGCATAGCATTGCGCAGCATAGCATAGCATAGCATAGCAGAGCAGAGCATAGCATAGCCTAACATAGCATAGCATAGCATAGCGCAGCACAGCATCCACCATTGCTGCTGCTCCTACGAATGTTGCTTCCCTAGAGGCTCCAACTCCTAGGTAGGGTCGCACTGGGATACTTCGATTATTTAGGGGGCCAAGATCCTTGCATGTCTAGTTGTTTTATCCCGGGCCTGCTCCTGGTCACTAGGGGGCCAGGAACAATTAGAAACGAGCACAATTAGAAATGAGCACGATTAGAAACGAACGACGTGTAGACTGGGGCGATCCCCAGGCCCTTTTGGGGGCTTCTGCAGGCGTTCTCCGGTTGTCCCCTTAGTCCTCGGGTTTCCCTGGAAATGCCTCTCGAGCCCATTCTGGAAGCGATGTTGAAGCCTCACGGGGCCTCTTCTGGGCCTCCTGGAGGCGTCTGGATGCTGTTTGGCGGCCTTTTGGCGGTGTCGCGGGTCATGTTGGGGTGGAAGGCTCGATATGATAGTTCGCGTCCTCTCTCTTGGGCCTATCTCTTTTCGGCCGTCTTGGGGGCCTCCTGGTCCGTCCATGGGCCCTGTACTTGGGCAGTCTTGCGGTCGAGTTGTGGGCGTGTTGCGCCGCCGTCTTTGTGCGATCTTTGGGGCCTCTTGGGCCGTCGTGGACGTTGTTCAGACCAAAAAGGCGAAGATGAGGGTTTCCTATCGGGATTCGGGCGATTTTCGTTTCTTGGGCCTCGTTGGGGTCCTAAACCCTCTTGGGGCGTCTTGGTGGCTTCTCAGGCCGTCTTGAAGCCGTCTAGGGGGTCTGAGAACGCTCCTGGGCTGTCCAGGAGGCCTCTTGGACCGTTTGGGGAGCTCGTTCGGCCCCTCCGCAGGCCCTTCGAAAGCCCCCCATGGACCCAGGACCGCCAAGGACAGCGGCTACCAGCGGCGGTGGGGGGGCAGTTTGGGAAAAGTGGGCCGCCTCTGGGCCCGGGGGCCCGGGAGCCAGGTGGCATATGTTGTTTAACACGTGCATGGGCCCACATGTCTTTAAATATATGCATGTATGTACACGTGAGTACTATTCCGTCTAATTCCAGTTAGTTTAAGTTGATCTAAATCCGTGCAACCCAGTTGGAGTTCCAACGCAATGAAGTGAGTTACGACTAGCTAATGTCATATAAACCAGTCGAACTAAGTCACCGTAAGTTTATGTAGTTCTACGTGAGCCAAATTCAAGTCAAGATCGCCAATTCTTCAGTTCAATAATTTAAGTGTTTCTTCAATCAATTCTTTACGCTTCGCGTATCCCCACCAGCCCATCTCACAACAGCAACTCATGCGAAGCATGCCGACAGTCGTGTTTTTCAGGCGTGTGTCCGTTTGGCCCCGCATATCTCCCCTGTTCCTCCTTCCTCCCGCCTCCTTGTACATCCTCCTTGTGGGGGGAGCGGGAGAAGGACGAGGCGGAGGAGGAGGGAGAGAAAGCGCTCCTCGTGATTTGAGTCGTTTGGGGTTTCTCGTCCTGGTGTGAGTCGTTCGGGCCCTTCTTCCTGGTGTGAGTCGTTCGGGCTCTTCGTGGTGTGAGTCGTTCGGGCTCTTCGTCCTGGTGTGAGTCGTTCGGGCTTCTCGTGGTGTGAGTTGTTCGGGCCCCTCATCCTGGTGTGAGTCGTTCGGGCCCCTCCTCCTGGTGTGACTCGTTCGGGCTCCTCGTGGTGTGAGTCGTTCGGGGCCCGCGTCGTGGTGTGAGTCGTTCGGGCTCCTCGTGGTGTGAGTCGTTCGGGCGCCTCGTCCTGGTGTGAGTCGTTCGGGCCCCTCCTTGTGGTGTGAGTCGTTCGGGCTCTTCGTGGTGTGAGTCGTTCGGGCCCCTCGTCCTGGTGGTGTCGAGGGCTCCTCGTTCGGGCTCCTCGTGGGGCCTCTTGGGGGCCTCTTGGAGCCTCTTGGGGCTTGGGGGCCTCTTGGGGGCCTCTTGGGGGCCTCTGGGGGGCTCTTGGGGGGCCTCTTGGGGGCCTCTTGGGGGCCTCTTGGGAGGCCTCTGGGAGGCTCCTGGGGGCCTCTTGGGGCCATCTTGGGGCCTCTGGCGACCTCCTCAGAAGCGCAAAGAAGCGCTGCCCCCTGAGAAGGACAAAATGAGGCCAAAACCATCGTAAAATCAATGATTTTGCTATGAAGGAAGATGAGCGCGGCCC
>CAUYUJ010020859.1:102592-142592 GCA_963575745.1 Prorocentrum cordatum
TACAGAGGGATGTTCGACGAAAAGTTCAAAATAAACCCCGCAAAAATACCCCAAACAGGTCAAAAGATATTCGAAACATGGTCCCCAGACTATCTTTGGATTATTTTTGGATTATTTTGGGGGTATTTTTTTAAATGTTTCGTCGAAAATCCCCCTGTAGGGGGACAGGCCCGACTCAACACTGCTCGCACAGTGCCTGCTCGCAAACGTCCGAAACATCTTTTTGCTCGCTTCGGCGAAAAATGCATCGTGGCTCCCGCGCGGCGTGCCCAGGCCGCCCGCGAGCGGTTGCCCTGCGAGCAGTGGGGCGCGCCAGTCCAGGGCCGGGCTTCTGCGCTGGGCGTCCCGTGGCCTACAGAGGGATTTTCGACGAAAAGTTCAAAACACCCCCCCAAAATACCCCGAACAGGTCAAAATTCCCACCCCCCAAAAATATCCCCAAAATGCCCCAAAATTTTGCCCAGCGCGGCGTGTCCAGTCGGCGACGGCCGCGCCTCGCCGCCGCGCGCCCGTGCGAGGGGCCTCCCGCGCAGCAGGCGCCGCGCGGCAGGCGGGGGGCGCCCCGGCCCCGCGCCTGCCGCGCCGCCGAAAGCGCCGGTCGGGGGCCTCTTGGCGGCCTCGGCGAGCGCGCGCTGCTCGTGGCAGCGCGCGGGGGGCCTTCGCTCGCTCGCCCTGTGGTTGTTGTTGTTGTTGCTGTTGTTGCTGTTGTTGTCGTTGTTGTTGTTGTTGTTGGTGGTGGTGGTGTTGTTGTTGTTGTTGTTGTTGTTGTTGTTGTTGTTGGTGTTGGTGCTGTTGTTGTTGTTGTTGTTGTTGTTGTTGTTGTTGTTGTTGTTGCTGTGGTTGTTGTTGTTGTTGTTGTTGGTGGTGGTGGTGGTGGTGTTGTTGTTGTTGGTGTTGGTGTTGTTGTTGTTGTTGTTGAACATTATTACTTCTAAAGAATAATTATTGTTGGGGCCCCTGGTGCGCGGCCCCCCCGCCGCGCCTAGGCCGCAGCCACATTTTCATCATTTTCGTGAGGAAGTCTCAGGCAAAACGGGTTGGTCCGGATCCGGTTGTTTTGTTACGATCGGTTTTCCCTTGCAAAAAATAAGCTAAAGTGGACATTTCTTGTTCTAACATAACCAAACTTCAAGAATCCCTTGCAAAAAATGAGGTAAAGTGGACATTCGCGCGCGCAAGACGAAATCCTTCCAAAACCTTAGTGTTCGTAGCGATTTTAACATAAAAACATCAAAAAACCAATGGTTTTTCAACAAAAAATTGTCAAAATCTCATCCCGCGCGCTCTTGCGGATTCGTAGGAAACCCAACACTTTTTAAACATTTCTGTCAAACGGGCTTTTGCGAGCAACTTTTTCGAACTTCTGCGACAACGGTTGCGCACCTGCCAGGGCCATCATCCCTGTCAAATAATACCATGCGGGACACATTCGTTTTTTCTTCGCGCGCGCACGCCGAAATCTTCAAAAACCATTGGGTTTCTTAGGAATTTTAGCACCGCGCAACATAAAATCATACGAATCGCACCGTAGGTCCTCGAAAAACATCTGTACGAATTTTCAAAATTTCTACCCGCGCGCGCTGTCCGAATCCTTAAAAACCAATGGTTTTTCAACATTTATGTTACATGAGCTCGCGCGAGCTACTTTCGCAAGCTCTTTCAACGGCGTTCGCGCGCCTGCCAGGGGCCACAATCCCTTGCAAAACATACCATGCGGGACACATGCGCGCGTGTCGCGTCGTCGTCGTCATCGTCGTCGGCATGTTACCACAACAAGTCCGTGTGTCAGGAACACGTTGCCACCAAAACCAGTAGCGTCAGGAACACGTTACCACCAAAAACCAGTACAGGTGTCCAGTGTTGGAACAGGGGGAAAAGTCGTATACTAAGCTAGCGTCCAGAAAATGTTACCACAACAAGTCACTGTACCCATGCGCCAGTGTAGTAGCCACGGTCGTCCGCAGGCCACGAAGTGAAGTGTCCGAACGTCATAGGGCGGGAAGCTGGGTGTGGGTGGTGGCGAAGAGTCGTTTGGAAATGTGGTAGAGCTTGAACCGGCCCCCCCACAAAGTGGGGGTATTGGCGGGCGTCGTATGAAAACCCTGGCACTGGTGAGAACGGAGTGTCCCCACGTGCTAGTAATTGTTGTTGTTGCTGTTGTTGTTGTTGTTGTTGCTGTTGTTCTCTCTCTCTCTCTCTCTCTCTCTCCATTCATTTTTGGTTGTTCTCTCTGTCTCTCTCTCTTTTTTTCTCTCTCTCTCTCTCTCTCTCTCTCTCTCTCCCCCTCTCTCTCTCTCTCTCTCTCTCTCTCTCTCTCTCTTTAGAGAACACAGAAAAGAGAGATGGAGAGAGAGGGGGGGGGAGTGGGAGAGGGGGAGAGGGGGAGGGGCTGCCCGGAAGAGGCAGAGGCCGGGAGAGGGAGCGCGCGGAGGCTCGGCTGCTCCCCTCTCCTTTTCGTCTCTGCCCCCGTTTCCTCCGGGCCGCCCCCTGCCCCCGTGGCACCCAGAGCTCTCGCCTCGCCGCCGGTGCACGCGTGCCCACTGGTCGACTAGACGTAAGAGTGACCTTTCGCCGGAGTGACCTTTGGTGCGGGCACAGATGGGTCCCCAGATTGTTGAAAACGAAGCGGTAGCAGCGGCTTGCGCGCCCAGGTTTGGCCCCCCCGCGGCCCCCAAAAAGCCGCGCACCAAAGGTCACTCTTACCCAGGGTCACTCCTGCGTGTAGCCGAACTGGGGCTCAACACTGGCAACATCAGGACATTAGCGGTCTGCATCGGGACCCGAGCATCAAGCCCGCCCCGGCGACGGGGGTTAGGCGCGTGCGCCCCGCTGGCCGCCAGCCCGGGCAGCGCCCGGACGACCATCGCCCGCAGCGGTGTCTCTCTCCTCTCCGTCTCTGTCTCTGCCTCTGCCTCTGTCTCTGTCTCTGTCTCTCCCCTCCTTCCCTTCCTCCCTCCCTCCCTCCCTTCCTCCCCTCCCTCTTTCCTCCTCTTCCCTTCCTCCCTCTCTGTCTCTGTCTCTGTCTCTTCCCTTCCTCCCTTCCTCCCTAAGGGGCTCCCCGCTGGCTGGTTGAGCTCAGCGGGGAGCCCTTTAGGTGGACCGCTCTGCTCACCTCTCGCGTGATCGCCTCGTGCGGCCTGCCCCCCCCCTCCTCCTCCCCCCCCCCCCTCCTCCTCCCCCCCCCTCGCTTCCCTCGCCCTCCTCGGCTGGCGGGGCCGTGCCTTCTGTCGCTGCTGCACTGTCTCGCCACCACTGCCGGCGCTTGCCCACGCCGCTGCGCCAGCGCCGCTTCGGCGCCACCGTTTGCTCAAGCAGTCGTTTAGCCACGTACCGATCCGGGTGGACCGCTGCCTGTCGGATCGGTTGAGCTACAGCCACGTGTCGGCCTGTAGCGAGCTTGCTGTTCAGCGCCGCCTCCTGCCAGGCGCCAGCGACCTCAGAGCACGGAATGCTCAAGCCTAGCAGGGAGTTCGCTCCGCGCCGCCTTCCGTGACGTGTTTGACCCACGTCTTCGGGCCACACGTCAGCGGTGGACTGAGCAGGCGTTGGGGGAGGCATCTGCGGGTGAAGACTACAGTCGGGGCCCTGAGGAAGGAACCCTTTTCGTTGGGGAGGGGCTCCGCGTTCCTTGAGTGTTTCGCAGCTTGCCTCAGGCTTTCCTGATGTTTTCGATCGGAAATCGAAGTTCAACTTATGGAAAAAAGGGGCCTCGTTCCTTATGTAGGGTTCCTTAGGTCAAGGCCCCGACTGTACCTCTTCCTCCCTCCCTTTGCCCTCCCTCTCTCCGGCGGCGTCCCAGAGTGGTGGGAGCACAGCCGAAGAACCGGCGCCGCGGGGATGCCGTCTTCAAAAAACAGCTCCGTGCGGGGCGCTGGGGTCGGCACCGGGCCCCGTGTCCTCGGCCCGCACTGCAAAGCGGCTTCCAGCGTGGAGGGCTGCGTCACGGAGTGGAACGCGAAGGCCGCGGGCGCGATCCATCGCTCATGATCTATCGATCCATCGGTCATGGCCATCGATCCACCGATGCATCGATCACGAACGCGACAGATCGTGATCCGTCGATGGGGAGGTCGTTGTCGTCGTCGAGGGCAGTCTGAGTTCTAAGGATCAGGCCGTCGGCCAGCCTGCAGGATCCGTTTCGATCCGATCGACCCGATTCGATGCTGATTTCAGTCGGCCGGATCCGGTTCGATGCCGTGAGTCCTTTCGATCCGATGCGGCCCGATGCTCTCACATGGCGCTGCTAAGCATCCTGCCGCGGCCGATTCGGTTCGGTTTCGAGTCCTTGCCGCTGCAGCCCGATCCGACACACGTGTCGATCCGATCCGATGCCACGATTCGGCGCTGATGGGTCCTGGCCTGGGCTGGGGAGGGAGCTTCGGATCGGGTATGGCCAGGACCCCAGGTAAGGGGACCCGGTTGGTGGTAGGGCCCCGGAGCCCATGAATTGGCCAGAATCACTAAACCAGGTTTGCCGTAGCTGGTGTTTTTTCGGGTGACGGCAGTTCCGGTTAGTGGAAACGGGACGGGGGGGCGGCCCTGGTACAGATCACTAAACCAGGTTCCACTAAACCCAGTTCTGCCAGCGCCCGATGGGAGGCCGCGGAGCTCTCCATGTACACGAAGGAGGAGACAATGGGCAGGAAGCTCGTCGACGAGTTCATCACCCAGGAGTACAAGGTGCGGGTGCAGGCCGTGCTGACCAAGGCGTGCCGAGGGTCGGAGACCGCGAACTTCGAGTTCCCCCTGATGACGAAGGACTCGGGGGTGGACAGAACCCCCAACAGTGACACGTCTATTAGTGAATTGCCCGTGTTCGGTTCTCGAGAGGGCGCCGTGGCCGTTATTTCCCAGGCCTGCGCCCGTCAGGTTTGGGCCTCAGGTCGTTTTCACTAAACCACGTTTTACGAAAGGGGGGTCTGTCCATCCCCGAAGGACGGCAAGCGCGTCGACATCCTGCTCAACGCCACCACCCGGCGTGACGATCAGGGGGCGATCAGCGGCGTCGTCGGCGTCGGGCAGGACATCACGAGCTTCCGCAAGGCACTGGAGGAGAGCAAGAATCTTGCAGAGGGTCTGTCCCGCCTGATCGATACGGCCAATGCTCCGATCTTTGGAGTGAGCGTGGACGGCAAAGTGAACGAATGGAACCGCAAGGCCGCTGATTTGTCCATGTACACCAAGGAGGAGACCATGGGCCGGACGCTGGTAGACGATTTCATCAGCTCCGAGCACAAAGACCGTGTCCAATTGGTTCTGACACAAGCGTGCCGAGGCCAGGAGACAGCCAACTTCGATCTACCCCTGAAAACCAAGGATGGTAGGCGAGTCGACATCTTGCTCAACGCCACGCCCCGCCGCGATGCTCAGGGAATGATCACGGGTGTCGTAGGTGTCGGACAGGACATTACAGGCATGCGGAGGGCATTAGAAGAGAGCAAAAATCTTGCAGATAGTTTGTTCCGTCTGATCGAGACGGCCAACGCTCCGATCTTCGGGGTGAGTACGGACGGATGTGTCACCGAGTGGAACCGCAAGGCCGCTGATTTGTCAATGTACACCAAGGAAGAGACTCTTGGCAGGAAGCTTGTGGACGACTTCATTACTGAAGATCACCGGGATCGAGTGCAGGCTGTCCTCACTCAGGCATGCACCGGTGCGGAGACGGCCAATTTCGAGTTCCCTCTGATGACTAAGGGAGGCAGGCGAGTTGACATCCTCCTCAATGCTTCAACTCGGCGCGATGCCCAAGGTAAGATCATAGGGGTTCTCGGGGTGGGGCAGGACATTACAAATTTGAAGAAGGCGCTGAACGAGGCCAAGAGTCTCGCAGAAAGCCTCTCCCGACTAATCGATACGGCCAACGCTCCCATATTTGGTGTCAACGTGGAGGGTCGCGTGACCGAGTGGAACCGGAAGGCAGCCGATCTGACAAAGACTACAAAGGACGAGACACTGGGGCGGCTTCTAGTGGAAGAGTTCATCACAGAAGATCACAAGGAGCGCGTGCAGGATGTTTTAAACGAAGCCTGCCAGGGCAACGAGACGGCCAACTTCGAGTTCCCTTTAATGACCAAGGCTGGGCGGCGTGTAGATATCCTACTCAATGCGACCACGACGCGTGATGCTGAAGGCAACATCACAGGAGTTCTTGGAGTTGGCCAGGACATCACGAACATGCGGAACGCTCTCGCAGAGAGCAAGACCGTCGCAGACGACCTCTCCCGCCTGATCGAGACCGCGAACGCTCCCATCTTCGGCGTCAGTGTCGAGGGCCGCGTGACGGAGTGGAATCGGAAGGCGGCCGAGCTGACCATGTACACGAAGCAGGAGACCATGCATCGGCTGCTGGTGGATACGGGCCAAACGTGCCTCCTTTCGGTATCGTTTAACCGATCCCCATCCCAATCCCCATCCCCTTCGAGACCCCAACCTAATTGTCCCCCCAGTTGGGGATACACCCCTGGAAACCCGAAGGGAACGGCCTATATCCCCATCCAGGGGGGGTAAATCGGCCAGTGGGGCCCAGGCCACGCCGCTGGGGATGGGGATCGGTTAAACGATACTCACCCTTGGTTTGTTTTCTGAGGGGGGGGGATCCGCTGACAGTGCGGAGCTGCCTGCTGGCGTTCTCCCTTCCTTGATGCGTCGTCCTCTCCCCGCACCCCTTCTGTCCTCTCGCCTCCCCTTCCGCCCTCTCCGCGTCCCGCCCCTCCATCCCTTCTTCCCCCCACCCCTCTTCTTCTTGTCCCCCCCTTCAACCGACCCTCCCCTTCCCTGCCCTCCCCACTTTCACAAGTACTTCGTATGAGTACTGCGAACCTCTCTCCCCAGAAAGTTGCCGGGGAGGGGCCCGCGTAGTGTTTCGTTACACGCGGGGCTTCGAACGCGAGTCTACACATTGGGTTTTCAATCGAAGCGTCTTCGGTGTGTCTGAAGGTGGTGTTGCCTCTGCAGCGTTGGCATCGTCTTAGGATCGGCGCTTTGCTCCTGTCGTTCAGGATGGTGCTGTCGCCCCAGCGCGGGCACTATTTTTTGGATCCGAGTCTTCCTTCCCCAGCGTTGCCGCCCTCCTCCGTTCCCCTCCTCCCCGTTCCCATGGTCCTCCTGCTCCTCCCGCTGCTGCTGTGCGTCCTCCTTCCTCATCCTGCGCTTCCTCCTGCCCATCCTCCTGCCCATCCGCCACCTCCTCCAGTGGCACGCAGCCCGTAGGGTGCCAGACAGGGTGGGAGCGCGTTTGCCCCCCCCCCCCCTCCCCTCCCCCCCCCCCAGCCTTCCTCCTCCCGCCCCTCCACTCCTCCTCCTCCTCCTCCTCCTCCTCCTCCTCCTCCTCCTCCTCCTCCTCCTCCTCCTCCCCCTCCTCCTGCTGCTGCTCCTCCTCCTCCTCCTCCTCCCTCGTGTTCCCCATCCCCCCCCCCCCGGCCTCAGCCTCCCCCCTTGCTTGGTCCAGGCCGCCCCGCCCGCGGCACGCGGGAGGGCGGGAGGCGGGGAGGAGGGCGCGAGGAGGGTCGAGGGCGAGGGCGAGGGGAGCGAGGAAGGTCGAGGGCGAGGGCGAGCGAGGAAGGTCGAGGGCGAGGAAGGTCGAGGGCGAGGGCGAGGGGAGGCGGGAGCGCGGCGGGAGGCCGGGAGGGCGGAGAGGAAGAGCCGCGGGCAACTGCTGGCGCGGAAGAGGAGGACGCGCGAGGGGCACGGAGGAGCGCGTCGGTGTGGTCTTTTTCTGCCGCGCGGCCCCGGCCTCTCCTGCGGAAGGGGTCGGCGTGCCCTGCTGGGCCAGCCTGGGTGCGTTGCTTCTCCGTTTTTGTTCATGGTCTCTGTCACCGGCTGCGTCCCCGTGTTGGAATGTCCCTTTAGTCTTCTGATGTGTGTGTGTGTGTGTCCATATATACTTGTTTCTGTGTGTATGTCTCTCTTTCTCTTTCTTTCTCTCTCTCTCTCTCTCTCTCTCCCTCTCCCTCTCCTCCTCTTTTACACCCCCTCTAATTATCCCTCTTCCCCTTCCCATCCGCTCTCTCTGTCCCTTCTTCTCCCCTCGCCCATATCTAGATTCCTCTCTCTCTCTCTCTGTCTCTCTGTCTCTATCTCTGTCTCTATCTCTGTCTCTCTCTCTCTCTCTTTCTCTCTCTCTCTCTATCTCTTTTTTTCTTCTGTTTGTTTCTTTATTATCATTGTTATTCGGGCTCCTCTTTCTCTGCATGTATGTATGCTGTCCTAACCTTGTCACACCATCACTCTCCGTATCCCCATCCACTCTCTCTGTTCCTCCCCCTCTCCTCCTTCTCCTCCACCTCTCTCAAGTTCTGTCTCCATTGATCTCTTTTGTCTACTTTTCTCTATGTCTGTGCCCGAGTCTTGTCGCAATGTCTCTCTCTCTCTCTCTCTGTCGTTCTTCGTTTCCTCCCGCAGTGTGATGCTGGTCAGAGTGGCTGGATCTTGCTCCAAGTCTGCTGCCGATTTGACAGTGTCAGGCTTGGTCCGGTTACCGTGCGTGCAACTCGTAACGGTCGTTTGAGCTGCTGCCTTGGCGGATGCTCTGCATCCGATGGCCAGTTTTGACAGCATTTGTCAAAGGTTTTATGTTGTTCGACCCAGCATATCAAACGAGGGGTCGCTGCTTGGGTCGCAGGGCGGACTGGAGGAGTCCCGGCCTTTCGGGGGGGGCGTCGAGAAGATCTCGGGGCGCGAGGGGAGTCGTCGTCCCCAGAAGTCTTTGCCCCACTTGTGTCAACCTGCGCAGTTCTGCCTTTGATCGTGCGCCCGGTGAACCTCGTGTTTCGTACTCCCCAGGGGTCTCCACGCAGAGTTCCATCCGGCACCTCAGCCAAAAGTCTCTGCCCTCTCACCTCTTTGCGCGTGCTGCCCGTCGGTCTCGGTGCCTCGGGGAAGTGTATCCTAAACGTTGAAGTTGCTGCCGCCATTGGAGCCGAGTCTCTTGGTGTCAGAGGTAATGGGTGGTCGGTAGTGCCCAGCAGGCAGGCCCTGGGTTTCAGCCCCCCGCATTGTTGAGGGTGGGCACAGGGCCGTAGAGCTGATTCCGCAGAAGAGACGGGCTTCCTTCATTACGAGGCGAACCTGCCGTAACTCACGAGAGAGTGTGGCCTCGGGGGCGCAACTCCATCGTAACTTGCAGGCTCGTGGCCCTGGAGGCAGGAATCTTGTGTAATTTACGAGGCATCGCGGCCTCGGGGGCGAGCCCCAGATTTTCTGATGTGGAGATGCTTCCTTGCCGCGCAGGTGGACGACTTCATCACGCAGGAGCACAGGGAGCGAGTCCAGACGGTGCTCACTGAAGCAATCGCAGGCGCTGCGGGCACAGCGGTGACACAACCCTCGCCATGATTCGGATCCCTCTTTGCAGCTCAGCGCAGTGAAGACGCAGAAAGAAGGACCGCGTTGGGCTCAGGAGGGGCTCTAGTTCTCGGGCCGGTCCTAGGTCTGTGGACCTATCCGTGGCCGAGGCTCACCGTGGCGAGACACGGCTCTTGGCTCAGGATTGGGCGTTTTTTTCTTGTAGCACGAGGGTGATCTCCGAGACGTCGGGTGCACGTGTCGGGTGCCCCATTGTGCGGACTCCTCTCATGTGCGCGCTGCCTCTGCCAGCGGACGCGCGCCCGCGGCCGCGGGCGATGGCCGTGCGGCAGGCGCACGCGGCACCCGGCGCCCCGCAGCTGTGGCCCCACCTGCGGGGCGCCGCCGCCGGCCGCCGCCCTCGCCCCCGTGGCGCCCCCCTCCTCCTCCTCCTCCCTCCTCCCTCCTCCTCCTCCTCCTCCTCCTCCTCCTCCTCCTCCTCCTCTCAAGCAACTTGGGCTCGAGCACCATTTTGGCCGCTCGCTCGCCCACCCGCGGTACCTGCCCGAGGTGCTTGAGGCACACCGCTGCCGTTGGCGCGCTGCCCGCGCGTCAGCTCAGAGCGGTGACAGAATCCGCGGTTGCCATGTCGGTCAGACACTGGTCATGTTGCAAGGGCTGTGGGCAGAATGAATACAATGACAAGCTCGAGCAGAGAGACATGAAGTGCGGCCGATGTGGACGTAAAGTCAAGTTATATGTACCATCCCCGAAGAAGAGTATCCTGAAGAGGGTGTCTTTCGACGACGGCGCCAGTGCAGGTGGCGGCAGTGCTACATCCACGCCCAAGAGTTCACCGAGAGGTAAAGGCATGGAGGACGACGTCGTCAGCCATCTTCGCTCAGCACTGAAGGCAGCAAAAGACCCTCACATGCGGCAGCGGCTTGAGCAACATATCAAGGAGGCGCATGAGGCCAGCAGCCACAGCTCTGCAGGGTCGGTGTTGCAAGCCCTTCAGCGTGCCGATGGTGCCCTTCGTGATGTCAACAATCGACATGATCAATCGGTCCAAGCGGTCGCTCGGCTTCAGAAGAACCTGGCGGCGGCGCAGGCCAAGGAGCAGAAGCTCGCGATCGAGGTGGCGGAGGCCGAGGCAGTTCGCAAGCAGGCCGCAGCGGTGCTGGCGTCCCAGGAGGGAATCGCCAGTGGGCGCTCTGATGCAGCACAGCCGCAGCAGGAGGGCCAGAAAAAACCCTTCGGTCTGCATTGGGACGAGCAGCTATTTCGGGACATCGAGGACCTCGATTGCGAGCAGAATGAGAAAGAAGAATTGCTAAAGATCCGCCAGGAACTTGCCGACACGCAGAAGACGTTGGAAGGAAAAGCGGATCAGGTCGCTTCATGGGTGGAGAAAGCCAAAAAGATGCAGGCTGACATCCAGGAGCGGATCAAGAAGAAGAGGAAGCCAGACGTGGACTCCCCCGCGGCCGCCGCCGCGGCTGGTGACAGCAGCGCTGCGGGCGGCGCCACGGAGGCTCCTCCACAGGGCGCAGCGCCCTCGGCGCATCCTGATGCAGCAGCCGAGGAGCGCGCAGCCCGCATCCAGGCCGAGGCCGAGCGGATCTCGCAGGCCAAGTTCGCCGCGGTGCAGCAGAAGGAGCGTGAGCAGCAGAAGCAGACGCAAGGGGGCACAGTCTCATCTTGACTATCTGTAGAATCGGCAGATTCTTGTACCTCACGCAGAACATCATTGAAGGAGGCTTCTTCGTCGAAGCCGTATTGCTCGCGCTCACGGCCAGGGGAGAATGATTTCACTCACATCTTGTATGGCAACATCACCGCCATGGGGGAGAAGGTGTGGCAGTTCATTCAGGAGGCATGTGAGCGCCGCGCTTTTGATTTCTATTGTCTTGCCAAGACTCATGTCTCCAGTACTTCCTTGTCTAGAGATTGGCTGCCCAAAGCTCGCAAAGCGAAACTCAAAGTCTTCGCTAATCCTGCTAGGCTCACAGGTCGCGCTTGCACAGCTCAGGGCGCCGAGCGAGCTACTGAGGGAGGGGAGTGGGTCCTGGCGTCGGGACATCTTCAGGCCCACTCAATGATGCCTCAGTTAGCTCTTGCTGATTTTCAGGCCGACGGACAGGCCGCAACAGACGGATTTAGTGCTGCCCTCGTACACATGTCTGGATATTCTTACGTACTTGTCACATGTTATGGGCTCACGGCAGTGGGCCCCGCAGGCGATAACGTGCAGATATTTAATCGCTTAGGCGCCTTTTTATCGTCACTGCAGCTCCCGTGGGTTGCCGTCGGCGAGTACAATGTGCCTGCGGATATCTTGCAATCGTCTGACTTTCTCACTCGCGTAGGCGGTGTGGTAGTCAAGGCGCCCGTGGAATACACGTGCGACGCGGGCAGGGAAGGCAGTCACATTGATTATATTGTCAGGTCTCACTCGGCTGTGGCTTACCTAGCCCGCGTCGAAGCTGTGATGGCAGTGCCGTGGAAGACACACTGCGGCCTCCGTATCACCATGCGTTCATCAGGCAAACAACTTATCACGGGGTGCTTGTCGCTACCTGCACGACTACCCCAGGTCGCGAGGCCCAGCCAGGCGCCCACCCTAGGATCCAAGACCCAAGTTCAGAAGCAGCAGCGGTCGGTCCGAATGCAAGCAGCCAAGGTCAAGCGTCAGGAGCGCCACGACGGGCTCTTTGGTGATTTATGGCCAGAGCACACCGATGCCTCGGCTGCTGCTAGCATTGCTGCAGATGCTGAGCCCGACCGCGAGCCAGACTTGGGACCCGAGGAATTCGAGCAGTTTGAAGAAGATCCTTGGGCGTCGGAGCTCAATTTCTGTCCTGATGTCGATCTGGGTGCAAAGGTTCCCTCATCCGCTCTTGACGGTCTCCCGGGGCCCTCAGGTAGCGGGTCTGGGACTGTTGGACCTGGGGCGGAGCCCACGCTCGGCACACAAGCCGAATGTGCCTCTTTCCCTCAGCAGCAGGTTAGTCAGCAGATCGACGAGCGCCCTTGGGTATGGAACCCAGAGGCGCCGCATGTTTTCACGTTACCTCAGTATGCACCGTCCATCACTTGGGGCCTCGTCACTCCTGATGCACATGAATCGTCCGTTGGTGAGCCAGTCGGTGAATTCATACCCCCATTCCCCAGCGAGTTTCAAGAGCCGCCCCCCCCCAAGTCAGGAAGTGAGCCCAGTGTCGTTCTATATCCCAGCTGAGACCTGGATCCAAGAGCGATCCGAAGTCGGGCTGTTCCCCTCCAGTGATTGCACCCCTCCTGCTGCTTTTGCTTCTTCCGTAGCCGCTAGGCTTGAGCATGGTTCAATCCAGGATGTCTCGGCGTTGTATGCGTCTTGGGTCACCGCGCTCGAACGGACGATCTATGTGCATCATGGAGTGGAGGGGCCCCCATCTTTGGGGCGAGCTCGTGGGTATCGCTTTGTGGTACAGGAAGTACGTTTACCAGCCAAGAGTCGGGCGGTTCCGTATCGTGATCGGCTTGCATCCTGGTGGGAAAAGACACACACGGTTCTTCAAAGATTGCACAATCATCGAGCTCGCGCCAACGGTCTCATTCAGCAGCAGCAACTTGAGCAAGCATGTAAACACCTAGGGGACCAGGCTCCTGACGACGGTCATCGGGGACTTCGGGTTGGTTCGGACCCGTCTTGGGAGGTTTGGAAACAACTGTTGATGTCCAGTGCCAGTCAGGTCACCCAGGATAAGCTGCAGCTGTTGGTAGGCGCCGCAAAGAAGATCGCCGCGAGATGCCGTGCTCGTGCTCTACGGGCTTCTCTAGCCGAGTTTAAAGAATGGATGGGTGTTCCCACGGCGGCAGGCGTTTTGCATAAAGCTATGAGGCAGGACCCTGTACCTTCGGAAGAAATCATCCAAGGGGCTACGGTGGTATTTCAACCTCGGGACGTTGTGGACCTGCGGGCCAAACCATTTCGGGACCTCTGGACCAAACCAGCCTCAGCTGAGACAGATATGAAGATCATTCACGCTTTTGCAGTGGCACGCGAAGCGGCTCGTGACGACCCGCTGGATGTGCTCTCTGTTCGCGAGATTCGGCAAGCGGCTCACGCCATGAAGGCACGAGCTGGGCAAGGTGCGGATGTTTAAAGCCCAACCGATGTCGAAAGGATGCCCGGCATTGCATTAACTGAGCTATCTCAACTATATGCCGTCAATGAAGAGACACTTGTTTGGCCAGTACAACTTGGGCTCACTATTGGGCGGCTTTTACCGAAGAAAGTCTCAGGGGATCGTGTCATCGGGCTCCTTTCGATGATAGCCCGAATATGGAGCCTAGCCAGAGAGCCACATGTTAAGACTTGGGTTTCTGAGTCCGAGCCCATGTGGGATGCAGCGATTCAGGACAACGCTGCCCTTCGGGAAGCCTTTTTGCGAGTTTGCGAGGAGGAAGTATCAGGGGCTCTCGGCATTCCCACGGGTCATGGTCTCCTGGACATTCAGGGATTTTACGATTCCATGGAATGGTTTCTACTTATACCAACGGCTTTAAGGTTGGGGTGCCCGCCAGTAATTCTGTATCTCGAATTGTTGCAGTGTATCATGCCACGGTCGTTGGGGCAAAGCGGGGCCTGCGCCGACCCTATACTACCTGCTCATTCCATTGTGCAGGGCCTCCGAGGAGGCACTCGATTTGCCAGATGTTTGACGTATTATATTTTATCTCGTGTCACTGTCGCTCACCCAGCTATGGGCACTAGAATTTGGGTCGACGACTTGCCCCAACGGGCACGAGGCTCACGGCGCGCGATCAGACTTTCGCTCGCCCAAGGCCTCTTGGACACATGTCGCGCCCTCACCAGCGAGAGCCTCACCGTCTCACCTAAGAGCGTGGTGCTATGCACCCATCTGGCAGATGCGCAGTTCGTTTCAGAGCAGCTTCGAAAGGCAGGTTTTCACGTCAAGCCGTGCACTCGGGCAGTTTATTTGGGTGTGGATATGGGTGGG
Organism: Prorocentrum cordatum; assembly: GCA_963575745.1. Lineage (NCBI taxonomy): Eukaryota > Dinophyceae > Prorocentrales > Prorocentraceae > Prorocentrum > Prorocentrum cordatum. Next base: position 116,884 of record CAUYUJ010020859.1, read on the forward strand.
GGCAAACGGCATGTGCGACAGCAAAGGGTCAAACGTGTTCAAAAAGCCGTCACCATGCACAACAAAGTAGTTCGATTCGCACGTGCTGGCAAAATATATCATATTACCAGTAAACTTACACGTGCTGGCACCATGGCTGCAGGGCTATATGGGCATGAGCTCCATGGAGTATTCGGCACTCATCTCACGAGAACTCGGCGCCAGATGGGGCATGCCTGCGGATCAGGGAAGAGGGGGCGATGTTTAACCACGTTGCTCGACTTACGTAGTCCAGGAGGAGATCCAGGATACACACTTCCCAAGGCATGTCTCCGTCTTTGGCTGCAGCAGTTTTTGACCTTGCCAACAATACGGCAGGGCATCATGCTAGCGTGGCCGAAGATCCTGCAGCGCATGCGGGAAGCTCCAGCAGGTCAACGTTCACGGCTGGTCCGCGGTCCCACGGGAGCTGTTATTTTACATCTTCTGGAGGCTGGGTGGAATCCTGAGCAACCTTGGCTTTGGAAGGCCCCAGAGGACCATGAAGGGGACCTGGAGATGTGGAGATTCCCCCCTTCAGAGCTTTCTGGAAACATTTTGGACGACGATCCTGAGCCCCTGCTGGAGGACTTTGGAGCTACTATTCAAGCCAAGTTGTGGCGCGAGGCTGCCCGCCATTTTTGCGGCGAAGGAGTGCAGTTTGGAGTTGATAATTTGTCGCTGCGGAGACTCATTCAGCAGCTCCAGTCCGTTCGGCAGGGCACGCGACTGGCTGAGATGATGGTTTCGATTGCAACTGGTGGGTCCTGGCCGCGTCAGAGGCAGCAAGATGAAATCTCGGGTGAACATGAGGTTTTATGTCCCAGGTGCTCCACTGAGCCCGAAACTCAGTTTCACAGGTGTTGGGGGTGTTCTGAAAATCGGGGGGCCCAGGCTTATGACGATTCAGAACATCTCCTTTGCGCTGCATATGCGCAACACGAAGCCGAGCCCTGTTTTTGGCTGCGGGGGATAATCCCAGCCAGGTGGACCGCTGTACCTCCGCCACCCATGGAGGAGACGTGGCATCTGGTCGGCACCAAATCGACAGAACCACCTGGATGTCTGGGGAAGGGCACTGAGGCGCATCCCTTGATTGTCTTTGGAGATGCTTCTGGAGGCAAGGACTCTGGAGATCCCAGGTTCATGAGGGTTGGCATTGCAATTACTATGCTGAGTGCTTTTTCTCCGTGTGTCATTCGTGCTTCTGTCCAAGGCCCACTTGCAGGGCGTGTGCAGTCTGTTCCCAGAGGGGAAATCAGAGCTTTTCTTTTGGCCTTGGAGTGTACTGAGGACCATTTGGTTTATGTGACGGATTGTGAGGCGGTCACAAAAGGGTTTCATGAGCAGATGCATGCACGGCCCCATGGGGCCAACAAGGATCTCTGGAATGTCATCGGAGGTCAGCTTAAACTTCGGAGGGGACAGGTTTCCGTGCTGTTCGTCAATTCCCACCTCACGGGCGAGCAAATCGTTGATGCGGGTATCCCATCCTGGTTAGCTGTTGGCAATCACTGTGTAGATGAGTTGGCCGTGCAGGTGGCTGAAGCATGCAGATTGTCCGACGAGGTTCGGGCTTCCATCCTGATGATCGAGCGAACGGCGTGGCTCGTCAGGCACCGCCTCCTGAGGGCCAGCCTGGACACGCTGCAGGCCGAGGAGCGTTGCGGAGCGCCCCCGAGGGTGAAGGGCCCTCCTCCCCCTCCTCCTCCCGCTCCCTCGGTCGTCCGTGCTTTTGTGTCGGAGCATCGCCTGGACGAGTGTGGGCGGAGGTGTACCAGATGTTTCGGTTCTGCCTCGAGAGCAAAATTGTCTGAGTGGCTCCCCTCTCCTTGCTTCGAACCAGCTTTTGTTTCTGATAAGTTCAGAGGCCTTCCGATGGGGGGGCGGCTCCACGTGGCTGGGGGGTGGGTAGACAGGTCGCACAGAATGCGGCTCTCGAATGCTCAGAAGGTTTGGTTTTGCTCGGGGTGCGGCCACTTCGCTCATCAGCAGTTGAGAGAGTTGGCCAAACCTTGTTGCAAGCACGTAGCTCCTCATAGGAAGGAGTACCTTTCCAGACTTGAAGTCGGCAAGTGGCCCGAGGTGCTTAGTCAGGCTGAGCAACGCTGTCGCTTGTAATCCGTTCGTTTCGACCACTACGTGGGATAGCTTTCAACTCGCAACTCCTCCTCCTCCTCCTCCTCCTCCTCCTCCTCCTCCTCCTCCTCCTCCTCCTCCTCCTCCTCCTCCTCCTCCTCCTCCCCCTCCCCCACCGAGGTCGGGGGCGCCGGGCCGAGGGCGGCGACGGGCAGGGCAGAGAGCAGAGGCCTGGAGGAGAGCGCAGGCCGCCGGGGAGCGGCAGGGGCCCTCCCACAGGGCGCGGGGCGCTCGCTCACGGCAGGCGCCTCGCGTGCGTGTGCTCCGCGGCCGGGGCGTCGCGGGCCGCACCGCGCGGGCAGCCGCACGTCACGAGGCGAGCCGGCCGCCTGCTCGGCTCGAGGCCGCGCGCCCTCGCCGGAGGGCACCACGGCGCCGGTCGGCAGCAGCGCGCCCACGCTGCGCCCCGCCGCGCGGCGGCGAGCCCGCCGCTCGCGGGGTGCGGGCGCCGGGCGCGCGCCCTGGCGGGGGGACGCGGGCGGGGCCCGGGCGGGGAGGGGTCCGGCCCAGAGCGCTCCGGAGCCCTCTCCGGCCGCGGCGCCCGAGACCTCCTCCCGAGCCGCCGGGACTCAGAGAGCCCCACCCGACAGCGTCCTCGCCCCCGCTCCGTGTGTGGGTGTGCACGAGCGTCCCCCCGCCCGCTCTTTCGGCCGCGGCCTCGCTCCACCTCTCTCCCCCCTGCCGCATGGTGGCGCCCTTCGCTCCTGCAGCGCCCCCGTTTCGGCCTCTCCGCGCTAGCGCAGACGACCCCTGCCTCGCCGCCGGCGCAACAGGGGTGTGCACGAGCGTCGGCGGTCGGCCTCTCGGCCGACCTGCCGGCGCCTCCGCGGGGCCGCGCCGCTCCCGGCCGCACCTGGGCCCCTTCGGAGGAACCCCCTGTCGGCCCACGTCGTGCTCCTGCCCTCCCGCCCCTCCCGAGAGGGGCGCCCGCGTCGGGCACCCCGGTTCCCGCGCGCTCGCGCTCGCGCGGGGAGCCCTCCTGGCGCAGAGCGCGCCGGAGCAGGGCCGGAGGAGCATGGGGGGCATCGGGGGAGGCTTTGGGGGCGGCCGAGATCGGGGGCAACGGTGGAGGGCCTCTCCGAAGGGCTTAGGCGACCCGTCCTCCTCCTCCTCCTCTTTCTCCTCCTCCTCCTCCTCCTCCTCCTCCTCCTCCTCCTCCTCCTCCTCCCCATCCTCCTCCCCATCCTCCTCCTCCTCCTCCTCCTCCTCCCCTCCTCCTCCTCCTCCTCTCCTCCTCCTCCCTCCTCCTACTCCTCCCCCGACTCCTCCTCCTCCTCCTCCTCCTCCTCCTCCTCCTCCTCCTCCCCTCCTCCTCCTCCTCCTCCTCCTCCTCCTCCTCCGCCTCCTCCTCCTCCTCCTCCTCCTCCTCCTCCTCCTCCTCCTCCTCCTCCTCCTCGGGTCGCCTACGGCCCTGGGGCCCGATAGCCTCAGCCTGTCCAGGAAGGTGCGGATTCACGATCGCAGGCCTATCGCCGATCTATCGGGGATGTCTCGCCGATTCTGGGCCGATGCATCCCCCCCCATGCCAGTCCTCCCCTATCGTCGCCCCTCAGGGAGACTCGGGAGCGGCCAAGAGGCGCGTGAGGACTACCAGGTTTTTTCGCTCCGCACGCTGCGCGGTGATTTCCCGCGGCCGTGGAGGAAGCTGCTGCGTCCAGGGTGCTCTGGGTGTTTTTTCTCATAGATGCAGCTCCCGCGCAAGTTTTCAGTCTTGGATTGCTTGCGAGGAAGTCTCTTACGGCCGGGTCCGCACTGTAGGGGGAGTGGAGTGGATATGATGGCGGGGGCCATGATATCTCCTCAGGTTTCATGGCGCCTGATCTTACAGTCGAGCATATGATTCAGAAACCTCTTCTCCCCTAAAATCTGGGCCCGCGTTTCTTGAAACACTTGCCAGAGAGCTGGCCCAGTTCCTTGAGCACGTTCGCCCCGCCAGCGCTGACACCAGAGATCGGCCCAGGCCTCCTTCCAGAAATGTCCAGGAAGCCAGCCAAGCCAGCCCAGAATCGATGAATGCTAGCTATCCTGATCCTCTCCTTGCCTGCATTTCGATGCGTCCCCAGCCCCCCCCCCCCTTGCGGCCACGCCGCGCACATGCCGCCGGCCATGTTCTGCGCCCCCGGGCCCCCCCGCCCCTGGACGCCCGCACCCCCCCCCCCGGGGGACGCCCCCATCGACGGACGGAATCCTCGGGGGGCAGTGCCAGGGGGGGGGGGGATGGGCTCGAGAGGGGGACGCCCTGACCCCCCAGCGGATGGGCCTGTTTTCCACCACCACCACCATCAGTTGGAGGGGGGAAGGGGGCGGCGGACGAGGAGGAGGAGGAGGAGGAGGAGGAGGAGGATGAGGAGGACGAGGAGGAGGACGAGGAGGAGGACGAAGAGGAGGAGGAGGAGGAGGAGGAGGAGGAGGAGGACCGAGGGCCCCCTCCCCCTCCAACTTATGGTGGTTGGTGGTGGTGGAAAACAGGCCCATCACCCCAGCGGCTACTCGTCGCCGACGGGGGGCCCGAGAGAGCGCAACTCGCGCAGGACCATCCGGATTCGCGCTCGGGGGCCTGTCGCCGATCTCTCGGCAGCGTCTCGCCGATTCCAGGTCGATGTTCCCCCCCCCCCCCTTGAGCAGCCCCCCCCCCCCAACGTTGCCCCTCGAATTCAGAGGTGCGGAGACCGCGAACTTCCAGTTCCCCCTGATGACGAAGGACGGGCACCAGATCGACATCCTGCTCAACGCCACCACTCGCCGCGACGCCCAGGGCAATGTCACAGGTGCCTTCCGCCTTCGTGCTCCAAGCTGCGTGGACTGGGAATCCTTGCCAGCGTGGACCCCGAACGCGGAGCTTGCGCGCTCTTGAGGTGCCCACCGCGTGCTGGCGTCTGCATGGTGCAATCTGTGTGGCGCAGGCTGTGCGGCGGAAGCTGCGTGGTGCAAGGCGCGTGGCGCGGCCGGCGCACGAGGAGCACCCCATGCCAGCGCACGCGGTGTCCACGAGGCGCCCACGGGCGGCAGCTAGGAGATGGATTGGAAGCGTCCGCCAGCGCCCGCGGCGCCCGCGGGCGCCCCCGGGCGGCCGCGGGCGGCCGTCGGGGACGCAGGAACCGGAGGCACGAGCCAGCGCTGAGAGCCCCTTGCGAGGCGCCCGCAGACGGCCGCCGTGCGAGAGCCCAGAAAAGGCACCCCAACCATCTGACGGAGGAGGGGGTCCGCGGGCACCCCGCTCTCCGTGGGCCGCTGCGTGTGCGCACGTCGGCGATCGAGGGTCGGAGAGCGTACTTGGGCCTGTGCGGCCGTCCCGTCTTCGCTTTTGGAGGGGGTGGTAGCCAGAGCGGGCGCCGTTGCTGCTCCGGCCCACGTGTCGTCTGCTCGCCCACGGAGGCCTGCTCACGGGGGCGCCGAGGGGGCTTGAAAAATCGGCCCCCGCCGCCGAGGGAGCGGCCCGCGAGGGGCAGGCGAGGTCTGGGGGTCTTGTTGGAAGCCGCCGTCGCAGGTGTGGTGGGCGTCGGGCAGGACATCACGGACATGCGCAAGGCCCTCACCGCCAGCAAGACGGTGGCGGAGGACCTCTCGCGGCTGATCGAGACCGCCAACGCCCCCATCTTCGGCGTGGGCGTGGATGGCCGTGTCACGGAGTGGAACCGGAAGGCGGCGGACCTGACCATGTACTCGAAAGAGGAGACGATGTTATCGTTATTATCGTTGTTATCGTTGTTATCGTTGTGATCGTTGTTATCGTTGTTTTCGTTATCGTTGTTATCGTTGTTATCCGCGACTCGGATTCTGACGAGGAGGAGTTTCGTGGGATGTCCGCAGCGGGAGGCCTCGTCAAAATGCAGGCCCGGCCTCGTCATTTTTTTGACGACCTCGTCGGGGATTTCCGAGTCCCCCGTACCCGGGTCTTACGTCTCCCCGAGAGGAGACAATGGGGAGGGTTCTCACCGACGATTTCATCACACCAGACTACCGGAGCCAGGTCCAGACCGTGCTGAATCAGGCCATCGCGGGGTCTGAGACTGCCAACTTCGAGTTCCCGCTAGAAACGAAGGACGGCCGCCAGGTCGACATCCTGCTGAACGCCACGCCCCGCCGTGATGCCCAGGGCACTGTCACGGGTGTTGTGGGAGTCGGGCAAGACATTACGAACTTGCGAAAAGCTCTCACCGAGAGCAAGACTATCGCTGATGATCTCTCACGGCTGATTGAGACAGCTAACGCTCCTATTTTCGGTGTTGATGTTGACGGCCGGGTAACTGAGTGGAACAGAAATGCAGCTGAGCTGACTCTGTATTCCAAGGAGCAGACCATGGGGAAGAACCTGGTTGACGAATTTACAACCGATGACTACAAAGCGCAGGTTCAGTCAGTCTTGACACAAGCCTGCTCTGGCATGGAAACAGCCAACTTCGAGTTCCCGCTGGTGACAAGAGATGGCCGAAGAATTGACATCCTTCTGAATGCCACTACCAGGCGCGACGCCAATGGTAACGTTACTGGAGTTGTGGGGGTGGGCCAGGACATTACCAGTATGCGAAAAGCGCTCACGGACAACAAGCACATTGCTGAAGGAGTCTTTCATGTTTTGTTTTTCATCCGTTGATTATTGCAGTTTCTGGCCTAGTCGCGTGTTCAGCTGTTTTGATATTGTGTGCTCCGATTCGCCAGCCGCTTTCCCGGCTTTCAGTACCGGTAGCGTTGAATGGTTGACGCGCGTTCTGTATATGGAGGCATTGCAGGCGTTATCCTTTTCCCCAGGCTGAAGTGTTGCATGGGTATCGACGCATGTGCCAAGGCAGGCTTCTGCTACACTTTATTGAATAGCACCCCCCATTGGAATTCCGCCGCGCAGTGTTAATGTGCAAGCAGTTGCCGATGGCGCTTCGATTCCAGATTTGAGGTAAAACGCACGTAACAATAGCTAGATGCCGATGCACGCGCAGTCACGATCTACACAACGGCAGACACATAACCTCTACTCGAGTATTCATACGCTGACGTGCGGAGGTCGTGCACATGCACCCACGCGCAAATTGTTTGATATTGCCTTGTCCACATCCCTTCTCTCTCTTTGTCTCTTTACCTCGTCAGTGGAGAGTAGGCAGGACCGGGGATGTACTGGACTAGTCAATGCAACGAGCGCCTTTCCTCGAGACCTCTCGCGGCTGATCGAGACTGCCAACGCCCCCATCTTCGGGGTCAACCTGGACGGCCACGTCACCGAGTGGAACAGGAAGGCAGCTGAGCTGACGATGTTCTCCAAGGACCGTCGACGCCGAAATATTTAAGCTGGGAGGGGGAAAGCATGAGGATGCAAGAAAGGCGATGATGACGACGATGAGAGAGAGAGAGAGAGGTTGCGGCTGATGCCCAAGTGGGAAGGAGGAGGAAGAAGAGGAGGAGGTAGAGGAGGAGAAGGAAGTGGAGGAGGAGGAGAGGAGGGGAGGGATTTTTTGTTTTTCTTTTTTTCTTCTTATTCATCTTTATCAGTCACGGCAGTTTTTGTGGTTCTCGGCAACCGCTTCCTGAGCTCAGGAACCGCACGGGAGCGGCCTGCGACGAATGGTTCCCGAGGGTTTAGAGAGCTCCAGGGCGCCCTGGCCAGAACAGAGATCATGACGTCAGAGGTCTGAGGAGGTGGATGAGGTATTGGGAAAGCGATGATGATGTTGCTGGTGATGATGATGATGATGATGATGATGATGATGATGATGATGATGATGATGATGATGATGATGGGAATGGTAGTGGTGATGATGGTGATGATGTTGATGTTGATGTTGATGATGCTGATGATGGTGGTGATGATGATGATGATGATGGTGCTGAGGGTGGTGGTGAGGGCGACGGTGGTGATGGTGGTGATGATGATGGTGATGATGATGTTGCTGATGATGATGCGATGAAGATACTGATGACGACGACAAGAATATCGATGACGACGGTAGTGATGATGTTGTTTATGTTGATGAGTATGATGGTGATGTTGATAACTTCGATGATGTTGTACCATGGGGGAGGATGATCATGACCATGATACTGCCGTTGGTGATGAGGATAGTGCGTGATGACGATAATTATGGAAAGGATGCTGCTCACGGTGATGATGATGCTGATGATGATGATGATGCTGATGATGATGATGATGATGGTGGTCATGATGATGATGATGATGATGATGATGATGATGATGATGAGGATGATGAGGATGATGAGAATGACGATGATGATGATGATGCTGATGATGATGATGATGATGACGATGCTGCGGCTGCTGCTGCTGATGATGCTGCTGCTGATGATGATGATGACGATGATGATGATGATGATGATGATGATGATGATGATGACGATGATGATGATGATGATGATGATGATGATGATGATGATGATGATGATGATGATGATGATGATGATGATGATGATGGTGGTGGTGGTGGTGGTGGTGTTGGTGGTGGTGGTGCTGCTGCCGCTGCTGGTAATGATGATGGTTGTGAGGAGAAGGAGGAGGAGCAGGAGGAGGAGGAGGATTAGCAGGTTTCGGTCAACGGCAGGAGGCGGAGAAAGCAGGATATTGAAGACGATGATTATGAGGAGGAGGAGGAGGAGGAGGAGGAGGAGGAGGAGGAGAGCGGAAAAGGGCGAGCGCAGGCGTGCTTGCTTTAGCGCGCGGCGTGGGGCTTGCATACCCTCCGGAGGGGGCCAGCACAGGCACCCTCTCGAGTCCCCCGCGTCTGAGATCCGGGCGCTGCAGCCTTCTCAGACGGGCTGTCTTCGCCCAGCACCTGGCCGCAGGGCCATCACAGATCGATGCAGCCCGGAAGCTGCGGCACGGAGGTGGGGTCCGGGGCTCCATGGTGTGGTTGTTCACGACGTTGCAGTCTTTCGCAGCGTCGGGTCTCGGGGTACGCGTCAACCCGCATCACAGCGACGAGTAGTCTTCCAAGGGTGCCGCTGCGCCCTGGCCTCTCGACCCCTCCTGGCCCTCAGCCGTGGGCCATGGGCTTTCAACCCTGGCCTCAGTTTGGTCGTCTAGGGACCCTGCGTCCCTGTCTCGCATCCTGACGATCCAGCCGCACTGTGCCGGGAGGCTGGGTACATGTGATGCGGCCGCCCTGGGCGAGAGGTGGATGCGCATCTGGCCAGAGGTCTCGTTAGCGCTCGGCCCTTGCAATGCCCTGCAGGCCGCGCCTCCACGTCTGAATCCAGCCGTGTGTGTGTGTGTGTGTGTGTGTGCCCTGCAGCTTCTGGTACGTCCCGAAGTTCTTCGCCTTCTGGGGGTGCCCTGGCCGTCCCGCGGCCCTCCCCCACCCTTTCCCTCCTGCCGTCCCCCGCGTGTGTGCCCACACTTCCATCCGGACGCGCCCCGCCGCTGGCTTGGCCGCCTGCTGGATCAAGCTCGCCGCTGATCAAGACGTGTGCGCTCCAGCCTTCTGGTGCAGAGGCCCCCCCCAGCAGCCCACTCGCCCGCTCGTCGCCGCCCGCGCGGCGTGGAGGCCTCACGCTGCCGAGGAGCCTGCGGCCGCGTCCACCGCGGACCTGCCTGCCGACCCGCCGTCGGCGGCGCGTGCCGCCGACTCCGCTCCGCTGCCGCCTCCCACCCTCTCCTTCCTCCCCCGCCCCCCGCGGGGCCAGCCTCCTCGGCGCCGCCTCCACGCCCGCGCCGCCCCCGCCAACGGCGCTGGCGACGTCGGCGTCGCCCTCGGCCGGGGGCGCGGGGGGTCGAGGCGGGAGGAGCGTCAGCAGCACGCCCCGTCGGAGCGCCGCGCGCAGCTCCGGGCCCCTGCGCCATGGGTGGCGTTCTGTTCCTTTGTCCGCCGGGGCGGGCGACTCCGCCCCCCCTCGGCCGGGAGCCCCAAGGCCGAGCCGAGACGGGGGAGGGGGGGGGAGGAGGAGGAGGAGGAGGAGGAGGAGGAGGAGGAGGAGGAGAGGAGGAGGAGGAGAGGAGGAGGGGAGGTGGAGGAGGAGGGTGGAGGAGGAGAGGAGGCAGAGGAGGAAGAGGAGGAGGAGGAGGAGGAGGAGGAAGAGGAGGAGGAGAAAGGAGGAGCAGGAGGAGGAGGAGGAAAGGACAGGAGAGGTACGCGGGGCGTTGTTTCTTCAAACGAGGACCCAACATCACAGGATGGACGGGGGAGGGGGAGGAGGAGGAGGAGGAGGAGGAGGAGGAGGAGGAGGAGGAGGAGGAGGAGGAGGAGGAGGCGGAGGAGGAGGCGGAGGCGGAGGCGGAGGAGGAGGCGGAGGCGGAGGATGAGGCGGAGGCGGAGGAGGAGGCGGAGGCGGAGGAGGCGGAGGCGGAGGCGGAGGAGGAGGAAGGGAGGAGGCCAGAGGTGCGCCGCCGCCTCGGATCCCCGCGCCGTCGAGTCTCGAGGCTGGGGGGGTGGCGCACGGCGGGGCATCCGTGTCGGGACGTAATTAGCTTTGGGGGCCGCCCAAGGAGTCGTTGTGATATATATATATATATATATATATCTATATCTATATAGATATATGTATGTTCCTGTCGGTTGTGTTGCTTTTTCGTTTGGAGATCTGCTTGCGTCAAGGTCCTGGTGGTTCGTCGTCGTTTGACCTCTGTCTGGTCCCATGCTAGCTGTGGCTGTGATGATCGAGCCGGGTGCTGCCTGCTATCAAGGGAGGAGAAGCCACCCAGACCCGACCGACTGGCGTTTGCTAAACGGCCCTGGGCGTTTACTAAACAGCCCTGCCCTAGTTGATTCCTTCTTGGGGCGCGTTCACTAAACGACTTCGCGTGTCGGATTGGTTATTCTGGGGGGGATTCTGTCGACTTTATGTTGAACAGGTTGACGGTCTGGTCGGTGTAGCTCAGGCTGAGCCCCAGTCGGGGGCAGGAGAATGACCGTAGGTCCGTGGTGCCGTGCCGTCGGGCGGCGGCGCCGCTGCCGGCGTTCGGCGTGCAGCGCCGCCGGCGACGTAGAATCGGTCGATGCTGAACGGATTGGCGACTCGGAAACGGCCGGCCGTTCATCACCACCCACCAAACCACCCCAACCCAACCCGAAGGCCCAAATTTTTCCTCGATTTCCAGTGGGGGGGGGGTCGGGGAACATTGAAAAAACACATGGAATCCGTACCCCCCCCAACCCGAAATTCGGGTCAAACTCGGGTCTTCGGGTTGGGTTGGGGTGGTCTGGTAGGTAGCCAGTTCAAGGTTTCAAGCAGTGGCGAAGCGTCCTGGCTCGCCGATGGGCCCACCAAACAATGCTCTAAGAACTTTTTTTTGTGGTTTGCACGGAATGTTCTCAGCACATTTCTGGCTGAGACTGTCGTGTTTTAACACGTAGGGCTTATGTGCTAAGACATTGCTGTTTTTTTGAACGTTTTTGGGTTCTGATGAAATATCGTGGTAGGCCTATAGGAATGCCGGGACGGTCGGTCCCTGCTCAAAGGTCGAACGGTCCCCGCGGTGTCCGAAACCAACGCCGAAGTCGGCACGACTCGAATTTGCCGTACATTGCAATATTCAGAAACAGCAGTTTGGCTTCCGAGCGGCGTTGCAGTACTGCTTTCCTCCCAGAGACCTGATCCTATTATGCACGCGTATGTTTTTTGATCCTGCATGCGCATTCCATGCAAGTTCCAAGCGCAGACAAGGTATCGAATGTCCTTCGGCCCATCCCGCCACCGTGCCTGGGTTGTGGGTCAGAGTCCTCATGGATACTTCTCTTGGGAGCTCTTAGGAGCGCTCCCGGGAGCCTCTAGGGATCAGTTTCGAGGCCTCTTGGGAGCCACTTTGGAGCCTCCTGGGGGCCTCTTGGAGGCCTCTTGGGGGTTCCTGGGGGCCTCTTGGGGGCCTCTTATGGCCTCTTGGGAGCCTTTTGGCGGCCTTTTGGGGCCTCCTAGGGGCTTCTGGCCAAGGGCTTAAAATGACCGTTGGGTGCCCCGTCTGGGCCCTCTCTTAGAGCCGTCTTGGGGCCCTCTTGGGCCGTCTTGGAGGCCTCTTGGGCCGTCCTGGGTCCCTCTTGGGCCGTTTGGGAGCTCTTCTGGAGGCCTCTTGGACCATCTTGGGGCTATCTTGGGCGCCCCTTGGGCCGTCTTGGAGCGTCGGGAAGCCAGAATGGCGAGAACGCCAAAACCTTCCAAAGACATATGGAAAATCAATGAGTATTGTATCTTGGGGCCCTCTTGAGAGGTCTCTTGGAGGCCTCTTGGGGCGTCTTGGAAGTCTCGTGGGTCGTCTGGGGGCCATCTTGGGCGTCTTGGACCAACCGTTCGGCGCCTCGGGGCCCTCTCGGACAGTCTTGGGGGCCTCTTGGGGCCCTCTTGACCCGTCTTGGGGCCCTCTGGGGCCGGAAACAGTCACGCGACAAGCCGCCCCACACCCCAGGAGGTTTGGCCCGCGGAGGGCGGGGCCCGTTAAGAATCCTGGATCCACAGGGCTGGGGACTACAGCAAGGAACCAGGGGACACGCCTACACCTCAGGCGATGCTCAAGAAAACTTACATTTTCGGCCAGAGTCTCGATTATTCTTAATGTTTCAATTGAATTCCTAAGATTTTGATAGAAATTCTGGGTTTCATTCAAATTCTGAGACTATGAATTTCTTAACCCATGATTTCTTAAGCATTTCGCAGGGTGTACTCCGTGCCCGAAGGCACGGAGGCGGACAATGATGACAGAAGCCCACGTCAGTCAATACTGTGTTCGCCACCGCCACCGCGCGCAGCTCAGAGGACTTTCTTCGGGGCAGGCTCTCGAGCGGGAGACGTTTTCGTCCAAATGTGTGCAGTATGCTTCGGGCGAAGGCCCGTGTGCCGTAGCGTATGTGCTGGCAGGCCGGCCTGCTCGCAGTCGGCCTGCCGGCAGGTGCCCCACGAAAGTGTCCCCCGATTGCCCCCGGCATCCACAGGACCGTCGAGGATTGACGAAGACTGTGCCCCAAGATTTCTTATAGCACGGTTTTTGTGCCGTAGGTGCCTGCGTGTCAGGAAAGCGCCCTGGCCGTATCCGTCACAGGTAGCTCGAGGTGCTATTTTGTTGGCGTGTATCTCCCACGCCAAGGTTCACTGCATGAGGTTGCCTATTGCAGGTCGGCTTGTGCGGAGTTTCTGGCTTTGCCTGGCAACTCTCCGACTCGCACAGTGGCTCTACATAGCGGAAGGGTCGAACTCTGGTGGTCGTGCTCCCTCTTCCCCACCAAAAGAAAAACTCCGTGCATACGTACCTACATGTTCGGGCGACGAAATCTATACATATCCACTGCTCCCTGGCCGGGCCCTTCCTGGGCCCAGGACCTGTGTATACGCACTGCTGGCCAGGCCAGCAGGGCGTCGCGTGGGCACCGCTGTTGGGTTCAGGATGGGCTCGGCCAGGGAGCAGTGGATCTGTAGAGCGTTTGTCGCCCCACATGTGCGCCTCCCACCGGGGCCCCGCCGCGGCTCATCACCGGGGCCCCGCGCGCGCGACTCTTCCTCCCTGGGCGGCGAGCGCGCGCGCAGCAGTGCTGCAGCGGGCGGCCCCCCGCCCCGCCCCCCCCTGCAGCGCCCTGGCAGTCCGCGGGCGAGAGAGGCCCGGTCGCCCGAGTGGCCTTCGGTGCGGGCCCACGGCCGGCCGTGCGCAGGAGTAGCCCCCCCCCCCCCCCTCGCTGGAGGTGGCCACCCGGAGAGCGGGCTCGCGGGGCGTCGCCCCCGAGCAGTGGCCTGTGCGTTCGGGCCCCGGCCTGGCCGCCGCACTGGCGCCGCACCCCAGGGTCGCTCTCCTGCCCAGGGCTCCCCTCCTGCGTGTGGCCGGTGCACGGGTCGGCCTCCTGGGGGCCTCGTCGCACCGCGCTGGGCGCAGCTCGGGCAACTTGTGTGCTTCTGAGCCCCGGGAGAGGGGAGGAGGAGGAGGAGGAGGAGGAGGAGGAGGAGGAGGAGGAGGAGGAGGAGGAGGAGGAGGAGGAGGAGGAGAGGAGGAGGAGGAGGAGAGGAGGAGGGGAGGAATGGAGGAGAGGAGGAGGAGGAGGAGGATGGGAGGAGGAGGAGGAGGAGGAGGAGAATAGGAGGGGGGAGGAATGAGGAGGAGGCGAGGAGGAGGAGGAGGAGGAGGAGGAGGAGGAGGAGGAGGAGGAGCCCGAGGGTGTCCGGGGACCAGTTCTGAGCTGCCGTGGTCTCGACTCGGCCTGCGCTGACCCTCCGACTGGCCGGTGCCTGTGGGGCTTCGGCTCGCGCGCGGCCCCCCGAAGCCGCGCACCGAAGGTCACCCTCGCCTGGGGCCACTTGCGTGTACTCCTGCTCCTCCTCCTCCTCCTTCTCCTCCTTCTCCTCCTCCTCCTCCTCATCCTCCTTCTCCTCCTCCTCCCTTCTCTCCCTCCTCCCCCTCCCCTCCTCCTCTCCTCCTCCTCCTCCACCTCTCCTCCTCCTCCTACACCTCCACATCCACCTCAGCCTCCTCCTCCTCCTGCTCCTCCTCCTCCTCCTCCTCCCCCTTTAACCTCCTACGCCCGACAGGAGGAGACGATGGGGAGACACCTGGTCGACGAGTTCATCATGACCGAGTACCAGGCCGAGGTTCTGAGACCTGGGCTCGGCGGGCAGGGGATCGGGGACGGGAGGGAGTGGCGAGGGAGGAGGAGGAGGAGGAGGAGGAGGAGGGAGGAGGAGGAGGAGGAGGAGGAGGAGGAGGAGGAGGAGGAGGAGGAGAAGGGGGAGGAGGAGGAGGAGGAGGAGGAGGAGGAGGAGGAGGAGGAGGAGGAGGGAGGATTGTCTTTCTTTCTCTCGCGTCGCATGACGCAGCAAGGCCCTCCTCTTCCCTCGTGTTCCTCATCCTCCTTCTCCTGCTTATCCTTTCCCTCCCTTCCCATCTCCCCCTCTCTCCCTTCCCCCCCTCTCCCCTGCCGCCTGTCTTACAGTTCTCGCCCTTTCCCCCTCCTCCTCATCCTCGTCGTCCTCTTCCTCCCTTTCCACCCTCTCGCCCCCCCTTTCACATATCAAGAGGGGGAAAAACACACAGGCACAATAAATCCTCCACTCCCAGGAAAATATGGGAAACTATGGGAAGTTGGGGGGAAGACAAGAACCCAGAAAATATGGGAACATATGGGGAATCCTTTTATTTGTGTGTATTTATTTGTGTGTCCCAGGGCCCCTTCAACATATTACGTGACATTGTGATCAAAGTTGTCCCTTGCAAAGTTTGTAAATTATGCGCGCCGTATTCGTCGACAAACGTCTCACACTTGTCGCGCCAGTGCTTGCGAAGCACGACGTCTTGGACGGGCCCAGATCGATTGCGGTACTTGTCGGCGGCTTTGGATGGAGTGATTTGATCACAAAGGCAGTTTGTCGTTTCGATTTGTAGGTCCCACCATCACGAATTGCTTGATATGATTGTCGCCGATATCTTGCTCGCGTGGGTCAGTGTGAAGTTTGTTTTCTACTGGCCCGTGCGTTTATTGGTGGTGCCAGCTTTGCATTGCAAGCACACCAAAATAATGCGTTGCCGGTGGCAGTGGCCAGTATCGTTCAACCGACCCTTATTCCATCCCCATCCCCATCCGGACCCTCACCATCCCGGCACCCCAATTGGGGATCTACCCCCCGAAGCCCGCAGGAAATCTCCCACACCCCCATCAAAAGTGGTCGGTTAGACAGTGCCCAAGTGACCATGATGCCAGGGGCGCGCTGGGGTCCCGCGTGCTCGGTGCATTGCTCAGGAGGGGAAAAAGCACACAGACACAATGAATCGCCGATCCCCAAGAAAATATGGGAAAAGATGGGAGCTGGGGGGGAAGACAAAAACTTACAAGATATGGGAAAATATGGGGGATCCTGCCATTTGTGTGTATTTATTTGTGTGTGTCCCAGGGCCGCTTCAATGGCGCCCTGTTGTGCATCTCTTCCGCGTGTGGCGCCCGCCGCGGCCGCCGCTGCTGGCGGGGATATGCGCCGCGGGCGCGCCCTCGCCCTCTGCGAGCTGCCGCCCGCCTTGGGGATCTGCCCGTCCGGGCGCAGGCCAAGCCGGTTTGCGGTCTCCTCCCCTCCTCTCACCCCCGTGCCCCCTCCCCCGAGATCCGACGCCCCAGAAAAATTGGAGCGGGCGGTTTTGGCCAGTTTTCGGCCTCCGCGGGCCCTCGCCGGGCCTCGGGAGCGTCAGCAAAACGACTCAGGACGGAAAACCGGTCCCGGGGAAGTGGTCTGGACCTCCTGGGTCCACGCACCAACGAAAATCGGAGCAGGCGGATGTCTGGGTCGTTTCTTCGATGCGACGGGTGATGCCTCTCGTTAGCGACACAGCCACGGGTCACCGAATGCATCTGATGCTGGCGCCCCGGCGCCACCGCCTGGCCCCGCGTAGGGCCCTCCCCCCTGGGACGCTCGAGGCTCAGCCGCTGCCGCGGCTGCACCCCCTCCTGCTTTCAACACAAGCTGCGTAGCTCCAGAAGGAACAGCGCCGACTTCATCTGCGAATGATTCCATCATTCAGGACGGGGCTAGGACGAGGATACAGTCCGTTCCAGAGCTTTCCAGAACATTCTCGGAGCGTTCCAGAACGCTCTGAGAAGGTCGCGGTGCCCGCAACATCCTCCAGAGCTGCTGGATCTCAGAGATCCTCGATTTATCCTCACCCGAATTTATCATCCTCGTCCTGGCCTCGTCGTTCGATTGGAGAAAACATGCTTCCCTCGACAAGGTTCAGGCCGTGCTGACCAGGGCGTGCCAGGGCTCCGAGGCCGCCAACTTCGAGTTCCCTCTGATGACGAAGGACGCGCCCTGTCCTCGCGATTTGGAACAAAACGCGACTGATGATTCTGCATTATCACAGAACACATTCGGCAGCAAGTCATGGAAGCCTGGTTGACCTTCCTAATTCCGTCTTTAGCGTCGACTAGCGTCTGGGATTCAATGAGATAGCGCTGATTTAGTGTCGGCTAGCATCGATTAGCGTCCTTTCATCGCCGATTAGCATCGAGTAGCGTCGATTGGCAAGAGCCGACAAGATGGTGTGCGAGGCTCCCATGAGTTGACAGCGAAGAACACATACGCACTTACAGTACACTTTCGCTGAGTTCCGCGTGAACATCTTGGATCGGCGCTGGGGCCCATTGGCGGCGCCTCCGCCTCTGCCCCTGGAGCGCACCGCGCGCCAGGGAGGGGGTGGCAGCGCCGACCCAGGACACCCGCGCGGACCCCAGATAAATGATATGTAGGCAGATTGTGTTTCTACACAAGTCCCCCGAGCCCCTACAAGACGATTCAGGATGAGAAGCAGGTCCCCGAGAGGATGTCCAGACCTGTGGAGCTGCCTGCGGGGGTGCTCCTGTTGAGACAAACCATATGTTTGGACCGCACTGCGGAAGCGCAGGGGGAGTTGGTACAGTCAAGACGCTGAACTAAGGAACAATTTGGGTTTGGAAGGGGCTCGATGTTCCTTAAGCTCCTCCAGTGCTGTTCCTCTTGCCCTCCTGGGGCACGGAGGCGCTTACAGGGCCAAGAAGGCCCTTCGTTCCTTATTTCGCGTTCCTTCTTTCAGCAGCCCGACTGTAGGGAGCGCGGGAGTGTGTGGCCCCATGAGCGTCGACAGTCGCAGCTCGCCCTTTGCGAGGACGGGAAGCAGATAGACATCCTGCTCAACGCCACGACCCGCCGCGACACCGACGGCAGCGTCACCGGCGTCGTGGGCGTGGGCCAGGACACAGTCGGCAGCGACGACGACGACGACGGTGACGTGGACGAACGACGAACAACGGGCGATGGACGACGGAAGACGGGCCACGGACGACGACGAAGAAGACGTGGATGACGACATCGTCCTCGTCGTCGTCGTGGCCATCGTCGTCGTCGTCGTCATCGTTTTTGTCGTCGTCGACGTTTTTGTCGTCCTCGTCGTCGTCGTCGTCGTCGTCGTCGTCGTCGTCGTCGTCGTCGTCGTCGTCGTCGTCGCTGGCGTAGTTGGCGCGGGGCGTTTTCTTGCAGGCCGCTCCGTTCTGCCACCTCCTCGCTGCTGCACGGTGCGCGCCGGCCCGGCGGGGGGTCGCCAGAGGGTGCGGTGGTTCCGCCGAGCTCGGAGGCCAAAGCCCAGTGCGCCTCACGCGTTGTGTGTGTGTGTGTTTCCCATGCCCTGCGGGCACGAGCTCAGCTTCTGAGGTCTGGATCTACGTTCTTCGAGCTGGAGCAGGAGGAGGAGGAGGAGGAGGAGGAGGAGGAGGAGGAGGGGGAGGAGGGGGAGGAGGAGGAGGAGGAGGAGGAGGAGGGGGAGGGACCAGTTTAAACCCAAGAGACATCAACGATGTTGGAAATATACCGTCCCTACAAGCTCCCTCTTCTTCACAGCCCCCTCCAACGGTTCATTTCCACTGAGGGAACTGCCTCGTTAGAAGACAACCGTTTCAAGACCCTGAATCATGCCAAATAATTGTCCTCGGGATTCCAAAGCCACGGCTCAACCTGACAGTTGTGTCTTCACGATCCTGAATCGTGCCAGGACGCCATTCCTGGGACCTTAATACCGCGAACCAGCTTAACTGTTGCACCCTCATAGTCCTGAGTTTTTCCAAAACACCATTTCAGGTACGCTGATCATGGGGATCCGTGGAACTCTTGCAAATGTTTGAAGCGATTGTGCGCGGCGCTGAGGCGAGAGCCACATTTCGAAAAGGAACCGCCCTCAATCCGTGAAGCTTTTGCAAATGTTTAAAGCGATTGTGCGCGGCGCTGAGGCGTGAGCCACATTTTGAAAACGACCCGCCCTTAATCCGTGAAGCTCTTGCACATGATTACAGCGGTTGTGTGCGGCGCGAATGCGAGAGCCACATTTTGAAAGTGACCCGCCCTCAATCTGTGAAACTGTTGCAGTTTTTAACGAAAGTACGCGGCGCTGAGGCGAGAATGTTGTAAACAGCCCGCCCTCCATCTATGAAACAGTAGCCACAAGCTTCAGAGTCACTAGTTGTGAGGAAGTCTCAGGCGAAACGCCCGGCCCTCCCTAAAAACAGGCCTCGGGGTGCGACAGGGAGAAACTAGCTATAAGGAGAAATAATTGAGGGATGAGGGTGAGGGAGGAGGGAAGAGGGAGGAGGGAGGAGGGAGGAGGGAGGGAGGGAGTGAGGGAGGGATGAAGAGAGGGAGGGAGGGAGGGAGGGAGGGAGGAGGAGGAGGAGGAGGAGGAGGAGGGAGGAAGAGGGAGGAGGGAGGAAGGAGGAGGGATGAATGAGGGAGGAGGGAGAACAAAAAAGAACAAACAAGAAGGAGAAGGAGGAGAAGGAGGAGAAGGGAGGAGGAGGAAGGAGGAGGGAGGAGAGAGGAGGGAGGAGGGAGGACGGGGGAGCAGGAGAAAGTTGGAGGGAGAAGGGGGGCGGAATAATGATGATGATGATGATGATGATGATGATGATGATGATGATGATGATGATGATGCTGATGCTGATGATGATGATGATGATGATGATGATGATGATGATGATGCTGATGCTGCTGATGATGATGATGATGATCATGATCATGATCATGATGATGATGATGGTGATGATGACGATGATGATGATGATGATGCTGTTAATGATGCTGATGATCATCATCATGATCTTGATGATGACGATGACACAGACGATGCTGAACATGATGATGATGATGATGATGATGATGATGATGATGATGATGATGATGGTGATTACGATGGATGAGGATGAGGATGATGATGATGCTGGTGATGGTGACGAAGATGCTGATGAGGAGGAGGAGGAGGAGAAGGAGGAGGAGGAGGAGGAGGAAGAAGATGAGTTCCCAGGATACTTGCGCGAGGAGAAGGAGGAGGGACTTCCGCAGACGGGGGGGAATGGTCCGGGGGTGGGCCAACAATCCACAGACCTGCACTAGCATCCTGCAGGTGATAAGTACTGGCGACTGGTGAGGACTGGGGTTGGGTTTTGCAGATGATCTGTTGATCTATATCCCCAGTATCTGTGCGTATGTGTGACTTGATTCTCTCGCCATATCTACGGATCCAGCCATCTTGGGGTGTCTAGGGGTTGTTGGGAGGGCTTCTGGGGCCCTCTTAGGCAGTGGCGTTTGCACCATCTTGGGCCTCCCCAGGGCGTATGGAGATGCTACTGAAGGTCTTATGGGCCCATCTTGGGGCCTGCTTAGGACCGGCCGGCAGGATATGCTACAGTTCTCGGAACGTCTTTCTCTCTCGGTGCCTGGCCGCAACTGTTTACGCTCAAGTCTTTTTGGGGCGGCGACGCCTGAGGTGCATGCTTCTCACGGCAGCCCACGCCCTGTGGGAGGCGGGCCAGGTGGTCTGGCCTTCCCTCTCGCCGATAGCCTCATCCGCGCTCACTTGCGCTGTGCAGAGTACCTACGTGGGCTCGCCGTACGCCTTCTCAGCGGTGACGTTCGCTGCAGGGATCGTGGTCGGGGCGGCTGGTCACGCTGTGTACTGCCGCCGACATGACGGACCTAGCTCAGAGATTTCTTCGCCCAGGCCGCGAGATCATCGTGAAATACGAGTCCGAGAGACGGCTCTGGCACAAGAGATTGATTTTGGAGTACAGCGACGCCGCCACTTTGGAGAGGATCATGGGCGAACCGCCCGACGTAGCAGCCGCCACAGTTCGATGGGTAATGACGCCGACTGGGGATATATACCCGGAGGAGCTGAGTTGTCCACCACTGCTCGCCGTCGCGCCCTGCGATCTCGAGGGGACGCCGATCGTCGGGCAGGGCCTAGGGCCACAGTCGCACTGGGGACGGGTCTTCGAATTTGGACAGATACCACGCCCAGCTCAGTGCGAACGAGCTCGAGCAGCATGTCGGGCTCAGAATCTTCGGAGACCGATTCCCGCTATCGACGACGACGTTGACCCCGTGGCACCGATCGTCCAGGTAGACCTTGCTGCAGGTGGGGCGGACGGTACGGCTACTCCCATTGGTGCTGCTACGCCTCCGCTGCTGCCGCTGGCGAGCAGCCCCGAGGATGCCGTGGCGCTGAGGGTCGGCCGCGACCTCGGTCTCATCTTTGGCACGGGGCGCCTGCCAGCGCCGCTTCGGCGCTGGCTGGACATCAGTTCTGCTGAGGGCAAGGTTCTGGACCAGCCAGCTGGAGAGGGCTGGGCCATCTGCGGCGACTTCGGCATTCTCATGCAGGACGGGGTCACCAAGCTGATTTCTGATCGTGATCTAGCCACCAGTGGCGGAGACGACGGGGACGATGTAGATCTGGACGCTCGCATACTGGAGGTGACCAGGGATCGGCTCGGGAAAAGGTTCAAGGACTTCAAGGTCGCGGTTGACCTCACATCGGAGACGGAGTGGGACTCATGGCCCCTCACGGGCCCACGCACTACCAAGTGGTGCCTACAGTTCATACTGCAAACCAACGGACATCCCCGTGCTCGTCATTCGTGGTGGAAGTCGACATGTGCTCTCTCAGTTGCTGACCCTGGAGTCTCGGACCACGAGACGGCCATGAAAGCGGTGGAGTATGCCTTGACGCACGATCAAGTCAACGCCGCAGAGCTTGCTTTTGTGGAGCTGCTGCTTCGCCGTGCTCAACTGGCGGAGTACCGCTACAAGCACAGGCTCCTCCGTACCGACAGCCAGATCGACAACATCCTGCAGGGCGAGTTTCTGTACTTGGGGGTGGGCGAGACTCGGGGCCAGTTGATGCTATGCCCGCTGCTTGAGGAGTATGTGGCATCAGAGTTGCATCGCGAGTCGACCATCGCAAAAGAATCCAGGAAGCTCAACGAGGAGAGGAGGTTGCAGGCCGGACAAGCATCCCACTCCCAGCGGCCACCGCCGCTATCGTCTCTGCATGATGTGCCAGGTCTTCCCATCACCGACGGAAAGGGCAAGGGCAAATGCGACAGGGCCGCCGCCAAGGCCGCTGCCAAGGCCCAGAGAGAGGCCACTGCAGCGGCAGCCGCGGCAGCCCAGAAGACCTGAGAGCCGCAGGCGGCTGGGGTCCCGTCCAGTCGCCTAAATCAGGGATGCCAGCGTCGCGAGAGTTGTTGCCTCTTGCGCAGCCTTACCCCCGAGAAGGTCAATTTTGTTTCCAGGTCGCTGGGTGCCGCGCTGTTCGACGTCGTTTTCACATGCGTCGGCATTGGCAGACTTGGGTAAATTCAGCAGTGGAGTGTCTGAACGAGATGTACGGTTGCACAATTCATCCTCCGCCAGGGCTCGTGGTCTCAGAGGCCCAGAACCTCGGCGTGCGCTTGCTGACCGACATCTATAGTTCGATACCACCGCCTCCTTGCACAGCCGCGCAAGCCCTTGCGGAGCTTGGCGGCAGTCGCCCTGGGTACTCCGACACGGATCCTCGGCGCAGCTTCCAGCCTGACTTAGTCTCTTTGCCCGGGATGGGCGGTCTGGCCGACGGCGAGCAGGTGCTGTCCGGTCTGGCTCTACAACGCTGGAGGTCTATTTCGACGAACTTGCGGACCAGAGTAGATTCCCACTCGACCGCGACCACTAGCACTGTTCAACCTTATAGTGATCCTGCACTTGTCAAAGATCAGAAACGCTATGCCAATTTCATCATGCAGATGGTACGGGCTAAACTTGTGTCTCTCCGACCTGAGCGGTCGGCCACTGTTGGCATTTTCTTTGCTGCAAAAAAGGATGGCAGATTACGCATGATTTTGGACACCAGAGCGGTGAACATGATGTTCGATGAGCCAGCTCACTCTCGTCTCCCGACTCCCTCGTCCTGGGTTTCCATGGAGATCGGGGTCACGGATGACCTGGTGCTGTCTCAGATGGACGTTGATAACGCTTTCTACAGATGCAAGGCGCCGCCAGGGGTCTCGGACTGGTTCGCTCTCCCCAGAGTTTCGGCCAGCCAACTTCGCCGCGTGGACGCCAGGTTGTGTGACCAGCTGGGCCTCGCGTCCACAGGCTACGTCACACCACACCTGGAGGTCATGGCGATGGGCTGGTCCTGGGCGCTGTACTTCTGTCAGGCCATGGTCACGGCCAGCGCTCTTCGAGCGGGGGTGCCACCCTCGGCCTTCTTGCTGGATAAGAAGCAGGCTCCCGACGTCACTGGCGACGGCTTCGGCACCGCCATCTATGTGGACAACGCTGGGGTCGTGGGCACTGATGACGACGTCGTCAGGGGCATGGCCCGCAGGCTGTACGCACAGTTGGCCGCCGATGGCCTACAGTGCAAGGAGCTCGAGCACGGTCTTCCCGAGGCTCAGTTCACCGGGATGACCTTGGACAGGGCCAGTGGGCGCATCTCAGTCGGCCATCGCCGTTGCTGGAAGGTGCGCCTCGCCATTCAGGGCATCCTGGACGAAGGTTTCTGTTCTGGAGAGCTCCTTCACCGCATCGTGGGCCATTTTACCTGGTCTGCTATCCTTCGTCGGTGTTTGCTCAGTATCCCGCGCGCCATCTACAGGTTCATTGACGTCGCGGGTCATAGGCGCATTCGCCTCTGGCCAGCTGTGTCGAAGGAGCTTCGGTGGATGATGGTCTTACTCCCGCTCGCCTACGCCGACACGAAGAGGCCATGGGCTACAGTGGTCACGGCCTCAGACTCCGAGGGCGCCAATGCGATCGACAACGGGGGGTTCGGCATCGTGAATCGGAACTTCCCGCTGGAGACCGTCCGAGGTTGGGGCCGCCAGAGTGAACGTTGGAGGTTTGCAGTCGGTGATGCGGTTCAGGCCCGACAGCGTGCCCTGGCCGAGACCGACAATCATATCAAGTCCTTGCCAGACCCAGACTGTCCCCCGGATGAGCTTCCACCTGAGTTGTTCGACATTCGTCGTGGGGACATTGGCGACTTCAGTGAGTGGGGCCGTAAGGTGCGGGGGCGCTGGCGGCTCGCAGAGAGCATTACTTCTTCAGAGGGCCGTGCTACCGTCATTGCAGCCAGAAATCGTCTCCGCTCCGCCCGTCATTTCTCGCATCGTCATCTCTTCTTGGGAGACAACTTGGGGGTTGTCTTGGCGCAGGGTAAGGGCAGGGCCAGCAATGCAAATATCAACAGACATTGTCGCCAACTTGCTGCCTTGTCCATGATCTCGGATTCAGACTTCGTCACCAGGTGGGTTCCCTCAGAGTTCAACCCTGCCGACGCCGCTTCGAGGCTCAAGACGGGGCCACCCGTCCGGGGCGGCGGCGGGCCGCGGGATGCTCGCCCCCCCTGGGTCGTCCGAGACGCCGAGGCGCGTGTTGCGCTCGAGTCTGCTGTCGAGGCGCTTGCCCGGTCCACAGACAGCCAGCACCCCATCGGCGAGTTCGACGACGGGGACTGGGCGCTCGGCGGGCGCTCTCAACCGCTGGGACCACCAGGCTATGGCTTCGAGGATTTCCACGATGGGCTACCCGAATTCATCGACTCCAGCGGCTCCGACTCAGAAGATGCGGCTGGCCAAGAGACTACCCATGCCCGCCAAGAGGCCTGTGACAGAGGCCGGGATGGACCGCACGTCGCAGCTTCGCACTCAGCGGGCAAAGCGCAGACGGCGCGAGCACTTGGACGAAGCAATGCATGCGAGGCAGTTCGGCCAATATTTTCTGGAGGTCAACAAGGTGACTCGTCCTTCGGCAATGATGTACGACAGGTACTTCCAGGAGTTCAAGGACTGGGCCAGCACCAACGGGATGACGTTGAATTCGAGCTCGGACATCAGCAGGGCTATGCTGGAGTATCTGGAGGAGCTCTACTTCGCGGGCCACAACCACGACTCGGGAGAGAAGGTCATCGCAGCCCTCGAGTATCGGGTGCCTGGCCTGAGGAGCTCAAAGACGCTAGAGAGGGCCAAGCACTCGCTACGGGGCTTTCGCCGCCTGGCGCCCGGCCTGAGCAGGGCCCCTCTTCCGTGGATCGGCCTGCGCGCGCTAGTCGGAGCTGCGCTGCACATCAACGAGCTGGAGTTCGCACAGTGCCTCGTCTTTCTCTTTCGGACTTACTTGCGGCCGAGCGAGTGTCTGGGTCTTCGGGTACATCAGCTGGTGCCGCCACTGGCGGGGTCAGGGACTTCTCACTGGGCGCTGTTGCTTGCACCAGAGGAGGAGGCGGTGCCCACCAAGACGAAGGAGTTCGACGAGAGCATCCTACTGGACAGCGTAGAGTTGACATACCTGTACCCACGGTTTGCCACCCTGAAGAAACGCAACCCTCAGAACAAGGTGTGGTCATTCGACTATCGCAAGTTCTCCAATCTTTTCAAGAGGGTGTGCGAGGTCGCTGGCCTGGGACAGGCGAAGCTCCACCCGTACATGATGAGGCACGGAGGCGCCAGCGACGATGCTCTCAGACAGACTCGATCGTTGGAGGCCATCAAGCGCCGCGGCCGCTGGGCCGCGGACACGTCGGTGAAACGTTACGAGAAGCACGCCAGGGTACTCAAGTCACTCGAGGGTCTACCCGCCAGTGCTCGCGACTACGGCAATCTGATAGACAAGAAGCTGAGCCAGTACCTGGGGCTCACAGCCAGAGTCCCAGTTCCTCCCGGGACCACGGCCAAGGTGCTGGTTGCAGCAAAGTAAGGAGGCCTTTTCATGAAGGCCGAGGGGACCACAACGCGGGCTTAGACGTTTATCTACCTGCTCACATGATTCGAGCAAAGTTGCGAAAGGTATTGCGTCAGTCTGTTCAACTCAGCCACGAT